>JAUIMM010000005.1:11650000-11990000 GCA_031769625.1 Taudactylus pleione | reverse complement strand
AGTCCCCATTATCATTAATGGGGACTATGATCTGTCCCCTATGTACCAAAAGCCAAAAAGCAAAGTTTTTCGGAGTTTGGCCCCGGGAGCTTACACCATCTTCAGCCTATGGAGGCTTAGGAGCTGGAGGAGAAATCTTTCGATCTCTGTGTCTCGCAGCCCCTGGCTGGCTGTCACAAACTTCTACAATTTGCCAGGGATATAACTCGCAGGGACAGCGGTTACTGTAACCTGTGATATGAATCCTTAATAATCTCGGCAGTTCTGTGATTACTAGTACGTAGACCCTTTGTCTTAAAGTTTGAATGTTTATTATTCATTGACACATTTGTGTGAATGTTCTGATCATGTAATCAGGAGCTGTCATGACGCTTGTGCTAACTCATTTTGAGAGCTCTTTTTTTAGAGTGTTATCTGTTTTTTTTGTGTGTAGTAAGTCTTAATAAAAGCCACCGTTGTATGAGACATCACATGAATAGTTTTCCACACTATTACAAGGGTGATTTATGATGTTGCATATGACACCGTGTAGTACAAGAACAGCTTAATAATAATTATTTCATCACCTTCAATGATTATACAACCCCTTTTATCGACACAAGTGGTGCTACCATATTGCTTGTGAAGTAAGGTATGAGGAAAGTCAGTAGAACATTGTACACACTGTTCTAAAAAAACAAACCTGTCATATACATTATTACTTTATGTATATGACATGAGTGTCATGGATAAGTGCTTTGCAAAATGATTACAATACATACATTAACCCCAGTTATAAAAATGTTCCATTACTTGCTATTTCAGAAAAATAGGAGTCCACCACTCAGTTCCGATGGTATATCTATACAGCAAAAAGGGTGGAAACTCTAAGCAAAATATTGGTAATAAATAATCCTATCAGGGGATTTTTTATTTATTACCAGTTTTTCTAATGTATAAGTTATGTATAATATCTCTAGTTCTCTAGCTCATGTGATTTTCCATCCCTCACCTATACCATCATCTCCTCCCCACTGCCGTCATCTGCACCGAATTTCTGTATTCAGCCAGCACTGCAGTTGTGGGGATTAGACTGTATCACATGTTCTGTAATGTTTCTACTGTAAGTCTTTTTTTGGGTTAGACATAACATTAAAACTGAATGTTTACATTGCTCTCGTTCACTCCTATACAATAGTTTGTGAAGTGAGGTGGGGGCTTGTGCCTCTAACAGGGTGGCTGGTTTCTAGGCTTATTCTGCACTGTATGAATTGGTGGATTGAGAAATGTTGCACGACTAGTGGTAGCATAGCATCTCTTAACAAATTGACCTGTACTGTAGCTTACCAGCTTTAGGTCCCATTAATTCATTATCTTAAAGATGTGTATGGGATTTCAGCACTCTATAGGTAAGTGGGGACGTAATACTTTCCACTGCAGCTCTGAGAAAATGACATGTTGAATTAATGCATTTTACCTGAATATCTGAAAACTTACATATTGGTGTTTAAATCATATGGTAGCCTACTGCTGTTCTTTGCTGTAATAATTGGCTGTAGCTAAGAACTTGACATCAAGAAACCGATTTTCCTTATCCTCCTCTAAAGACTTGCTGAGTTGCTGCCCTCCTACATCATGCCTTGATTGACAGGAAATACACCCAATGATGTGATGTCTAGTCATTATATACAGATAATCTTTATCATTGCAACCCTGATTTTATAGCTGGTAAACATCGATGCCTATAATGTCTGGTTAACGCATACCAGCCAAGATAAGTATGCATTTTCATAAATTGTTAGAGAATCAGCAAACCTTATAAATATATAGATTTAAATTCCCTTAGAGCAGGGGTGTCCAAACTTTTTTCTTGGAGTGCTGTATTAAGAAATTGTCTTTGGACAGAGGGCCACAATTGTTTTTCTTAATGTAACAAACTAAAATGAATAAAAATATTTGAAATAATTATATTTTAAATGATTTATCTCACTGAAATGAGATGCGTAACAGCAGTGTCCCCAATTCATAATATGCCACACAGCAGTGTCCCCAATTTATAATATGACACACAGCAGTGTCTTCAATTCATATGTCACACAGCACTGTCCCCACTTCATAATATGCCACACAGTAATGCCCCAATTGATGTGCCACATCGTAACGCTCCCAATTGATAATAATCACAGTAAAGACTCCTATTTGTACTATGCCACAAAGAGCTCCCTCAGCCATGAACTTTGGGCCGTATTCAATTAGTTTCGTGTCCGCGGAAAAGTTTTGCTTGCTTGACTTTCCGCCGACATCGTGTGTTTTGGAGGCGGAAACTTATAGTCCAATTCCAAACCACGCGAAAACGGCAAGCCACGAAGTCAGAACAGACGGAAAGTGCTGTCAGAATAGGGGAAATCAGCCTGAACCACCCAAAAAGATTCACTAACATTGGGGATCAATGTAGTTGTGTCCAAATAAAACTTTTTGGCGTAGTTAAGTTGTTTCAATAGCTTCTTGTTAGCGTCTATGCACAAGTGGTGAAGAATGGCATAAAGCAGAGTTTTTTGGTGAAAATAAATAGTCCTGTCAAATTTGGGGTACTTGAAAATGGGTGCTAGTTTATTTTTGTCTGTAAAGTAAACTTTTAAGCAAACGTGTAAAACCACCCTCATACATGCACCTGCAAACCCAAAAACACTTGGCCCCTCCTTACAGCACTCCAAGAAGTCTATTTCGCTAGTTTTTATGCTTGTCCCCCCACTTCTCACTTTTTCACCCCCCAAATAAAAGTACTTTTTTGGGGGGGTGTTCAGTTTTTCCCTGGAAATTTTTTACACTGTTGTCTTTTGGGGGACTGTCCCAAGGGTTCTGAGTGGTTACCCCACGTTTGCACCCCAAAATAAAATTTTTGCACTTCTTTTCACCTGCTATTCTGAGGCAAATCTTTTTCGCCTATTACATCGCGTAGGCGAAAACCGGCTGGAATTGAATACTGAAAAGTTCCAACCACGCGAAAAGCCCCGATCCACGATACTTTTTCGTGGAAAACGGCTTTTTGCTTCTAATTGAATACGGCCCTTTATGTGCAAGACTCAGAGCCCCTTTTATATGTTCAGATGTAGACATGACATGCTCCTTTATATATGCCAGCCTCAAAACCCTCTGTCATACCCCTGCCTTTCCTGCCTTCACCACCAAAGGTCCTGTTCTCTCAACTGCCTATCCATTGTATGCGTCACGTCCGCCTTCTGCTGCTCCACCTCTAATCCGCCCTGCAGTCTCCTCCTATGAGCAATTCCTCTGGCCACGGGGTGGACTGGAGGCCTAGCAGCAGAGGGCCAGCCCAGGGACGAAGCACTCACAGTAACATTGCAGGTGTCCTGCCCAGTGGAGGAGAAGTGCTGAATACTCATCCAGACGAGGTCAGATTTCTGCATGAGACAGGCTGAGTTTGATCCGTGGGCCATAGTTTGGCCACCCCTGCCTTAGAGTAGTGCACATAGTGCTTTTAAACTAGAAAACCACAAAAAGTGACGGCATATTCAGATGGTGCCATAGGGGTATTAAAATATTGGATAAGTGACCTTATGTCACTTATGCAGTGTGTTAGATGTCCCTTAACCAACCGGCTAGGTTTACCTATTGGCAGTGCTAGCCCTGGAAACATTGATGTGAAGAGAACACCTGTCACTGGAGTGATTCAGCCTTGGAAATGCTACATGCAACATCTTTACAGTTGAATTGTTTTGAGGTGGAAAGAGTTTCCCATACTAAAGTAATAAATCTAGAGCAAGTTTCTCCACAAGCTGCCCTTTCTATCCAGCACTTAGGTGGGCTGTTACTTTATCTCTGCAGGTCTTCATTACAGGAGTCTTGCAGCAACAAAGTTATACCCCTCAACCTTACTATACATGAAATGTATCATAGCAGAATGCACAGCTGATAAAATAACTTTTAATAGACAGTTTATATTCTAGCTGTCTATTAAAACAAAGAAACTCAGCTGTAGGAAATGCTTTTTTTTGAAGTTATAAGTTAAATATTCTACCATTTTGTATGTCTTTATGGCATGGTTTTAATGTATTGTTACACTTTGGCACAGCAAGTAATGTGGCAGCTACTGTTCATTATGAAATACAAGTATGCTAAGCAGTGCTTTATTCTGTAATATTTTCTTATTCATCCTCTGTACTTACATTGAAAATGCCAAGGATGAGCCAGGACAGGGTATTCAGGCCATTTTTTAGTTATTTCACCCCACTCTACAGAAATACTAATAGAAAGGATGGAGGAGAACACTTAGTGCTGGTATCCCTATCCTGTCACCTACTCACTTGGGGCACCCTATTTAATGCAATAGGCCCCTTATTACTTTTTGTTTAATGATTACCAAAAATTAACACCTTAAGGTGCATACACACGTAAGGATTTTTTGAACGATTTGTCATTAACGACGACGTAATCGTTCAAAAAATCGTTTAGTTTCTGAGTTATAACGATGAACAATAATTGTTCAAGCGCGCTCCCATTTGTAGTTATCGTTCATCGTCCATTTCAGACTGTCCAACATAACAATTTTCATTAAGGGAAGGAACATTTTTCGTTCAACGTTGTAAAAATCATTCATTACACTTCAAAAAATCGTTTATACTACAGAGAGCATTAGGAAGTTCAAATATGAGGTAGTGGGTTTCTCAGATCTCCCCCATCTTGGGTTCCGTAAACTCAGGGGTGCTCTGATTTGATATGAAAGTTTACCTGGTTTTCAAATTATATGCTTTGTTAGACTTTCATATTATAACTACACTTCTGATTTATTTCAATTAGAAAATTAAAGCATTCTAACTATTAAGTGCAGGCTTTATTATGAAAACCTAGAAAAGTCTAGAATTTTAGCATTTCTGCATTTTGGAAAGTTGGATTAATACTGGAGCAAGAAGAAGTTATGGATAAAAAAAATACACACTTTGCTATTAGTTTCAATTTCAATAATAAAAACAATTACATAAAAAACACCCTAAGAACTATTGGTATTTTTAAATAATCAAAGTCTTCTGGAAGCTGCATATTAACCCCTTCTCTGCTGGGCGAGTGGGGCTCATTCTCCGGATATGCAATAAGACTACAGAGGATGAGCTCCACTGCCCTCCGCAGAGAGGGGAAATATAAACTTTCTTACCTATCCCTCACCTGTCCCAATGACTGGATCGGGATCACAAAGTGACATCTGCACGCTCACGCCGACATCGCTTTTGGAAGAAAGAAATTAATACAAATGATGGGGGGAAGGACTTTAAGTCCCTCTAACTCATCGCATCGGGAAAAAAGCTATAATTTGTGTGGATACAGCATAAAAAAACTGATATTAATGTTCGCATCTGACGAGCGCAAATGTGATAGAATTACCTCTGCACAAGGGTGAGAAAACACTCATTAGCAAAGGGGATAATTGGTCAGTTCAATTACCCACACTTGCAGTAGCCCTGGATTTGCTGATTTGTTTTACAGCCTCTCAGAGCTGTGTACAAGAACCTATGGTGAGACGGGGGTAGATGTGGTGCTGTTGATGACATTTCCACACCGTTGCAACAGCACTTTGTCCCGTTCAGGTCTAATTCAATTGACCCCTATAGGTTTATTCTTTCTTTCCATGTACTTTCCATAGTGTTCGCTGGTTAGTTTAGCTGTGTTGCACATAGGGTAAAATGTATTATAGTACCATGATTATTCTACAAGTCAGATTGCCATAATGCAGTATGCTAAAGTCTCTTCCCTCCCATGAAACCACCTTTTGAATGCTGCCTCCCAATCTTCAAGCTGACAGACCCCCAAACCAACATTGTCCTGCATCAATCAGGACAGTTGGAAGTATGTAGTGCAGAGCCCCCTATGTCTTAGACAAAGCCCCATGGAGCGTCTAAATTCCATTTTCACAGGACTCCTATTACTTCCTGGCTAGAACCTGGAGGGAGGGAGGGAGGGGGGGGGTGGTAGGGATAGAATGTTTTTGGTCCTCTAGCTCACCCCACCCACTGCCTCATTTCTGAGTTGAGTAGCAAAATTAATTCCCCTGTTGTGTTTACTAGGTGGTAGCCATATCTGTAGCTTTTAATGTTTGTTGAAAAAGAGAATAAAAATATGGATTCAGCTAGCTAGCCCAGGGAGCAGAGGAAGGCAACATGTGGGCCTTGTACTGATATTAGTTTTTACTATCTGCAGTTGAGCGAATAGATTAGTACAGGTTGTATTTCGTAATGACAGAAGTCAGTTAGGGCCCATTCTTTCCAAGTGCTAGTGTCAGCTCAACACTCTACAAAAGGCTCCTTGTTGCAGGGTCTGCAGGGCTCCCTGGGATACAGTGGTCATAGCTAATGCTTGTAACACTTCTTTCACAGTTCTCCAGCGTAATAACAGGAAGCCTGCCTTCCTAAATGTTTCTATAGTACAGGTGGCTCTTGCACACTTGAAGTATTATATGCCCAGGGAAGTATGCGTTACCATGGGGTTAGGATTTTGATTAAAATGTCGGGTCATTTTGTAAGGGAAACTGGTCAGACTCATGTTCTCTAATAGTCCAAGGAAGAGGAGCCAAGAAAACTTTGGCGAACTTTCTCTTTGAGTCGAAGCATTTTTAAAAAAGCAGTTTTATGCTTAATTCACAAGTAGGATTTTGATTTGGTCTAATTTACATCCACACATAATTTATCTTATATTTTATGCATCTTTTTTTTCTCACATTCATCTTATGTTTAAGTTGTTTCCTTACTTGGGCATCTTTTATTTGTTTGCACATACTTTGTCTTTTAGTGCATATGGCTCTATCTTTATCTTGCTCACTTATATATGTTTCACAAAGTGTCTGCATTAACCGTATAGCATGCATGGGAACACTAACATGGCAATAGCACTAAAACTGCTTGTCCTCTTGTCTCAATAAAGCATGAAAACCACGTACGTGTAAATTAACTCTTAAGGCTACTCACATTTTCCTGTTAAGTAAGGCGCTTTTACGGCTATTATCATTAAAAATAGATTAATTTACTTTTGATGATACGGTCCACAATAGTGGATTTGAAAATATTAACTTTTTTTTTTCTATTTATCCAATGTAAATTAGTTGGATTTAATACTATTCAGCATGAAAAACTCAAGATTCTCCTGGCCTCAAACTTGTTTGGAAAAAAAACCCAGCACCTTTATATTTACTAGTTATTTATTTTCCTACAGGTAAACTGTGGTTTAGATATGAGCTAGGACATGCTAAACCTGCACCTTTTCCAATTCCAACACCCCCTATAACTTCACTATTTACAGCCATAGTTTTTTTAATCATTTTTAGAGGGCATTAAGCTGGCTGATATGTCCACTCTTGAACAACAGTAAAGATAACAACCTAGATGCTCAAATGCAAAATAAGCAGCACATTGTTGATAATGGTTAAACCCTAATAACCAGAATACAGTGAGACAGATATAATATTGATCTGTTAGATGCACTATTGTTCAAGTTAAGGAGAAATTAAATAAAGGAAAATGTACTTCCCTTAGGAGCCTTGCTCAATCCCAGATGAGATTTTTCATGATTCTCAAAATATGACATAATAGGTAATATTCAATACATATGGAGAAAAAAACATAAAGGGAACATAGTGTAATACAACACACACACAATTTATTGTTTCCATAAAAACATCAAACAAATACAAAAGTCAGGCAAGTTGGAGGTTTACTAGATACTAAGTAGGCATGTAGATATATTAGAGTTGCAGGCTCCGGAACTCCTTTCTGGACAGTCCCACTACCGGAATCCGGGTCAGCTCCAATACAATTCAAGGATAGCACTCCTGTCACCTGCTACCTTATCTTATATATAAAATTCATTGGTCTATTTGTCTGTATGTCCGGTTATGCATTGGGATACTCCTGCACCATTTGGGATGAAACCAACGTGAGGTGGTCCATTTGGATCCTGGCCAGGTTTTAAGGGGGTTAGGGTCCCGGTCGGACCTTATGTTGGTTTACACTGGCCAGAACTTTGACCCAGGAAGCCTGTTCTGAGCCTTCCACTAGATGGATTTGGACAAAAAATTCACAGAGTAGTAACATTGGATCCCAGAAGACATACTAGGGGGTTGAAGTACCAGTCGGACCTCCTGTTAGTGTACGCTGGGAGGTATTTTGATCCGGGAGCCTGTTCCGGGCCTTCCACTGGATTGATTTTGATGAAAACTTCACATAGGGGTGGCAATTGGTCTAGGAAGTCTAATAAAGTGGTTGGGGTCTCGGTCGGACCTCGCAGCGGAGTGCGCCAGACAGAACTTTGACCCAGGGAGCCTGTTCTGGGCTGTCCACTGGATGGATTTAGATGACATCACATAATAAAACTTAACTTGAAGATTTAAACCCAGGCAACATCGGGTACTTCAGATAGTATCTCATATGTCCACACTGCCCAATGGACTATCCACATCCATACACGTGTATAGACAAATCTGAAAGATCTGACTGGTCAGCACTTGGTGTGAATGTCTGGATCTGATAACCATCATTAATGCAGTTGGATGATGACCCTTATAAACAGTCAGATGTGGGTATTGTTACACAGGGTTTATCATCTATCTTGATCAGTTATCTTCTAAGTTTCCAGTCATTTCGTCAGTGATGACAGTGATCCATAAATGGTCAAATAACTAGTAATTTATGTCATTATCTCCTTGGAGTGCTTACTAGTTCCATGGCAAATTTGTGACCCTTGAGCTGCAATTGGTAGCCATTTAGGTCTAAAATGTCAAAATTGTAGCATCTATGGGGAGCTCTTATAAAATTCTGCTTGTAACTATGATGGTCACCAATAAAATGGTTATGTTGACATTGACAATGTGTATTGCTATAAATAGTCCATTATTATGTCAACTAAGCAAAACCCATCACCAGACAGGTCTTAAAAAGATGACCTTTATAAAATGAGTCGTTAAGTAAAAATCACTGAAGATCATAACATCACTGGCTAATAGTGGCCTGGCTGGAGAAGATGAAGGCCCAAGTTGAATACAGGCTACATTTTAATTTTTTTTTTAAATTCTAAAGTCTACTTTACTGGTAATGAATGAGACACTGAACAAGAGTGAGCTATACCTTTAGTCAAGCAGATAGGACACCAGTCACCAGATGCTGAATATAAGAGAATGATGGATAGTAAAGCTGATTGGTCATTCCTGCTTGGTACCCATATCACTGAGAACCTGTACTTCTTGCCAGCAAGCTACTCTGATCCCAGTCCTGTCACAATATCGGACGCTGTTACTGTGCCAGCAGATTTTGAGCTGGCTATCTGGCAAATCTTCCAGGCATTACTAGTAAAATAATGCCAGGAATAAAGCCAGTCTACTTTAAGAGCTGCGTAAAGTAAGTTGGTTTAAAATATGTTTAGTGTAATTGTGTGTGGTATTTAGTTTTTTCAAACTATGGGGGGAATTCAGTTCCTGGTGATGTGCAGCTGTGCATCTCTGCAATGCCCGACTGCGCACATTTCAGCAAATTACGGTAACATGTTCATTGCAAGTTTTCCCGAACACCTCTATGGGCTGCGACGGAAACTTGTGATGCCAGCAGACTGTATGGGCTGTTCAGATGTGGCACGTTGCATCGATGTCAGCGAGTAGAGTTCGCCCTTATTAATGGACTATTTTAGCATCTGCAGTTGAACTGTTTTCTGCAGGTAAAGATCCATGGATTGTTTAACAAATACAACTATATGATTGGAGTTTAATTCTGAATAACAATATGTTTGGAATAATGTTAATCTGATCTGTGCACTTTGTTTACTACATAGGATAGATGGAAAGTGGTATTCAGTTGGTAGATGGCAATGTTGTCGTAGAATAATAAGATTGTGTTATACAGTGAGGCTGTCAGTGGAGTATGTGTCCTGTATAATTACAACAGTGCATTCATATGTGTCACAATCAAGCATGTCTTCTAGTCAGAGCATGCATACATGCATACCTTGTACATTCATAGGTGTTCTGACCAGTGTGTACATACATTTGTTGTGTCCATGCATGAATTGGAGTAAACAGTAATGTAAGCCAGGGATTAGGCCAAACCATGTTCATTGTTGTAAGGCCTAATCTGCAGCCTTAATAGTTAATACTGGCCAGAAGTTTGAAGCAGAGTAGGTAGGAGAGGTTAGGACCAGGGCAGGAGTCTGTGAAGTAGTGAGAGGAGGAGAGCTGTTTTGAGGTCTCACCTGTGAGGTGCATGTTGTAACAAAAGCTGCCAATGACATGTCATGTTCTTTTTTTTTTTTCTTCTCCCACTTCTCTTTTGGTATCATGCGCTGAACACCTATAGCAGGGGTCAGGGAACTTTTTTACCTTTTACCCCAAAAATATATTCAGATACGCCGATGTTACCCCCTTGATCTGAAAGGAAGGAAATCATATAGTAGTGCCCCCATAGATATGGCCCTGTAGTAGTGCCCCCATATAAAGCCCCTGTAGTAGTGCCCTCATATAATGCCCCTGTAGTTGTGCCCCCATAATTATGCCCCTGTAGTGCCGCTTGTTCCAAAAAAACCCACCTTAATCCCCGCTCCTGCATCCGCCGCCGTCCTCTCTGCCCGGCTGCTCCTCGGAACTATGGGAGAGACGTTATGAGAGCCGGAAGCTGGAGTTCAAAAGAGAACTCCAGCCTCCGGCTAAAGTGGCGCTGCAGGGAAGGAGCCGGGTGCCCGCTGGTAATAACATGCCAGCGGGCGTCTGGCTTAGAGCCTCCCTGCGGCACAGCCGGGCATGCATATGAATCATTCTATATTATAGAATGATTCATATGCATGCCCGGCTGTCCGTCCATTACCCCCAGGAATTTCATTTTTACCCCATGTGGGGTAATTTACCCCTGTTCCCTGACCACTGACCTATGGCTATAATGTATGCTGTCTGTATAGGACAATTACTTGATGTGATTTCTCTTTCTATTTTAGATTGAGATAAAAATGAAGAAGACTGAAGTGATGCGGTGGGATAAATTAGAGGGCCATGCAGACCAAGAGATAAAGCACGTCACACCAGGTATTTGGCCTCCATTAGAAGAATACTTAATGACCATTATTTTCTTTCATGTTTAAGATGTTTGCCTTACATTTCTTCATGTATAGGTTGTTATATTTTGGTCTGTAGCACATAGACTTTTCTTCACTTACTGGGTGAGCAAGTTGTGGATTGCGACCTATGGGGTATTGTGTACTGTAGCACGCCCTGAGATTGCCGGGCTAACTGCGATCATGGTATCAAATTACCTTGTACATTGAGTTCTTATGTTACTTGCTGGAATTTCACTCACCCCCTGAGTCTTTCCCATAGGGAAATGCACCAATGCTCACAGCTGCTATCCTCAGTAGATGATGCAGTCCTCTGCTATTGAATGGTAGACATTCAAGAAAATCCACTTTGCATCACCCTGCCCGTGGATATCCAGGCCTGCAAATCTATCACAGCATCATTTACATCAAATACAGACCTTGTTTAAAAGTGGCCTGTCTTCCAGTTACGCATCATATTTCCACTGAATATATTCCTGTCAGATTGAGGGGACCCTGTCATGGACTTTTAAAATGCACCATCTGGCTGAGAGTGGAACTGTATCATAACCTAAGACAATGGTTCCCAAACTGGGTGGCGATGCATTTGCAGGGGTGCTACGGGTTTGTGGTCCAGGACCATATCAAATTATTTATAGTCGATTTGATAGGCAAAACCAGTAATAGTGGCTGCCAATCATAAAATGGTGGACAGGATTGCAAATCTGTTTGTCCACACATCGCATAACTAAACCAAAGGATGACAGGTAACCACAGTTTACTTAATGTATATTTTTCTGAATTTCTCAATAAGAAAATTTTGGCCTAGGGGTGCCGTGACAAAAATGCTGATACTCCAGGGCGCCGTGATTCAGGAAAGTTTGGGAACCACTGACCTAAGGTTAAGTTCTCACTGTTCTTACTTTGGACTATTGCTGAGTTTTACTGTACTAAGTTCTAGGCCATTCCTATCTTCAGTCCTACTAACAGTCTAGGTTATAAGGATATACAGGCTTAAGTATAAATTGCTTAATTAGAATTGGCATTGGTTTATTTATCGAACGCTTGCATCTTTAGATTTCTTTCCTCTATTGATATTTGAGTTTGTCATCTTATCCATAACTCTTTGGTCAGTATGAGGCAGAATGAATACATTTACACAGATTTGTTACTTTATTATTAGCTGTATCAGGAGATACCTGACCACTCATCATTAATGTCACCCTTTGGTAGCAGAATAGTTTTTTTTTTTTTTTTTTTTTATAGAATAATTGTATGTAATAGTTCTCTTCATTCTATGTACTGCACAGTGCTTGGTTGAGTTAATGTACCTGAAGCTGGGTACAAACCTTTGCGATCCCAGTCTGATGGGGTTAAACGCTCCCGATCAGCCAAGCATTATATCACTATCTCATAAAGTGGCTTTTTGTAAAGTTAATTTAAGACTTTATAAAAGAAGTGCAGCTCCGATGTAGTTTTGTCTATTTGTGTGGGGTTTCATGTAGGTTTTCAGGCCAGTATAGTGCTATCTGCAGGAATGCAAAATTATAGATCGTCTAATGGGAAGAGAGCATGACTAATGGACCCACATGCAAAATAAAGATTTTGTTCTGTCTGACAGCATTATTTATATTACCTACAGGAAGTATAGAAGCTATGCTAGGGCGGAGGGAATAGTCCGTTTTTAGTTGTGTGACATAGTGTTTTCCCCATATCAAAAGGGCTTGTTCTTTAAAGGTACTCTTGTAGGTGTTGGCAATTTTCTCCTGTTGCACGCTTTTAATAGGACACCTTTTGCATCTTACAGGTTCCATGTGATTTTTCGTATTAAATTGACAAAAACATACTTTGTTGTGCTCTTTCCCATTTAAACAAACAAGTCTTGCAATTTACTTAAGTTCAAACCAAGAAGTATTTTAGAAGACAAACTGATTAGTTAAAATGAACAGAGGGGGTCCAAAAAGAGCAGAAGGCAGGCCTTTGAAGTTAAGTACACAGAGTCAGAATATTAATAAATGTTTCGTAATGGGTTAATAAGAGTTGTGATGCCAATTGACATACAGAAAATAAAATAAAGCAGAAATAGAAACTGAAAACTCAATCTGCTGCCTTGGGAAGGCGAGATGGTGGAGAGTGTCTAATAAAAGACTCACCGGACCCTACATTTTTGCACTTATTGAGTCCCCCTTCCTTGTGATCTCATTGTGGGGGATGTGCTGATATGATATATAACTCTTTTATTACTATGTTGTTTATGAAATTCTATTACTAGAACACCTCTCTTCTGGAGCATAACAGATAAAATTACATCAACCAATTTAAAGCGCAACAAGAAATGCTGAGGCTAAATAAATCTACCAAACAGGTTATCATTTTCCAACAATATACATGGGAAACATGCACGTTCGATAGATACTCTCCCTATCCTCTGTGCACGTCTGGTATCTTTAGAAGACCTATTTTATGTGACCAGTTTTTCTCAAAGAGATACTAAAAATTATGGTATTGTGGTACAGTATGTGGAGTCCGATCGAAATATATAATGAACTCACAGTGTTAGGAATGTCTGACAGTAAGAATCTCCACATAACATTTAAATAAAGTGACACAAAGCAGATCGCTAAAGTGAGTATCTATGTCCATTAAACCTTACAGGGATTTGCTGCAAACATTATTGAAATCCACTAATATCTATGGGAGATATCATGATAATGTTGTTATATTATTTTTCAAATTCTTGATTATGTGATAATCATGGTAACATCTATGAATTCTGTAGACTTAGTGTTATGTGCATTTGCCTGCATCTGTCTGTTTTCTACTTTTATAAATTTGTAAAATATAAAGGTAAACTGCGTGATGGAAAACTGAAAACATGTTACTGCAGAATTAATTCACTGGGGAACAAAAAAATATATTATTTTTCTTGCCAAGGATTTAAGATCAGTTTGAGAGTACTGTTTTCGCATTAGATCTTCGCTATAGCCGAATTGGCTCCAGTTTTCAAATTATTGAAAAATTATAAAATTCTATTTTCTCCATTTGAAGTACCTTACTAATCTAGGCCTGCTTTACTTAACAGAATCGACTTAGTTTTGCTTTTTTAACAACTACCCTCTTTCAACATTAGCAAGAATTTGTTTTATTTGTGATAACATAGCTGGTAGTCACGTTTGAGACACACAACACATTCATATCTCCTCACTAACGCTGGGAGGAGGCGTGGCAATGCACTGCTGAGCCTGCTGGGACATCCTCAGACCACAGCCACGCCTCCTCCCAGCATACAGGGAGGAGCAACTGAGAGGACCGAGTGATGCAGTTAGCACACCTCCTATTCCTTTGTTCGGCCCTCTCTCTGTTTCACCACAACCAATTTCCCACCGTTTGGGCTTGTTTTGTTCAGTACATCCTAGGCTTTTGTTGGGAGGTAGCACTGAATATGTGAAACAAAACGTTTTCGCCGTAAAAATTAGCTTCTCGGAGACGGTGTACTAACAAATCTGATGTTTTTTGTAATATTTGTGTCAAATATAGTGTTGCAAAAGAAAGAAAAAATATAACTGTATTCGTAAAACAAGCGTATCAGGCTTTTTTTAAATGTTGCATAAGCCAGCAAGACAAGATTTGGGTGCCTCACAAAGTTTATAAAACCTGCGTGGAATCACTCCGCAATTGGACTAAAGGTGATCGAAAAGCACTTAATTTGGGCATACCTATGATGTGGTGTGAGGAAAAAGATCACTTGAGTGACTGCTGTTTTTGTGCTGTAAATGTGAAGGGTATGAATCGATTTAAGAAATGCAAATGGGAATACCCAAGTATGAATTCTGCAAAACAAAAGATACCACATAGCGAAGATTTACCTGTACCATCATTCAGTTCTTTGTGCGAAGTTGAATGTGATGATGTGGAAATGTTAATTTCATCCAGTGCATGTGACAACACAGATGAAAGTGAGTGTGAAGAAAGTTCCTCTACTCCAAACAAATTTTCTCACAAGGAACTAAACGATTTAATTTGTGATTTGAATTTATCGAAAAAAGGAGCTGAGCTTTTAGCATCCAGACTTCAAGAAAAGCACTGTCTTCAGCCGGATGTTACTATAACGTCATATCGAAATAGAGAGCAAGCCATACTGCCATTCTTTAGCCAAGTTAACAATCTTGTGTATTGCAACAATATTCCGGACTTCTCCAGATGATGGGCTTACCAGAATATCGAGCAGAAGACTGGCGGCTCTTTTTGGATAGATCTAAAAGGAGATTAAAATGCGTATTACTGCACAATTGCAATAAATTTGCGTCGATTCCCAACGGTCATTCAACAAAACTGAAAGAACAGTATGAAAATATCAAGTTAGTCTTAGAAAAAGATCCTTATTCTCTGCATCAGTGATCTGTTTGTGTCGATTTAAAAATGGTAAACTTTCTTCTTGGGCAGCAAAGTGGATATACTAAATATCCTTGTCACATATGCTTATGGGATAGTTGTGCAAAACAAAAGTACTGGCAGCAAACCGTATGGCCTCCAAGAGAAGTTACAACTGTTGGAGAAGCCAACATCATTCATGAGCCCTTAATTGACAGGAAACAAATCATACTGCCGCCTCTCCATATCAAACTGGGTTTAATGAAACAATTTGTAAAAGCATTGGACAAGTCAGGTGACTGTTTCAATTATATTTGTCGAACATTTCCATCTCTTCGTATTGAAAAATTAAAGGCGGGACTTTTTGACGGCCCACAGATACAGAAACTGGTGAAGGATCCAAATTTGACCACATCTATGACTGAAACCGAATCTGAAGCATAGCTGAGTTTTATGTGTCTGTCATTCAAAAAATTTTAGGCAATCACAAGGCAGACAACTATCATGAATTAGTCCACAACATGCTAAAATGTTTCAAGAAAATAGGTGCCAACATAAGTATTAAAGTACATTTTTTATACAGCCATTTAGATCGCTTCCCGTCCAATCTATTAGATTTAAGCGAAGAACAGGGTGAACGGTTCCATCAGGACATTCAGGTAATGGCAGAAAGAGATCAAGGAAGGTGGGATCGCCACATGATGGCCGATTACTGTTGGAGTCTGCAGAGGGACTGGCCGCAACAAGAATACAAAAGAAAATCCTACAAAAAACGGTTCTGATAGCTTCCTAACATTTATGTATGTAATTATCCTGTGTCTTTTTATAACATTTTACTAAATTTAATCAGAATAAAATAATATATCTTTTTAGCTATTTTTAACATTGTTTAATTTAATTTTTCATAAATATTAAAGACATATGCATATCTCAAAAACTAGAGCCAATTGAAAAATAAGCATGACATATTCATTATCAGGAGCACAAAATTAATCGAAATCAACTCTTAAATCCTTGGCAACAGATTGACTGTTCCCCAGTGATACATTATGGGACAGAAGGTATGTATGTAATATCTCAATCAGTATATATATATTAGAGATGACGTTCGGTTCGGTTTTGGCTCTGATCTCCCCGACATGTTTAGAGCAAACAGTCATCTTTTTCCATGAAAGATTTTTTGCCTCGTTCTGAAATCTAAACATGGCGTAAAGAGCCAAGCCAAAACTGAACTGCTCATCTTCAATATATATTGGAATTATTTGTTGTTAGCAGGGATAGATTATTTGCATTATTGTGTAATCCTCAGAGGATATTGCCCATTAGTGGACATATAATGATATCTAGAAAGTAATAGCAGTATGTACAATATTCATGCATTTTGCATCCTGGATGCTTGAAAATTGATGAAATGAAATTATACAGGGAAAAGAGAATGGTGTATGGCAAAGGTTAGGCTCTTATTTTTAGTATGTGAAATGTAATAAAAGACCTGTTTACTTCAGTGCAGTTTGTGTAAGATATACAATGCCCTCTGCACAGTTTATTTTAATAAAAAATATGCCTGTGTTCCTAGAATCCATGCACAAATATCCGTCATCCTCTCATTATACCAAGAACTGGGATAAAATTGTTGTTCAGATCAAAGAGGAGGAGAAAAATGAGAAAATGGAGGGAGATGCAGCACTAAACAGCCTATTCCAGCAGATTTACTCAGATGGCAATGATGAAGTGAAACGTGCCATGAACAAGTCATTTGTAAGTATATAATAAAACGTGTTTGTGTGTCTGTATGTCTCTAGCTGTGATGAAACACATATTAATGCACCATTATTTTATATTTGTCAAGTAAAATAAATAAAAAAAAAGAAAACCCAGAAAGTGGAATATACTTGAGAGCCCTCCTATATCAGTGGTTCTCAAACTCGGTCCTCAGGACCCCACACAGGTTACTTTTTCCAGGTCACCCTGCAGGTGCAGAGGTGTAGTCATTACTCACTGACACATTTTAAAACATCCACAGGTGGAGCTAAGTATTTCACTTGTGATTCTCTGAGGAGACATGGAAAACATGCACTGTTTGGGGTCCTGAGGACCGAGTTTGAGTACCTGTGTCCTATATGATTCATTGTGATCTTTCCAACCGCTTAGGATGCTTATTCTCCGCAAACCATATTCCCCTATGCAGCCAAGTCACCGAAGACTTGAAATTAACCCCTTTGCTACTAAGGACGAGTGCCACTGTGTCTTGTGAACACTGCAGGTGTTCAAAAAGTGAGTGGGGCTTACCTAAAACGATCTCCCTTATAGTTTCCACTCAAACCTGGGACAGATCGAGGCTTAGCATAATTATGCAAATATCCCGAGGATGTCATTAACCATCGCTCTTCCAGGATAAACATTGCAGAAATGTTTAGAAGCCAGAAAATAGTGGAGAGAACATTAAAAGTGCTTTTCATAAATTTTTTATTGTATATATTCTATGGGAAACATTAAATTCTCAGGGATCTGTAACCTCGATGTTCAGGTGCGTACATAGTGATGTTAGTGATCACAAAGTGCCTTCTTCTGACCGTTCTGGTCGGCACTTCATGGCCGTCAGAAAATTGAATTGTATTTATTTTGAAGTTTGTTCATATTTGTGGTGATGGGTTTATGATATTTATTTTTGCAAAATGCTACTTGTGAGAAATTGATATAGTTTATAATATTTTTTGCTCGATCAGCGCTGTAGAGAAGTGTCCCAGTACAGCCAGTGCGCTTCATATAGAGGTGAATGATCTCTATATTAAAATCTATTTCCAATGAGAGATGGGGAAACTGTTCTTAATTACAATGAAGTTCATGTTTGTCAAAATGTTCCCAAGCTCACTGTATGTATATATCAATATAATGATTGTGTAAGGTCCGTCCCGTCTCCAACATGCATGCGCAATGGGAACTGGGGCGCATCCAGCCCCACCAATGTTTCCCACTGCTAGGTAGAAGGATCAGACCTAGCGCCGCGAAAGAGGAGGACCCAGCCAGCCACCACAAGGGGTGTTTGGGGTACGGGACGAGCAGTAGTCAGAGTGGGGGTGGAGCAATGAAAAGATGGGATGGGGCCAGACAGAGTGGGGAGAGGCAGACTAAGGTGACCCTTTACCCTTTACTAGTATATCTAGTAACAGCGCTGACCTATCCAGACTCCACCAGGCATGTTGGCATGTGAGACAAGACAGACCAGGGGAGAAGTACCAACACAGTGTAACTGTGGCTGGCTGGGGTGGCCGACATTTAATGTGTCCATATTATTGCTATACTCCTTACAGAATCACAAGTCAGATAATTAGTAATGTGGATCTTTTAAATTGGAAAACATGCACTCTTAGGGTTCCCTGAGGGCTGGTGTGGGAAACACTGATATAAAATAAGAAGTCAGTAAATTAATGTTTAAACTATGTATTCAAAATCTACCTCTTCTAAAAAGAAAGGAAGTCTTAATATGTATGTTTACGCTGATCTATGTAGCACATAGCACCGCACAATACACAGATCGCACATATTGTAGTAAGAAGAAACAAAATGCGATTTTTAGACTTTATTTATTGAAAAACTTACTCTAACTTAGGAAGGGGGTGGGGGGGGGGGGTATACAACAACAGTAGGCAGGATGGTGTAAATGTTGTATCCCCTACGATGGATGGATCAGGTGTAACCGATGTTACTTGGCTGCCAGGTAGAATATTTTGTTGAACCACTCTTTTGTCTTTGTTTTTTTAAAACAATATGTTTTATTAGGGTAGACCAACAAACAAAGGAGAACAAGTTGCAGAATAGATTATACAGGCTTTTGTGAAAAATATCAGAAATATATAAAAAGCCACTAACCAGATATAGGAATAAAACAATCGTTACACATGCATGCATATATTCCTTCTAAAAGCAGACTACAGAAACCTAGTCAAAAAAGGTGCAACTGAAGGGAAAACTAGTATTTAGCAGTCTACATTTTAGTGTTAATAAAAAAATATAAGAAGGAAAGGAAAAGGAGAAAGAAAGAGAAGTATCAAAAGAAAAGCATGTGTTAGGTGTTGCCGGGAAGATAGCATGGAGTTTAGTGGGTACTAAGTACCATCGGGTACGGACTTTATAATAAGATTCCCTAATTGCTACACTAATAGAGGCTTTGGCTGTATGCAGTCTGATTTCCTTCCATTGTTCCTTGTCTGGAGCTAGGGATAGATCAGGTTCCCAAACTAATTTGTGTGGCTCACGAGTAGGGGAGTTGGGAGCTAAAATGGAATTGTAGATTACGGAGATGTTTTTCTTCCGTCCATCCGAGTACAGTTATAAATGTTCAAATGGGGTAAGTGAGCATAGCGTGGTAGATTTAATTTGAAAGCGGAGGAAACTAGCAATTTGAAGATATTGATAGTGACACAAGGAGGGGAAGCTAAAGCAGTACGTACTGTAGGTCTGCAAACGAGGATGGGGCAAATTTATCTTTGAGGTTGATGAAACGTTCAATGCCACGGTTGCGCCACAAAGCGGCCATTTTACTTACCATCACAGCCTGAGGTAAAACCAAAGATAATCCCATAATGGTGTCAGTGGGGAAGGGTAGGAGGAGAGATCACGGTTAGCACAGAGCTTATCCCATAACTGGAGAGCAAAGGCAATAGTGAGAACCGAGTAAGCCAAGGCTGGTCTACACCATCTGGGAAGCCAAACCAGGGAACCAACTGAGCCTACCTGAAATAAGGAGTCTTCAATATCCACCCATGCCTTAATCCCTGGGGCAGAGTGCCAGGACACAATGTGGTTGAGTTGGCATGCTGAGTAGTAGGAGTGTAGAATAGGAAGGTGCAAACCACGCAAATCTCTACGCTTGGCCAGAATAGGCTTCCTAAAGCAGGTTTTTGACACTTCTCTTTTCTGTGTGTTAAGATAACTCTATATTCCAAATTCCTGTTCATAAGTTAATGTTTAAGCGCACACTTCACATATACTCTCTTCCAAGCCTGGTATAGCTATATAGATTCTGTTTCTTACAGGTAGACCTTAGCTTGAAAAACCTTGTGTTAAGAACTTATTGCTCAGACTAGCAAAAATAAAATGTCCCAGTATAATGACGCCGTGACACTTGTGCTGTCAGCTGAATTGATTGACCTCTGCTGATTTTATATCATTATTAAGAGGAGATTTGTACAAGTTACGATGCAGAATTGAGGATGGGCTGTAGGTTGGCAGTCTGGAAGTTGATAAGCCAGTTAGCAAGAAATTTGTGGTGTTCTATTCGAGATAAAATAGCTGATATTGTCGACATTCTGAATGATGAAGTGAGCAACACAGAAAAGGTAAAAAGCACCATATACCAACAAATTAAAGTATTGAACATTGTTTTTTGCTGGACATATAAATTAAATTGAAAAAAATTACTTTTTATATTAAGTTGATGTTTGGGGCATCCAGCTCTTACAAAGTCAGAAGTTTTAAACTGGATCTCTGCAGTCTGAGTCTATACGGAGAATAATAGAGGTCTTGTTAGTAGAGCCTTGGTGCACCCCTAAGGACAGTAGGAATGATGTACACAGAGTGAAAGATAACAGTAACGGTGTGATATTGGTACATATGCAGTTTATACTGCCAAGGTGTTACAGGGATTTTATTGGGAATGGGTGAGGTTTCATATAGTTTATAATTATTATTTATTATTGAAAATGCATTGGTTGCATTACTTGTAATGCACCATTTATAATCATGTACATTATAAGTAAGCTTTAATAGCTAATGTTGCAGTGTAGCTGGGACAGTGGAGTTTTACTGCACTCACTTTTGGGATATCGTCAGCATTAATTAATACGAATTCATGCAAACAAATGCCTAATAATTAGAGGCGTCACTCATGGCTAAGATAATAGGAGCAAGCTGTCTCCATAGTAACAGGAATTGGGTACCTATGTCCGTCCAGTACGTATTCTACTACAGCCGCTGGAAAAAAAAGATGCTGCAACTTGTATCTACCATAGAATTATAGAACCGCTGAATTATACAATCATTTAATGACTATCTCAGTACACTAATATCCATTTGTGCTTAGATATAAATATTTGGCCACAAAGGATTGAGTAGAACACATGACTAAACCCCAGTTATGTTTACTGGTTACAATTTATAGATTTGTTTTCATCCTCTTCCTCCTTATTTAATTTTCCTTCCTGATCACTTTATTTGCTGTGAAATCCTGTGGTACCTATCTATTTCGTTAAAAACAAAACAATATTGTAAAATGATGTGACGGGCTCATAAAATTGGACACAAATAAATTTTGCTGCTGGAATAAGTTTTTCCCCGGCCTGCAATTGTACCAGCTTCTGGATAGAAAAATGACTGATGCAGAATAGAAAATTAACATAATCTTTTTGTGCAATAAAAACCTTCTAGCTCTATTTAATGAAAATGGAATGTGACTAATAACCATTTAACAGGAGTTTTACTTTAGCAGCGTGAATTTGTAAGTCTGAAATTTTGCTAAGGGAAAAAAAAAACACCTTTTCTTCTTTCCGGCATAAAGATTGTTCACAATGAGAGCATCAGTCACGTAGTAATGCAATTACTGACACAAGGGCGCTCTGTTCCCTTCTCTCATTTGGTGGGGTAGAGGTGAGAGATCAGGAATACATTATTCCAGTCTTCAATAATGGCATGGAAAAATCTATAATAGTCATCCATACTTCCTATTTCTAACCTATTTATATTATTGAAATCCTTGTAGCCTATATTACCTGGTCACAAGGGAGGGATGTATTAAAAGTGGTAGGAAGGAAATATATGTAGTCACAAATTAACAAGATCATAAATACAGTATCAAATACAGCAAGTTTGTCTGAACTTCTAGTGATTAAGTTAAAGCAATTATATAATTGGGCTTTTATACGAAGCTCAACACTGTCCTACAAGCTAAGATCTCACCTGTTTTACAGGGGAAAGGGACTTGTAGTAAATATATTGGCTTTATAGCTACGTGTGAATATTAAGCTGTAATGGCTGAGAGTTATTTCTGGCTGTAGCACAAGCTCTGTGTATGCCTTTTATGTCCAGCTTTATCCTGTCATCTGCACACGTGTCCTGCTTTCCATGTGTATGACAAGCTAGCAATGTTTCATGTTTACCTAAAATGTAACTTGTCTCACTGCAATTACTGTTCCCTGCCTTACAGATGGAGTCTGGGGGTACAGTTCTTAGTACAAACTGGACAGATGTGAGCAAAAGGAAAGTGGATGTTAATCCTCCAGATGACATGGAATGGAAAAAATTCTAAGTTTTCATCCAAACAAGATAATGAAAATTGAAATCTAGTGTCCAACAACTGGTTCAGTGTTTCATCTCCTTACATCTGTATGTTTTGAAAATGCTGTTCTTTACCCAGTCACATCAAGAATGCTTCGTGTTCACTGCTCCTTGCAGCGGACTGAGTCATAAGTCTATTTTATCCATTTATTCCAGTGCTATGGGAAGGAGCCAGCCTGGGAGTATGCACCACGCTTCCTAATGTGCATTCTGTTATTTTATTAGTACTCGGGCTGGTAGAGTTAATCACTTCTGAAAGTCTACTATAAATCTCTGAGTGACCTACTGTTTGCCCTTTTACCAACTGCAAAATATAAATATAATTTTTGAAATAAAAACGTGTTGCTTATTTATTTTTCTTGCTTTGTAATATACAGAGGTTCTTGCTAAGCTCTCTGCAACTTTATACATTAGTACTTTGTAATTTATACAGTAGCTATGAGAATAGATGTCATGTTTCATTTGCATACTGAATCGGAAAGCGTGACTGTTGATTGGCATTACTGGAATAAGCATTTGAACTGTGGGAGTTGTACATTGCATATCATTCATGTGTTTGTCACTAAATAAACTAAATTGATTTGTACAGGTGTAATCTCGGGACTGAATGAGAAATGATCTAGAGGAAGAAATGATTATTTGGAAACCTATAATGCATACATTTCAAATTCCATTTCCAAAATGATGTACAGGTACAGATCTGCAATTTATTATAGTCATTAAATATTGTTGTTTTTTGTTTTTAAAAAAAGCAATTTATTTTGTATATATTTTCAACAATGTTGCCACTTCCATAAGCACAGTAATATTTTCACACACTTGACTTGTATTAACATGCAAGAAATGAGAGCACTTTTCTATACAGAATAATGATCACCATGATTATGCTATTTCTCATCTGGGCTAAGTACATTTCCTTGTGTGCACACTCTAGAGACAGATGCTCTCCCGGTGGCTAGGATTTGGGAATTACTTGATGCCATCTAACATGAGCTCATGACTACTGAATCCCCTACCACGCCTCTTCTCCTCCGTCTTTGACTCTCTTAACCTTGCAGCTGAGGATTATGCTCCTACTTATTTTCTTTCATCTGGTCACCTCTGCTTCATCTTTTTCACTTGGAACTTCACATTTGATTTGTCTCATTAATTACTAGCACAATCTCTCCACTGGTATATTGCTATCTCTTTCCATGCTGTAATGATCTAATTTGCTCCACTAGACTTCAAATTGTTTTAAAGTTCTAAATCTAATATGGTTTATCTATAGAACTAAGTTACAGTATAGTCCCCCCAACCTGGCTTCTGCCATCTATAATCCCTGACATCATTGCTTGTAGGATCAAGGAATAATATCCTACCCCATTTCCCCCACGCTGTTTGTTCTTCCATTTCTCTGTGGCGCTCTGGGGCTCATGCAAAGTTGACCTCAAGTCATAGTTAATTACACCCACATTGTGTGCGTGGAGATGAAACCAGAACCAATCCTTATGCTTGGTTTCATAGCATTGTTATCAGTGTGCACTTGTATCAGTCCCTGTCCCTGGTGCAAACAGGCATATCTATGTGTACACATAACTGCATAGGCTGCAATTCCATAGACCAGAGGTTCCCAAATGCGGTCCTCAAGGCTCCCCAACAGGTCAGGTTTTAGAGATCTCCATGGTTGAGCACAGGTGGTTAAATCAAATTGACCGAGGCACTAGTTAAGTCACCTGTGCTCAACCATGGATATCTCTAAAACCTGAACTGTTGGGGAGCCTTGAGGACCAAATTAGGGAACCTCTGCCATAGACTCACTGATCTTTGCCTACGTGTGAATGCCCGTTCACACTCTGTTACACCCCTACAGCCACCAGTGCAGATGTGACTGAGCGGAGTACGGATCCGCATCGCACATATTTGTAAACATCCGCAAAACAAATACATTCAACTCTGCATCGGCCTTCTGTTCATATACTACCCCTCTCAGCGGCCCTCTGCCTGCTGTAGGTTATCGCTTCTCCTGTATGCAGAATTAGATGTAGGTGCCCCATTCTTACTTCTCTGGTTTACTGAAAAATCAATGTTTTGTTGTCAATGTCTCCATGAATGATTCAAAGGCATTAGAAGATACTGTTCTCCCTTTTTATAACCGTGCCCCCACACAACTTTTTTGCTGTGAATACACCTGTAGTAAAGTATATTGTTTCCATTATATTGCATTCTCTTTATAATACCACCCATTCAATAATGCCAGGTTTTTTTCAGTCATTTAAACGGTCTGTAAAAGAGGGAGCTATGTAGTAAAGCAAGCAGCACATTATCTTTTCTTCATTTATTTTTTTAGGACGGAAGGCTTACACTTTTATTTTAAACTGTCCCTAGTCGTTAGAGTTGCTGGTCAGTGCATCTATCTATCTATCTATCTATGGGCCATATTCAATTGCAGGCGAAAAGCCTTTCTCGGCAAAAAGTTTTCGCCAATGGCGTCCTTTCGCCTGTCTGAAACTTTCCGCCCTATTCAATTGCAATGACTTTTTGCCTAAGCGGAAAGTCAATGCATTCAGATAGGTGAAAAAGATTTGCCTCTGAATGGAGGCGGAAAAAAGTGCAGTTTTAAGGTGCAGAGTTGCGGGAACAACCGTGCAGTGTTAGGACAGTCCCCCAAAGCTAAACTGCGTCAAAAAAAGTAAAAAAAAAACCTTTAGAACACTCCGAAAAAGTGCAAAATCTAGCTAAATAGACTCCAGGGCGGGTCCCCAAGTAATCCCCAGTTGTTTTTATCTTTGCAGATGTTTGCGGCAGGTGGATTTTCCATGATTTTTAAAACTTCACTTTAGCAACTTTTAATTATGCTAGCCCCCATTTTCACGTACCCCAAATTTGCTGGAACTGGTTATTTTGATGAAGAAATATTGCAAACTGCTATTCTTCAACCAATATGCAAATACAGTAATTAGCACCTATTGAGACCATTTAAGTACCCCAAATACTTTCAGCAGGGCTATTCGGGGGTATCCATACTGATCCCCCCCCATGTCAGTGCATCTTTTAGGGGGTGTCAGCCTAATTCCCCAAAAGTGACAGCACTTTTCGCCTGTTTGAGTTTCGCTGGGTTCCGTTTTCGCATCCCTTGGAATTTAATAGGGAGAAAAACCAGCGATGTAGGTGGAAAGTCCGGGACTTTTCTCCGATGATTGACTATGCCCCTAAATCTGATAACTACAGTATGTAAAGCTGCACTTAGACCGTAGAGCTGTGTGTATTTCTATTTACATGTACATTTACTGCATGTTATTGTATAGTGTTGTTCACATGTACATTCACCGCATGTTAGTGTATAGTTCTGTTCACATGTAAATTTACTACATGATACTGTATAGTTCTATTCAAATGTACATTCACTACATGTTAGTGTATAGTTCTGTTCACATGTACATTCACTGCATGTTAGTGTATAGTTCTGTTCACATGTACATTCACTGCATGTTAGTGTATAGTTCTGTTCACATGTAAATTTACTACATGATACTGTATAGTTCTGTTCACATGTACATTCACTACATGTTAGTGTATAGTTCTGTTCACATGTACATTCACTGCATGTTAGTGTATAGTTTTAACCATATGTACATTCACTGCACGATCCTGTATAGTTTTATTCACATGTGAATAGAACTATACAGTAACATGCAATGAATGTACATGTAAATTACTTTTTTCCTTTTTTTTATTTGCTCTTTTAGGTCTCACAATTATTAGTTCAGCTGAGTTTGATGTAGTAATGTACATAATGTAATCTTTTCACCTATACAAAAAAAACACAAGTGCCGTATCCATGTAATAAGAGAGCATATTGAGTGAATTGTCACTGTCACAGTATCATTAATACCTTCTAGGATATAACACATTCGCTAACTTAAATGTTGAAGTGTGATGAAGATGTGCTCCCTTCATGAACATGAGCCTAATTATCTCACTGCTAATGTGCACTTCAAAACTCTTGAAACAGCAGCAATTTGGTTTCTACTTTTTTTTTAGGACACTGCAATATTAAGAAAACATGAAGCTTTTAGTGTTAATACTGAGTAAGATCCACTGTTCCAGCTATTAAAAACAAGAAATTAAACATAACATTTGCAAAGCAACCATATAGTGGTGTGACTTTACCATAGCAGTTCTTTCATTGTGTAATTGGATTATTCTAATGCTGGGTACACACTTCACAATATGTCGCTCATCCTATTGTCGAACAATAGATCATGTGTACAGCCAATATGACTGTGAACTACGTTGCTCACAGACATTCCGTCGGCCTTGCAGCACAGCCGATGCCGATATATGTGAAAGATATATCAGTGCATCCGGCTACGGGTATGGGCTTTATCGACTGATTCATCTGCTGACCGATTCATCGTCAGTGTGTACCCAGCATAAACGTATGTGAGCTGTTGCAAGAATGTGCAGAATGTTCATGTGGACAGTCCTTTAGTCATAATCTCTGTAGGTTTCGGGACTTCGATGACCTGTAGCAGAGCAGAGACAGAGCCCACACAGCACACTGCCTAATTCAGAGGTGCACACAGTTTATCGATGTTAGAAGTCCTGCTCATATGTCCCGATGGTTAACCACAGGGTCACTGACTGAATTTAGACATAGACACGGGTGTGTCGCAGACAGTGACTGTGTCTAAAGATGCAATTGTGCTGACACAGGATGCCGTGTTCACATGGAGAAATGGCACCTGCCATTGAGCTGGTGCCAGTTTCGATGGTGCGTCTGAAGATGCAGTGAGGCGGATCAGTGCCGCGGTCTGTGGGCGTCTCAGGAAGTTCCAACTGAATCATGGCATTAGCATAAAGACACTGGCACCTCTAAATGCACCTCTGAGTCAGGCCCACAGTGTAACGTCTCCGGGTATTTAGGTTAAACGTTCTCTTGGAAACTTCTTGGCATCTGCAGTAATGCTTAGTTCTATGATAACTTGCCTCAATGAGGCCATTTCCAACACAAGCTAAAATGCAGTAGTCGCTAAAGCTGGTGCTCTGGATGTTTTACAATCCTTGACGTTACACCTGGATTCATTGTATACTGTGCAGATGTCCCATTAGCTGTTTGATGAATTATAGTGATCTTAACTTTTATCAGCAAGTTGTAGAATTCTGTGTTAATAAAAACAAATGCCTTAGCTTATTATAAATGAACTGATAAATGGGATATGTGAATCTGTGCGCTAAATAGGGTTTCTGGTTTTAATGTTTAGGTAATTTATTTTGTCCTATATGTGAAATAAAGTATTTTCATTAAAAAAAGAAAATATATATATATATATATATATATATATATTAGTCCAAAGTTACCGGCACTCCTTTCCTCAAACAACTGCCCTGGTGCCTGTCCTATATAAATCCATGAACACAGCAGTTGAGTGCCGTCCATTCTGCTGTGTTCACACACACATATATATATCTATCTATCCCCGGACAGCAGGTACACCAGCGCTTTTGTAATGGGCCTCCACAGGTGGCAGCTGCCCTCTCTACTGCATAGGGCTGAATATATGGGATGCAGTCAGGATACTGGCGGCCGCTATCCTGGCCGCCGAAGTACCAACACTACAAGACCGACATGGGACTAAAGATAGGTGTCACGAAATCCTGACACCCGACATACCAAACGAAGCCGGGTGTCTTAGGTTCTCGCCAGGGGGGGTTTAGGCACCCCTGGGGGAAGTTAAACACCCCCCGAGAGGGTTAGGTTTAAGGTGTGGGAAGGGGGGGGGGTTTAGGGTAGGGAGAGGGTTGTGGTACTTACCACCCCCTTTTAGGATACCGATTCCGAACATATTTTAGACTTGCAGAGAGCACTGTAGTAGGCCCCGCCCACATTCCCTTGATGACTGATCGTGATGATCCTTGGCCTAAAACCTGCCTGGGAGAGTTACTTACACAATGGTGACAACAGCAACACAATCGTTTCAGTGGTTCTGAAGTTTACCGCAATCAGACCAACAGATGTTGTCATTATTAAGTTAATAGAAGTACTCCGTGTTACCCAGGTGTAAATATTCTTCAAGTTATTACGTTTTATTATGTGATGTCGTCCAAATGCATCCAGAGGAAGGGCCAGAACAGGCTTCCTGGGTCTGACAGCTCTTTGGTTCTCATATTGAGAGTCGACAGCAACTGATTCCAAATGTAAATGTCACACCTAGAATCAACTCCAGACCTTTTACCTGCTTTTGAGTCGATAGCCCCATTACTTTTGGCCCCTTAAAAAGTGGGAGGCACATATAGAAACCGTTGTAATTCCTACACCGTTCACCTGATTTGGATGTAATTACCCTCAAATTAAATCTGAAAGTCTGCTGTTAAAGCACATCTTGTTTGTTTCATTTCAAAGCCATTGTGGTGGTGAATAGAGGCCAAAATATGAAAATTCTGTCAATGTCCCAATATTTATGCACCTGACTACATGGGAGAAAGAGTGATCTGGTTTCTGTGCAAGAATGAATAAGTAGGGGCGGTGCATTAATCTTTTTTCTGCCTTTTTATGGGGTGAGGGTTTTCACTTTTTTCTGTTTTAGTTAAAAAAAAAAAAAAACGCGGAATTCGCTCAGATAAATAAGTCTATAGTCAAATTACCCACAACGACTTTTAAAAAGATTATGTAGTGAATTAGAACCCTGATATATAAAACGAAAACCTAAAATGGGGCACATGTAATTTCCATCCACTTTCTGACAGCTTTGTCTACATGGTTAAAAAATTGGTTTAACTTACAGCTAAATTAATTGAATAATATACTGTTTTGTAAAAAAATAAAATCTGTTCTACACTGCAGACAGTACCAAGAATCCTATTTGTGTAAATCTTAAGGTTTAATGGCACAGTCCCATGGCTTCCAAAGAGTGGTGAGGTCACCGTATTGTGCTATAATAGCAGCTACTCCCCTCCATTCAGGGAGGAGTCAGATAAAGCGAAATTACAGTACATGGTCTCCGCAATGTGGGGCGTGCTATGAAAAAGACACCTTTCTTTCCCCTTCATATTTTAGCCTAAACCAAGCAGTAAAAATAACACTAAAATGTACTGTCAACATTCTGGTGTCTGTCAATATTCAGAACATGCCAAAATTCTGACCGGATATCTCAATGTGTACATTACAGCTTATGTACAGTACTAATATTATATGTAGAAGTCCAATTTGCAGTAACCATGGCAGCCATCCAAATAATAGCTAATTGGTTATTCTGACACTATGCAAAGTTTGGACCCGATTCCAATGTTAGGAAACGAGCCCTATTGTCTGTCTTTCTGTCTCTCTCTCTCTGTACAGAGAGACACACACACAACGTGTGTATCTGAATTGGGTGCCAAGGAAAATGTGCTGTAATTCATAGCACTTAAACATGCATTTTGCTTTTATTTTTATCATGTCTATAGATAGTGCTAATCGTATTGGGCAGTCCTGTACAGAGACTATAATCTTCCACATCAGTGTAGGATGGACAACATACAAACTCCACACAGATAGGGGCCTGCTTGCGATGGCACATTTTTCTGTGCACAGCTTTCATAAATATCCAACATCCTAATAATTCCTTCTAATGTTTTTTTGTGCCAAACATTTCATTTTTGTGAAAAAGCAAAACATGCATTGATTTACATATGACAAATTCATAGTGTAAATGGCATTAGTAATTTTATTGCAGTTAGGTATAAAATATGCTGAAGTTGTGAATGATATATTACACTGTCAAAAATTATAAATAGTTTTTCAAATATTCTAATATCATTATCCAGAAATCACTGCTTTGAAGGAGCAGCGAGCATGATGTGCTTCTGCTGTGTGAAATGGAACGGATTCAATAACAACAGGGTGCAACGTCACTTAGATTTATTTACACCAAGCTACAGAAATGTGAAACACTGCAATGCATCAAGTTCACCTTTTGAAATTAACTCTTCTCAAATGACGTCGGCAAATAGGTCTCATGGCTGGACCGGTTTCTACATTACAACACTAATCCAGAAAATGGTAAATCTTTCCATAAAGGCTAATATATGCACATTCAGTGCAGGTACAGTACCTATCAAACCAACCCATTCCACTTAATGAATGTGTCATCCTTCATTAATTTAGTTCTTTATTTACAAGTTACGTGTCAAATCACATTTTCAGACCTTGATTCTTTTATACATTTTGTGTTTTTTGTTCCGGTTTGGGCATTTTCTCATTAAAAATTCTTTTTTCTCCCAGTCTGTTAATTTCCAATCCATCGGTGTTACACCACTCCTAGAATGCGTGCCACCCACCAGCTGCAGGGCATGACAATTCTGCATGCTGAGCGACACCCCTGATAGTTGTATGGAAATGGATAATAGCCACCGAAAGGCTCGCAGATTCTCTGGCAGTGGGTGTAGCTTCTTCTGCAGTCAATGCAGCATATTCCTTGGTGGTCCAGCATGGGGTCAAATGTCATGCCACCTTCTCCTTCCAGCTGGCATAAAAACATATAAAACAATATTGGTCATTCTAAGCAATAGCACAGATATCAGCATTAAGTGTGGAGATACTTTGAGAAGTGGGCAACAGACACTGTATTTCTGATATATATATATATATATATATATATACATATACATACACATACACCCTTTCATCTGCCACTATGGACAGCAATGCAGTCTGTACTCCCTGTATTTGTGTGGGTTTTCTTTGGCTGCTTTAGGTTCCTAACACAGTCCAAAAACATACTGGAGGCTGACCTTAGTGTGTTGATGTGGTAGATATTACAGGGCTACAATGGGGGCAGGCAGGGATCGAAGTTAATTATTTATACAGTATATATTGGGACTTCAGAAATAAAGGAGAATATATCAGTACAGTATAATAATTCCTGCTTTATCACGCTATGGCCATAGGGCCTAATGTTGACCTATTGCTACAAAGAGGGTAAGATTGGCAGCCACACTTCTTTTGAGCCTGGGTGTGTGTGTAATGAGTGGTAGTATATAGGGCTGATTCTGCAAGGAATGTAATTGCTAAGCTGCACGCAGGCTATAGATATACTGTATGATGTATGCACGCAGGCTATAGATATACTGTATGATGTATGCACGCAGGCTATAGATATACTGTATGATGTATGCACGCTGGCAGCTTTGCAATTCCACCCTTGCAGATCTGATAATGCAGCAGGAGGCATCACGCCCCCTGGCCATTAGATATCCGAGCTGCATTGTCCAACGCAGCATCGGATAATCTTCGTACCATTGGCCGGCTGCGATGACCCATGGGGTCCCGCAGCCGGCCGCTGCAGTTTATAGGAAGAGGCCAGGAAATCTCCGTCAGCTGACTGAGATTCTGGCTTCTTCCATCCCCCCCAACGGCGACAACACGCCTCCATTTCGGGAAACGGAGGCCATCGCCACCCCCAAACAGCATGCAATGCTGAATTAGGCCCATAGTGTTCAGAGGTTCCCTGATACTTGTAGTTCCACATCGCTGATAAGCCACAGCAGGTTGCCTGCCTCGATATGGAGGAAGTAATCACTCGCTGAATACCTACAGCCATGGGGAAAAGGGGTTATACAGTAAGATTGTTTCCCATTTGAAGACAATTTATATTATGGGGTTTCTGTAAGTCTGCAGATCAAAAGCTATTTATGACAGGTAAGCAATCATATTTTATGAGCGCATGATTTGTGCAAGCTGCATTGGAATAACACAATTTAGGGAATATTTTGTATGAACTCCTTCAAATTTGTATTACTAGCGCTAGAAATTGTGCCATAATGTAACAAATTATAAACCCGAAAATTTTAATGATCATGAGTATACTGTTTATGCAATTGTATTATTTTATGAACACAAAAAAGGCTTCTTTTGATGATGGGAATCACATGAGGCACTTTGGTGAAATGAAATAAGGTCTCAGCTTGATATGAAATGCTATGCAAAGCATTAGTGTGATTTTTATTTTTTTTATACCAACACCACGGTCTAACAGGTAGAACCTGAGAAAATATCAGGATATAGGGGCAGATTCACTTACAACCCCGCGGCTAATTGCCACGCCGGTCCAATTGAATTGCCGGGGATTTCTCGCCCTGGAGTTCCCGAGTCCCCGCAGTCGGACTTTACCTCACAGCTCCTGGAGGTGCGAGGTAAAGTCCACTTAAAAAAAAAACAAATTGGCCTCGTGCGTGGGGGAAAAACACATTGATTCCGCAGTTTATGCAGAATCAATGTGTTCACGCGCGTGAGTCCCGATTTTATGGTGCGGGGAAAAAGGCTATTTAATAGCTTTTCTCTGCGCCACGGAGATTATGGACGCCAATTAATCGCGGGGACAACCCCGCGGCTAATTGAATCTGCCCCATAGTGTGGGACTATGTAGATGTAAGTTATGGCATACTGGAAGAGATACAGTGCAGGCTTAGCACAATTAGGCTGATGCAAACACCACCAGCTTGCATAATGTAAGTTGTGTAAAATTGCTCTGGTCCTGCCAGGGAAACCACCTGCATGTATACACTCCTATGAATGGCGGGGTCATTCTGGCGCATGCGTCTGGAGGGGAGGAACAGAGTGCTGTAATGTAGGCAAGATCAGTCAAGTATTTTTAATGCACTATCGCTGCTCTAGCCTGACTTCGCTAACAGTCGATTGGTTGCTATGGGATACAGGTATTTAGTACATATATATATATATATATATATATATATATATATATATAAAAAAAAAAACAAGTTAAATGTAATGGAGAGACAAACAAACATACTAAATGGGTTCAATATTCATAGGGTGCTTTCAAACTATACTGTTTTTTCTAAATCTAAGTTTTCCTTTTATGAAGTTTGTTAGAGCTGAAAGTGCAGTGTCAGCATTCCTTTATTCATGGTCTTGTGAGTAGATTGTTAGGATGAAGTTGGAAGAACAATACTTTATTGATAGGCCTGACAAGATCTCCTGCAGGGGATGAATACTGATGAAATATAGATATCTGAGCTCGCTTTAAATACTCACATGTTAAATCACTCAAATGACATTGATTAGGAAGCCAAGCAAACACCATATTGATTTTCCAGAATGCATTGCTAGTTTCTATTTCTTCTGCTGGGATTGCATTGGGTTTTTTTATATTCTTTAGCAAAAAAAACCATTTTCTTTAAATTCCCTTTATTGTGCATTAGAGTACTGAAATATATTTTGAGCAAAGATAAGGAACAAGTAGTGTGTATGCATCAGAGATTTCACAATTTAAATGACTGTTTGTGAAAACATTGTACACCTTGGAAAGCATAAAATGCTCAGCAATCTTAGAGAAGAGCGGTTATGGAAACTGCCTGCTACGTGGGCTTCATGTAAAGTGCTGTTTGCAGAGGGGAAGTGTATTGCTGAATTACCTGCCACAAGAACTTAGGTGAGTGTAATCTGTGATCCTATATACTAAGCAGCATGGAGAGGCAACTTTCCAGTATCACATAAATACTCCCCCATGTCGCACAGCCAACAGCAGTAATATCAAAGGGATATGTTATAACGTGCTGCAAGGTGAATGCAGCTCTGCATCAATCCAATGCTAGAGACTAAATCACGGGAAGTGCACTGTAAGCACAGGCTGACATTTCTGTCAAATGTTGACTGGTCCAATAATACTACACTCAGCACCCAGCTCCAGGTAGTACACGAAACAAAGGGCCTGATTCAGCAAGGATGGCAACTGCTAAAGCGTACGCAGTCGATTGTTGCGTACTGTGCATGCTTATGCATCGCAGTACGCTAATGCCTCACTGCAATCGGGACTGCGATCGCAGTGAGTATGCAGACCCATCGCAGAGTCACTGACAGGAAGTACCGTTTGGGGGTGGTGGGAGAAATGCAGACGTGCCAGTGCATAAATTAGCTACTGTGATGGCATACGCAGCTTTGGAGTTTCACTGCGTGCGATGAGGTTAGCAATTTATAGGTAAGGTCAGGGCATACTTGCCGACATTCAGCTCCCTCCTTCCGGGAGGGAGCTGAATGCCTGCATAGAGGGGGAGGCGTGGCCGGCTATGACAACGTTTTGGGGGTGGGGCCAGGGGCGTGACTGCACGAACGCGTCATCGTGGCCCCGCCCCCTCTTCACAATGCCAAAAATAAAGGCATTGTGAAGCAGGGGGCGGAGCCACGATGACGCGAATCGCGTCATCGGGCATCCCCGCTGCGGGGGTTTCTAGTAGTTGTGCGGGGGGCAGGCGGCAACCGGGAGGCTAGCCTGCCTTTCCGGGGGGTCGGGAGCGGCACCCGATATTCGGGAGGCTCCCGACCAAATCGGGAGGGTAGGCAAGCCTGGGTCAGGGCTGCAGTAATTCTGCGTGAGGGGTCGATGGTACTCTGTTTCTGATGTTTGAGGAGGTTTGCAAGGTATTACGGATGTGAGAAAGGGGAAGTGGGCGTTTGCATGTTGTCCGTGCGAGTGTTTTGCGATTACAAGTATTAGCATACTTTCGCAGCAGACCTGCATCACCGATCCTTGCTGAATCAGGCCCATTGTCTGTATAGGCTACACATGTTTCCATTGAAATCAATCTATGATATTTGTATTATATATGTTTAAGCTGTATTTGCCCTATTGTGACCACTGGCTCAAACCATTGGGAGGGAGTCGCATTTAAATTTGTTGCGGGTATGTTCTCAAAAGTGATCTACTTCTGCCTGTGCCAAAAGGTATCTTGATGATCACTATGATCCTCTTTATAAACCTTTAATATTATTTTGTACAAGAAATTACTTTCCTAACAGCCATATACATTTAATAAAAAGTTTACTTGTAGACTCTCAGGGGTAAATTCACTAAGATTTGAGTTTTTTTTTTTTTTTTTAATCTCTATTTGCATAGTCGACTCTCAGGTGATCTTCCCATTTTTCATCTCGCAAATTTACTAAGAAGTGAGTTTAGCTGAAAGTGAGTTTGCCGATGGTGATGCAGATCGAGATATCTCCCCCGAGTTGCAAGTTAAGATGAGGTGACTCACCCGAGATTGCAGTGTTTTCTCTCTGCACAACTCTCCCGAGCTAGCAGCCTAAACATATCAGTGGGATATGTGAAGGCTGCTTGTCTGTTATATCTGTAAAAGAAGGGTTAAATTTTTTTTTTTTTAAATGACGTAGGTTCCCCGCCAAAAGCATAACAACCCCGGACTGGTCAGCCAGTCCTGGTTTCAAAAATGGCCAGTCCAGGGCTCCCTCTCCCGAAACCCCAGGGCTCTTCCCCGCACCCCTGGAGCGGTGGGTACACGGGTAATAAAATGTTAAATAGTAGTAAACTATTGTATATGACAGTGGAACTACAGGTGCCAGCATGCCTGCCCCTTGGTATTTGTGGAACTACAAGTGCCAGCAGGCTGCCAACACCCATACCCCCACTGTAAAATAAATAGTTAAAAAAACTACAAGACACACACCGTATCTAGTACAACTTTATTCCATACACCTAACACACTCACACATACTTACCTGTACCAGCCGGTCGGTCCTCTTCTCCCATGTAGATTCCACGGATGTACCTGAGAAAGGTCCCATACTCCCCTCCATTCTGGTGCCGCTCTCCGTAGTATCCATGATCTTGGCAAAACAAAAGAAAACGAGTTACGTGAACCATGTCGAACAGGTGTAAGTATATGTTGTCACATACTGTATACTTACACCTTGCGAAACGACATGTAGTGGACGCTCATTGGCTGGGACCCATGTGGAACCAGCCAATGAGCAGCCGCTGCATGTAAAGCTGCCGCTGATTGGCTAGCGGCCCATGAGAAAAAACAGATGATTTCGGTCAACTGTCGTTTCGCGAGGTGTAAGTATACAGTATGTGACAACATATACTTACACCTGTTTGGCATGGTTCACGTAACTCGTTTTGTTGTTTTGAAAAGACCCCTGGATGCTACGTAGAGCAGCGTGAGAATGGAAGAGAGTATAGGATTTTTTTTTGGGCAGGTACATCCGGCTTTCTACATGGGGCAAGGGGACGTGAACATCTGGCAGCAGGTAAGTATGTGTGAGTGGAATAGGTGTATGTAATAAACTTTTACTGTATACCGTGTGTGTGTGTGTGTGTACTGTCTTTGTTTAACTATTTATTTTACAGTTTGGGTATGGGTGCCGGGAACCTGCTGGCACCTGTAGTTCCACAAGTGCCAAAGGGCAGGCATGCTGGCACCTGTAGTTCCCCTGTAAAATACAATAGTTTACTACTATTTAACACTTTATTACCCCATACCCACAGCCCAGGGGTGCGGTGAAGAGCCCCGGGCTTCAAACCAAGGGGTTTTGGGAGAGGGGGGACCCCTTTTTTGGGGGGTCCCCACCTCCCCTGAGATCCCCAGCCTGGCCTGACCAGCTTGAGGTGTTAATGCTTTGGACATGGAGCCTTGGTGATAGGGGGTATAATGCCACAGCCAGGAGACCCTGTCAGTTTGGGTCCGGTGCTGGTTTTAAATATAGGTGGACCCCTACGCATTTATTTTTCCCCTTTATTTAAAACCAGAACTTGCGCTGCAGCCTGGTGCTGGTTCCTAAATTAAGGTGGAATCCTACTTGTTTTGTTCCCTATAATTTTTTGGGAACCAGGACTGGCTGACAAGTCCGGGACTGGTTATGGCTTTTGGGGGGCGCGGACCCTACGTAATTAAAAAACAAAAAAAACACTTTTTCATATTTACAGGCAAAAACATACACAAATCACACTGATCTGTGTATGTTTCTGGCAAACTCGCAGCTCCGGGGGTGAGTGCTTAAAACTTCAATTTGGCAGAGAGTTTGCTGTCATCTCACCCGAGATTGACATCTTGATTCTTGGTAAATCTGCGAACTGTGGCCCTCATTCAGAGCCGCTCGTTAGCGGCAGTACGCTCGTTCCGAGCGATGTTTGCACATCTGCGCATGCGTACGGTTTTTAGTACGCATGCGCGAACCAGTCAGTGCGGCCGAAAATCGTTTGTACGCTATATAGCGAGTGCCTGCTATTTTGAGTGACAGAATGAGGCGTATATGGGTGGTAACAGGGGAAGGTGCTTGAAAATGGGGAGTGGAGATCCGAACGCAGGCGTGCTTAAAGGTCAAAACGGGCGTTTTATGGGTGTGTATATTTAAAACAGCAGCGTCATTGACCACGTCACTGGGTTATTTTAGAGCCAGAACTGCTCGCAAATTTGTGGTAGCAAACACCAACCACAAGAATAGCGAGCAGTTCATACGCTGGTCGATGTACTCGATTAATCTAATAAATAGCGGACATGACGTATGGTGCGAGCGGCCAGGGGGCGTTTTTAACAAATAAACGAGCGTATGTTTTGCTCGTTCGTTCAGACTTAGAGGTGTGAACAGACTGCAATGTGCGTACGGATCATTTGAATAGCCACCCCTTGTTTTTAAACGAACGACCGCAAATAGTGAACGGCTCTGAATGAGGGCCTGTGTATTTTAGGTGAAAAGTACTTCCAAGTTTGCCAGATGGTGATAAGATTCGAGTTTGCGATCTCACCTGTTTTATGAGTGAGAAGAGATAACTCTCTCCCGAACTCACCAGAGTTTGCCTTTAGTAAATTTGCGAGATCAAAAACATGCCTGAACTCACCCGAGATTGTCATTTCGACTAATCTTGAATCTTGGTAAATTTACCACTCAGAGTTATCTCGGCAGCCAAGCATCAGGGATCACGGTGTGCGTCTCAGCCCTTCCAAGTTAGAACAGCATGGGAATTGGTTCAACCAGATTTGGCATACTCTCTGGCACCAAAAGGAGATCAACAACAGCCCCCTGCCCTTTATGATACACACTACAGAAGTTGGTAGTTATGATACTGCTGAAAAAGGGACCTCCACAAACGTGAACCATAGAGAAAATGCAGTGAGTACAATGGTAGACACAGCCCAGGGTTCATTCATTACTTTTATGAAGTCAGAAGACAAAATACCTTGGGACAAACAACAAAACCTCGGGAGAAAATGTGTCGGGAAAATATGATGACTACAGTTTCCTGAGCTACAGCTTTATGGAAGCATTTTCTTCTGCAGATTCCCTTTGTCTTAAAAAATAGGATTGGAAAACTGGATAACACCATAGACCAGAGGTTCTCAAACTTGGTCCTCAGGACCCCACACAGGTCACGTTTTCCAGGTCACCCAGCAGGTGCACAGGTGTATTCATTACTCACTGACATAGTTCCACTGATGGAGCTAATTATTTCACTTTTGATACTGTGAGTAGACCTGGAAAATATGCACTGTTTGAGGACTGAGTTGAGAACCTGTGCCATAGACAAGGAAGGACTCTCTGATGAATACTCCTCACTACCAAACCAAAGTAGCAGAATACTAACTACACTCCCTGTTGTCCATTGTCACCTGATCCAGTGAGGGAGAGTATCTCTCCATATAGTCAGTGGATACCTACAGGGCCAGCTCTACCATTAGGCAGCTTTAAGCAGCTGCCTAGGGTGCCGGGATCTGGGGGGTGTCACGGAGTCTTCCATTCCCACTATTAAGGATGTCTCAGAGAGAAATTGTTGTTGTACTAAATGCAGGTGATGACTTCTAAGACACCGCCTCCTCACTTTCACCTGAGGGGCTGGAAAGTGGGTCTTGGTGGAGGTGGGGGTGGTTCAGTAGGCTGAAGTTTTGCCTAGGGTGCCGAGACACCTTGCATCGGCCCTGGATACCTAAGCAACTGGAGGAGATCACCTATCAGACCAAATCTGTTTCATATAAGTGAGTTAAGGCTGGAACCATAAGCTGAACCAGAACCTGCAGAATATGGACCTTCAGTCTACATCAATTACATATTCTGAATACATTGGTTCTGAACACAAAGATACCATTAAAGATTTAGCAGAACATTAAAAAAGGTATTTGTAATGCTGCATACACACCAGAGCCGGCCCTAGGCATAATAAGCGAATGCCTAGGGGCATTCCAGGACTCTGCCGCAGTTCCCCCCCACTGGCGCTGCATGCCCCTTCCCTGCTGCCGTGTGGAAAGCCGTGCTGGGACCAAGTGGCTGATCCCAGCATTGGCACAGCCTGAGGAGATGTGTCCCCTGTGGGACACATCAGCGTCTGGCGCCGTGGAAGAATAGGCGGCAGGTAGCCGGCGCTGGGACGGAGTATGTGTTCCCAGCGCCGGTCAAACATTTGGTGCGGCAGGCAGGACCTGGCTTACTGTAGCCCATCACCCGGTAGACTTGGTACAGCGTCTGCCACGGCGGGTGTTTGGCTCTGCCCGCAAGCAACCAATAGGAGGCAGACGCGACGAGCCAATCGCAGCTTTCCGCGTCATAGCCCCACCCACTTGCGGCGTCTTGTATCAGACGCTGCTGAGCGGGAAAAGGCAGAACGGCGGCGGAGAGGGATGAGTGAATACCTCCCGAAGAGAGCATCGTGGCAAGAGTTCCGGCGGCTGCGGAAGAGGCCAGAAGACGCCATGATCAACAAGGAAGACAGGCGGTGTCGGCTGGGAGAAGCAAAGAGGCGGTGCCGCTGGCCAGGACGAGCCAGCGGCTCGGAGAGGACTGCTGGGGTGGAAAATAAAAGCCAACGAAGCTCCCCCCCGCAGCCTCTTCCAATGGAGCAGGTAGGCCCTCCATGAGGCCTACCATATACCCCCTACCTAGACCACCAGGGTTGTCAGGCACTAGGCTTGTGGGGCCACTGTCGGGCAATAGGCCCGTGGGCATATAGGCGGGCGCAAGGCCCTAAAGGGAGTTATTGCCCTATTAGGTGTAAGTAACCTGGGTACTAGGCCCAGGTCACTATTGAATAAAGTAGGTGGGCACTAGGCCCGTGGCCAAAAGGAGGGCCACATGTTTTTATGGGGCACCAGTCAATATTTTGCTTAGGGCACCAAATGGGCTAGGGCCGGCTCTGATGCATACGGTCAGATTTTGTTAAATATTTGAACAATAACAATTGTAAAAATCGTTCATATCGTTGACATGTTGGGCATGCATCGACCAACGATACTCGTGCCCGCATGTCAGATAATGATATCTGACATCGACTGTGTTTGCAGCAAGATTTGGACGATTTCATTTATTTTAAATAATGTCAGAAATCGTTCATCGTTGATAAAATTGTTCAAATCGTTGATGAAATCGTTCAATCGCTCATCGTTATCGTTGAATGAAATCGATGATCTGACAAATCTGACCGTGTGTATGAAACATAACTGACTGTTAAGCAATTAAAAGTTATGGCTGAACCATCACTAGCAGGTAGACAAGAAACATAATATTCCTGATTGGTAAGACTCATGCTATCAGATTGCGGGGAGGGGCTATGCTGCAATGGAAAATGATCTGGTGTTGGGATGAAGAGTTATACCCATCTTGTAAAAAACCCTCTCCTCATTGTGGGCCTGATTCAGAAATGGACGTAATGCCGATATTTATGCAGATTGAACGATTGTTAGCCATTGCGCATACGTGTAAGCTGTATTGTGCAGGCGCATCGATTGAACTGTGATTACGCTAACACATAGGATTCACTCGCAAAGTGAGTGACCGGTAATCAGCGTTTGGGAGAGGTAACAGCGGAAACATTTTCTGGGCGTGCGTATATCAGTCAGACACCCACTGCGTCTACAACAGGATAGACTAACTTAGATGGCTGGTGGCCGCCTGATCTGCGTTCAATGTTTCAGGTTGTGTGTGTGAGCATCGGTGCAGAGATGCTGTCAGTGGGTGTCTCTAAGCACTGGACAGTGAGTCATTAGCATATTTTCACAATTGCGATCTGTGAGAGATCGCAGCCGCGATTGGATATGAATCATGCCGTATGTGTGTACGCCTAAGTATAGTTGCACCCCTTGAATAGCAACATGATTTATTCCAGATGCAAGTTACTTTTTTTAAAAATGTATTTACTCCCAACTCAGATTCAGCTGCATAATGCTCAAAGGAGACGGAAAGCACAAAAAGATACCAGTAGGTAATGGAAGCAATTTGTACCACACATTCTGAACTATTTTGTAATATCATTTCCATCAGTTTCTCCATAAATGCCACTGGCAGGATGTACAAATGAGTGGATAGAGTTATGTTCACCATCCACCCTAATCTATAATCATTATTTTTATTATCATCCTTTATTTATATGGCGCCACAAAGGTTCTGTAGCGCCTTACACAGTACATAAATGAGCACACAAGAAAAACAGTTAATAGTAATATAAAACAATGCAGGACAAGGCCTGGTTTATATACATAGCTGGATAACACAAGCAGCAGGGCCTCAGCAACCAAATGTTAGGTGCCATTGGGCAGTTAGGAGTACATGATAGTATAAGTAGGGATAGGAGAAGCACGTGAGGGACGAGGGCCCTGCTCCTGAGAGCTTACATTCTAAAGGGGAGGGGCAGACAGACAGGGGCGACACAGATGGGGTAGATAGTGAGGAAGGAGCATGGAGCAGTGGGTTAGGATATATGCTGCGGAATGTGTGTGTTTAAGATGACCTGATGTTATGTCAAAATTAAGTCCTTCTTACATCTATCTCTATGACAGAAACTAGATTTTGTTTATCTGTTATTTACATGAGAGATAGACAAAAATTAAAGTGCTACAACTTTATTTTGTACGTTACATTTTAGCATCTAAATACATCCAGCTAAAAATGCAGCTATTATGGGACTGTCCCGCCATCCTAATACTGAATAATTTAGTCCCAGCTTCTGGGTGCTATGCCATACTCCCGTGAGTGGGTGCATCTCACATGCTAGACCCACCCACAAATGGGTGCAGGTCCATTATGAGAGGAAAGCTGGGTATGAAAATTTCTGTTTTAATGAGACAAATGCTGAAATCATCTGTGTTCTAAAAGTGGCTATTGTTGTTTTATGGGAGGGTGAGATGTTGATTTTATGCATGCTGTATGTATTTAGTCAGGATACACTACACTATATCTACAATCTGGAGCATGGTTGGTTTTAAGCAAGACTTAGGTTTCTATTTCCCTGTAATTTTATGACACAGGACAGAAGGTTATATAATTCTAGGCTACTCCTGTTTAAAGGCGACCATACATCAATCAGTTAGGGCAATCTGCCTTTTGCAGATGATTGTGTAAGAAAATTGGCAATTTATGGGGTTCACCAATAGCGGATTCTGGCCAAGAAGTGATTGGAATTTGTGAATCAAGATGTCCAACATGTTGGATTTTGCCGACCAATTAGAGCTGTAGATTGTTAGTGTATGGTAACAATCGGTCGATTAGCCGACTGTTACTAGTAAAATGATGATCCTTTCACGATTGGCGGATCCTTACTTTGGTGAAAATTATCTGCAAATCGCTGGTACACATCGCTATTGGTGGATTGGAGAATTGTTAAATCGGAGGGCAGGGTAACGCAGAATTGGTGAATTGTGATTGCTGACGTATGGACGCCAGAACTCTAATCTGCAAATATGAATTTGGTGCATCCCTATTATGATGGCTCTGCTACATGACCTGGATGATCCTTTTGAATGTGATCAAATTACACTATCACATCAACCTTGTTTGAGGTTTTGTAACCAAAAGGTCCTTACTTAGTGACTCAGTTGTTTAAAAAACATCAGACAAATAGTACCATGTGCAGACAAATATATACCTATATGGGGGTCACTATTGTGGCACCAGGTATTGTTGGACACTGATTGTAATCAATGTTCTGTAAATTGTACTGTATTTAGAACCTGTAATCTATGGAAAACACCATAGCATTGACTGTACACTTAGAGTTTACTTACATGATAAGGGTTCTCTGGGTTGAATGGTGTCTCTCTCTCAGAAGATGGTTGGGTTTCATTGACTCTTTGAGCGCGTCGGTTTCCTTGGCGTCTAGTGTTTACTTCTTCTGCCGCGGCTTCAAACTGGTCCAGGTTTAAGTTTTGAGCTTGTCTAACCTTTCTTGCAACATCTCTCTTACCTCTTTGACTTTCTAGATACATGTAAGACATAAGTGGCATTTAAAATTAAACACATTTACTATTATTTAGAATGTGTGTCTGCTATACCATCTGTGAGATATTGGTCATAAATTGCTGTATATGTAGGACAAATAAAATAGACAATTCCAATCAACACATTAGCTGTCACTTAGAGCACATGGTATATGTGGTTAGAAGATGACCGTGATCTGACAGTTATGCAATCATTGGCTGACCTCAAAAACTGGGGCTCATAGTATCTGTCTGTTCAGATCTGTTACAAACTAATGTGTGACCAAAATGGAAATAAAACCGGACACAATGACTGCCTCAATCTGACTGTATATGCACCTATTGTAATAGGAAATCACCATCAAATACTCATAATTAACATTATTATTAACAGTGCTATTTTTCAGCAGGAACTCAGGCCCTGATTCAGAGCGCTTGCTCTGAATCAGGGCGTTTTTGGTTTTTTTTGTTTCGGCCTCCTGGCCGCTCACATAGCTGTGGGTGACCACCCACAGCTTATGCGAGCGGCCAGGTGATGGTCGCGACCATCGGGGCTTGCGACGAGACCCTTGTGGTAGGGTCTCTTTCCCGCAAGCTCCAGTGAGCTACCGGCTCTAAATAGAGCCGGAAGCTCACCACTGACATCACTCGTGATGTCAGTGGGGCCGCCCCCAAACGGCAGGCGTTCCTTCAGGAACGCCTCCGTTTGGCCAGCCACCCCCTCTGCCCGCCTCCAAAACGGGGCGAGCTGTCGATCAACAATCGACAGCCGCCCCTTTTGGATGTGTGCGCTGGAGAGAGTGATTTCTTGCTCGCTCCGGGGCTCGCAGGCGCACTGCCCGGCCATCGACCCGCTTGCACGCGGATAGCGCTTGCGAGCAGGTCTGAATCAGGCCCTCAGTTCCTGAACCTCTCACTAACTATGATGTCCTGGACCAAAATGTATTTTCCATAAAATAAGTTTTCTTTTAATGTCTCTTTTGAGTGCCTTCTTTTCTAAATATAAATATACAGTATATAATATATATAGCTATTTAATTGTTTTGCTATAGCTCCACCCACAGTTCCTGAACCTATTTTCCCAGAAAAATAGCCCTAATTATTATACAAAGAAACATTACATTTTATATTTCTAATTTGCTGAGCAGCCGGAAGAATAGCAACTTTAGTATTTTCTGGATTTAGCAGCAGAAGCTGTAGGTCTCTGATACTACAGTACATATTAAATATACAAAAAAAAAAAAAAAAAACATTTTCCCAAGTGGTAGTATCTTTCTCCATCCATAGCTGGTCTGGCATAAGCAGTACTTCCTACATGCACATATGTGCACACAGGCGAGTGAAAATATTTTCTATTTATTTCTAGGTTTGTTAATATTTGTATTTCCGATCTTTTAGACACCTGCAAAACTGTGTGTACACTTAGCAGTTTGTGTATAGAAGATGCACCTTTGGGATATGTTGGTCGGAGCCAGAAGATGGGAAGATCTGCACACAGTTCCAGGATCTTTGAGCTCAGGAAGCTGTTATCCTTTACGGGCTGTTCGGCAGCCACCCAGATAAGAGAATTCTCATCAAACTTAGCCGGCATGACCTCATCTTCCTGGCAAGATATAAATGGCGTGCAAACTATAAAACATCACAACATGCAGCGATATTTACATTACTTTGTTTTTTCTTATTAGTGTTTGGTGCAAGTTATTGTGAGCTTAAATTAGTAGTTGGTTTAATGAGGACGCTAATGCCTACATTTATCAAAGGCAGCAAATACTTTTATTCCTTATCTGCCACTTATGCAAATGGGAATTAAACTAAAGCATAACACCATTTGTTAAAACTAGGTCTTGGTGTTTTATCTGTAAATTAAAAGTAACATACTTTAAAATGACATATGAGTTTGGAGAATATAGGTCAAATGAGCCTGCATCTAGATGATAAATCCTCGTAGTTTGACGTTAACATGAGCACGTTCTAGATTTCATATGTAAATGCTGCGGACCATATATTACAAATGCAATTACACTGAACCAGAGGTTACGATATCCGTTGTACGGTTTCTAATATATTTTACTATGGATTTAAAATTTATCTTAAAAATTAACCCATTCTGTCCAACTCTTTTAAGACTTTACTTGATAGATTTAATTGTGCCATAGTCCGTGGCCTGATCTATACTCTTCATATTTGTACCAGTGCTGTGTTTTGAACTCCTTGCTGCTCCCTTGAGTACTGAGCGCACTGCCCCGATGCTGCCCAACTAGTTCCTCTTGACACAAGTAGTAACTTCTCCAGCTGGAGCAATGCCTTACAGGGGTGTGTAGTGAGTATCTGGTGAGCAGTGATCACCTTCTAGCTGGGTATATTGGAATTTACAATGTAATTGATGCTCAGGAGGAGTGACGTTCTTCGCCAAGGCTGGTGCGTTAGTGCCATACTTTTTCATTTGCCACATTTTGATTTGATCGTGAGTGCTGCCTTCAAGTTTTCCTATATACATATTTATACACAGACATATAATGGTAATGTGCATTCTTATGTATAGCTGCTCCAATCTCTAAAATACATAAATTTCATTTATTTTGTTCCTATTTTAATTACCTGAAGAAGGAATACATGGATGAGTGGGAAAGCAGGCTGGTCTCTATCCTATACTGAAAGAATGTACGTTACTCATACCTAACTAAGGGCCTGACTCAGATGTGCAGTGATAATTGGTGATCTGCGCTGCGTCTGAGTCGCACTGTACATGCGTCATTTGCATTGTCGCTCGCAGTGAGGATTTATCTGTAAAGTGATTGACAGACAGGGACCGTTTGTGGGTGGCAATGGGGAGGTGGTGATCCAAACGCAGGCACGTCATAACCATTTTCAGGACGTGTCTCTGCTTGTGACCGCGATCCCATACGTAGTCAAAATGGCTTCGGCATCTCAGTTCCTGTGTCCATCCTGCACATCCATAGGGTTACTCAGAAGTCCAATAATCCACTGATCATCGACCGATGCTGCATCTTTGTATGCAGTCACTTGGATTTGGGAAGTCCCTTATTTTGCTGCGGTACGTAATCTGTATTACCACTGCAGCAATACAGAATGTGTTCCGCTACCATTTGTCTACGTAGACAATTCACGAGATGGTTTCTGAAAGCTGATCCCGCTCGTTCTTTAAAATAGCCTTTGCTGGCCACATAATGCATAAGATTTATTTGTATTTAGAATCTGATCACATTACTGCACATGCACAAACGCCCAGTAATCACTTGGCCTAAATAACGGGCATGCATGAGCCGATAAGGCCGCACACGCTCTGTAATCACTTGGCCTAAATAACGGGCATGCATGAGCCAATAAGGCTGCACACGCTCAGTAATCACTTGGCCTAAATAACGGGCATGCATGAGCCGATAAGGTCGCACACGCTCGGTAAACACTTGGCCTAAATAACGGGCATGCATGAGCCGATAAGGCCGCACACGCTCTGTAATCACTTGGCCTATATAACGGGCATGCATGAGCCGATAACGCCGCACACGCTCTGTAATCACTTGGCCTAAATAACGGGCATGCATGAGCCGATAAGGCCGCACACGCTCTGTAATCACTTGGCCTAAATAACGGGCATGCATGAGCCGATAAGGCCGCACACGCTCTGTAATCACTTGGCCTAAATAATGGGCATGCATGAGCCGATAAGGCCGCACACGCTCTGTAATCACTTGGCCTTAATAACGGGCATGCATGAGCCGATAAGGCCGCACACGCTCAATAATCACTTGGCCTAAATAACGGGCACGCATGAACCGATAAGGCCGCACACGCTCTGTAATCACTTGGCATAAATAACGGGCACGCATGAGCCGATAAGGCCGCACACGCTCTGTAATCACTTGGCCTAAATAACGGGCACGCATGAGCCGATAAGGCCGCACACGCTCTGTAATCACTTGGCCTAAATAACGGGCACGCATGAGCCGATAAGGCCGCACACGCTCTGTAATCACTTGGCCTAAATAACGGGCATGCATGAGCCGATAAGGCCGCACACGCTCTGTAATCACTTGGCCTAAATAACGGGCACGCATGAGCCGATAAGGCCGCACACACTCAGTAATCACTTGGCCTAAATAACGGGCATGCATGAGCCAATAAGGCTGCACACGCTCAGTAATCACTTGGGCGCTACACCTGCTTGTGTATCCTATTTAAATCACTATGCGAATAAGACACATTTGAAGCACAAAAAGACGCTCTGCGCTACCGTGTCACACCACGGCATGGCGCAACAAGAAGGGCTGTTGAACGCAGGAGAAAGTAAGATGTATGTGGTCACATCTGTAACATTGTCAATAAACATTTGTATCATCCTGAGTTCCATTGTGAATTACTAGTTTTGGATGTCAGCTTGGTGAAAACAGCTACAGTATGACCATATTGTTTAATGTCTGTTCAGCAACAACATCATCTCAGGACAGTGATTATTACTCTCCCTGGTACTCACATAATGGCAGAATGACCAGTCTATAAAAGACAGAAATCACATACACTTAATTTGCTCTTTGCACAGAGCCATCTAGGCAGTGACACACACATAGCTACAGCCGCAGTGTATTACATTCAATAATAAGATAATATAATAATATGACTTACTGCTATTCAAAATAATACAATCATGTAATGCTGCCAGTAGACTAGCATAAATAGCTCCTGAGATTCGGAGAATATGACCTTCAAAATAAATAAATAAACAACTTCCACTGCGCTATAAAAAAGAACATTACTATATGGCTGACAACATTACCTAGTATTACATTTCCCCCACATTATCATCATGTCTTTATGCTATCTTTATAAACGATGCATTTATACAGCCAATAACAATTATCATAAACATGACTGTATATCACTGCACAGAGAATTCTCTTAGCGAGGACATATTATTACAGCTTTCCTGCTTCAGACTTGCTGATCATCAAATGATGTGAAACTTACACCGGGGACAAAACGGATATATTAAACGGCTGTGTGTTTTCTATACAGTAATACACAATGACAGCGAGACTGGATAGTAGGTCTCATTACTCAGGTGACTGCAGGAATACATGCAGCATTAAAATGCAAAAACATTATCATTGGACAGGACACGGCATTACACCCTGGTGGCTAACTGTACTACTATCTATTAATAATGTGGCATTACTATAGTAATTACTCCCCATACATGTAATCATGACACTGGGTAACAACACAGCAATGAGGAGAGGGGGGGCCTAATTTCTTTATTGTACACATTGATTTGCATTCCGTCTCCAGGGGAATAACGTTATGCTGCAGCTTTTAGAACAGTACATAATTCATATCCCTTTTAGTTTATGACACCATTTGAAATTAGCTGATGTTGATTTTCTGAAATATATATCGACGGCAAAATATTTATTATACAGATAAAAACCCTTGGACGGACGAGCTGGCACCACATACTAGAGGGGCAGAATCATATTTAATGTTTATATATCTTAGGCAATTTCTTTTTAGGTGAAATATGTTTGTATGGGTGATTCAAACAGGTCTATTATTTAACATTTCTAATTTTCTTTATTTTTTTCTTTATTATACCAAGTTGATAAAGGGTCTGTAAAGAAAAAAAGTGTTCTTAAGCAGACCGGTCAACTGCACACCAAGTGTAGATGACCATTTTGTGGGCTTTAGGCTATCAGTTCACTGAGAACTAGTGACATCACTATCTTTTCTTTTTAAAGCAATATTTTGTTACAGCGAGCACTGTACACAGTGCAGGCTGCCAGATTTTGTACTGATGCAATCTCGCTTCACAGATATCACTAGTTTCACAGGTAAATCATAGGATAAATATTGGTTAAACTGACAAATGTAACTGTTTACAGGTAACGGGTTCACTTTAAAAAATAATAATAATATCTGCTACTAATTTTTTTTCTCTTCATATAACTGTGTTTTTCTTTAAAAGTTAATGTAGTACATTTTATGAATGTTCATAGCAGTGTCAATTATTTTAAATATATATCTCCTCTAGCATGCATCAACTATGAAAAGCAATCTAGTGCAAAAATGCTTGCAAAGGTTTTGAGTCATAATTATGATTGAGAATATCACCTGGTAATTGGTTTTGATCTGAACAGAGGACAATATAACCATGACGCGTGTCTGGGATATGAATGATGCACAAGGCATATATATCTTGTAAAGAAAAGATAAAAAATAAAGGTGATAAACAGTATGATGTGGGCACTAACATGCCTAATCCTCTCTAAATTTACTGACTGAAGTTGCCACTGCAGAAACATTTGTGAGATAATATACCCTGCAAAGAAGAATTGGTATGACCTAAAGGCAGCAATTTATATGATATATTACGCAAGTACATCAAGTGCATATGAATATCCTTGAAAGATCAGTGGTCTGTCTAGATATAATTGACTGATTGTGCAGTACAGTGTAGTAGTAGGGGCTCCTGGCTCATTGAGTAAGTAGCACACATGGTCTGCAGAAAACAATATCTCTGTAAGCTTTCCATCGAGGGTTCGGATCAAAAGAAAACTTCAGAAATACCTGAAACATGGATCTTCTAAATATTACTGCTGCAGAATACTCGTTAATGAACATAATTGCCTTTGATGTAGGGAAGACTGAAATAGGTCTCCATCAGGGCCAGTCTTTTAGAATACATATTCACTGATTACATGTTAGAATACATATTCACTGATTACATGATGATAGAATACATATTTACTGATTACATGATGTTAGAATACATATTCACTGATTACATGATGTTTCAATTTATAATGTTTTAAAAATGACAATTTCTCTTGACAACAACAACAAAAAAAATCTATTCAATACTGACCCATCAGAAGAGAGGCCTATCCCCAATGGTGCTGAAAGAATGTAAATAGTTCTTAAAAATAGAGAAAAATATGATATCTGTCAAGTCACCTGCGCTAACTGTGTGGTCAGAGGTTCCTCAGGCACATGATACCTTAACCACTCTTTCATCCCATGCTAATAATAATGACAAAAGACCATAAGAACATTAATGAGGATATTAATTTCACTTCTGTCCATAACAAGAGACAGAGGACAGATGCGTGGGTCTCGCAGGTCATCATAGTGATAGCAGCTTGGGATCGATAACTGCTGTGAAACTGTCTCAGTGAAAACATGTCATCACAAACTCTGCGAGGGCCAGAACGACTGAATATAAAATGACTGTTGGCTAACAGCATGTGGGGTTAACATACAGTAGATAACAGAATGGTGACGATGATGATTTTTATTAACAAGATATGGGGACAGCCGGATATAAATGTATCATGATGAGAGAAGGGTGGGACCAAAGTCTTTAAAGGTTATATTCTATTTTTATATATATATACTAATTACAAGCCATAAAATTGTTTTATTGTGATGTTAGTCTTCATTGATCCTTTGTATTGATAATAAAAACAAACAGTTGTATATTCATGTTGGCAATTCTCTATACAATTGTAATAAATACCTGTTTTATCACTGTCACTATGTAGACATACCCTACTAGTGATTGCACATTGGTAGCCAGACATGCAGATGAGTGCAGAGTGGTATTCTTACCTTAGCAAAATAAATACATTATTAAATACTCCATACTAATGCTTCTCTTATTATGTGCAAACCCTTAAACTAGACAGGAGTTTAGTTGGTCTCTTTCATACTGTACTACACATGCACAGGAGGCTAATGCTTCTTACGATGTCTGAAATAACAGGACACATATCTTTACACTGAAACTTCTTGGCACAATGGATTTAAACTCTGACATTTTCATTCTTTTGTCTGGTTCTTACCAACTCAAACGAAAGGCTTTCCTTTGTCACACTGTCAACATCCGGAATGTGGGTCTTAGCTTGAGCTTTAATGTAACATTTCTCTCCTCCAGCAAAACGAATTCCGGTAATACCCTAAAAGATATACACAATTATGCACAATGCTGATGCAACTAGCACAGAACAGACCCTCGCAGACCTCTCCTGAGAATGTGCATTATCTGTCTGAGCTGCACACAAATGTTCAATTAATCTTATTTTTAAGGAACAAATTATTGAGATTATTAGCATTTATTTACAGTATTATAGTGCCAACACATCATACAGTGCTTTAACCATTCTGATCAGTTCTTGCCCCAAGTGGAGTCATTATACTTTTGGACTATGGGGAGAATAAATAAAAGATGTAATGGTCATAAGTTCAATTCCTGACCAATGTCCTGTTAGGAGTTTGTATGTTCCCTCATGTTAGTGTAGGTTTCCAAAACAATAAAAATAAAAAACCCTAGTGAGTGTGTTTGTTTGTATGTCCATGTAGTAGAGAATATACATTGTGAGCACCACAGGGGCAGAGACTGATGAGAATGAAAATATCTCTGTAAAGCACTGCAGAATAATCGTATAATCAATTAAGCATCAGTATAAATTACTCATTGGCAATAGGGTCGATTATCTGAAGGGGAAGTATCCATTTGGAAATACATTTCTTTACTTAAGGAGTATATAAGATCCTGGTAATTATCCAGTTAATGAACAGCCTTGATTACCATGCCACCAGTGACAGGCTGATAAAAGGTGTGTCAGTTTCTCTGCCAGTCTCTCACTACCTGGGGAGCAGACTGATAGAGGTGTTTGGAGACACTGCTATGGTTTTATATAAATGCTGTATTTAAATGCTGTTTTGAGTGAGTTGGACATTAGGTCCTCCCACCACTAAAGAGGGAGACTTATGTATAGTTAGTGCTGGACAGGCCAGGATTTATTTTTATGCTTTGAGTATTTTGTGCTGCGCAATATAACTAGCTGTGTATACTTGTACCAAGGCACCAGTATACACACACATGGTTGGATATGGGATGCCTGCACTCAGGATCCGACAGGGTTAGGATAAACCTAACCATAGGGCAGCCTACCATCCCCCCGTAGCCCAACCCTCCCCCAAGTGCCTAACCCTAAACCCAATCATTACCTGTCGGGATGTCGGCGCTGGTGTCGGGATTCCGGTGCCGGCATTGTGAGTGCCGGCTTTTCGTCAACCGGATAATAACTACATATACACACTCAAAGTTTTCAGTCTTATTGTTTTTGTGTTCTGACTTCTGGGGGCGGAGCCGGCTACCGTCTCAATGTCGATTTGCCGTGCGCCCACTGCAATGTTTTTATAAGTAGTGCACCTGGCTCATTCTCTGCAGTCTCTTTCCGGCTCCCGCAGGGCTGTCGGAACTTCAGGAGAGGAGAGGGGGAGTGTGAAGTCTTAGCACAGGGGCTCAGCAACAATTATATGACAGAGTGATTGAATAAGAACGGAGTGGGTTAAACCTCAAGTCTGGGGGCTGGCTTAGGTAACACCATGTGACTTAGTTTGGATAGGTGTGTGTGTTTTATCTTGTATGTGAGGCTGTGTGGGCTGAGACAAAGCCTCTTTTGTTCCTGTCTTCCCACCCTCCCTCCTTATGTGTTTCCTGGGAATTTTGTAGTTAGCTGTTTTCTGTTGCGGGAAAGAACTGCAGGTCGCCACTTAGGGTGCAAATCTCTTTCAGTTGTAGTATTATAGTCTTTGGGTGTGCTCACCTTCTTTGACTTTTTAGTTGTCTGGATCACCTTCCCGGGGATAGAGTCATCACCCTTCCGGGTGGGTAGTTATGTTAGAGGGTTGAGTGGATACCTTTTTGTTGACAGTTGTTTAGTTACTGGTTGCTCTGCACCTTGGGCGGTGTCCGCTTGGTATGCATGTCTGCGTGCTGCATGTCTGGTAGTAAGCTGAATGTTGCCGTCCTTTCTTTGCCATTATACTTTCGGTCAGTTTAGATAAATTTAATACTCATTAGATAATTTGAATAAATTGCTAACTATTTTTTCTGCCAAATCTCATTTCTCCGAGTCTTTATTTCATAAAAGTTATTAAAAAGGTGTTTATCGCATGGTGTTACACAAGGCACCCCTCTGACGATTGAAGGTTTAATACACATATATTTTATATATATATATATATATATATATATACATACATACATATACACACACACATATACACACACATCTATACAGATATATATATCAGGACTGCAAATAAGCAAGTCCTGATGAAAAGGTCTTAGGACCTTGAAACGTCGACCTTATCTGTACCCATGTTTTTGGTCACTTCAATATATTTGAACATCATTTAACCTAGGAGTGCTGCCTTGTTTTCCTTAGTTTTGCGGTGCTGCCGTGCATCGCTATAGGAATTCTCCGTGTATGAAACATTAGGAAGGCACCCTAGTTTGTACATTCGTCCAGAGTGCTGAACTGAATAGACTTTTTATACACACACCAGAGCCGAAGTTAGACCTCATGGGGCCCTAAGCAACATATCAGTTTGGGGCCCCACTCCCTCAACTGAATGCCATTTTAGACACACACACACTGCCCCCACAGCCTCACATACACAATGCCACCACAGCCTCACACACACACACAATGCCCCCATAGCCTCACACACACGCAGCCCCCACAGCCTCACACACACGCTGCCCCCACAGTCTCACACACACGCGGCCCCCATAGCCTCACACACACGCGGCCCCCACAGCCTCACACACACACGCTGCCCCCACAGCCACACACACACACACACGCTGCCCCCACAGCCACACACACAATGCCCCATAGCCGCACACAAACACTACTGCCATACAGTAGCTGAACGCACAGACACTCTTACTGACAGGTACCACTTTCTGACACAGACCCCTTACTGACACTGATATGGACACACTTACTGACAGACACTTACCGACACAGTTACTGACACACCTTACTGACACACCTTACTGACACGACATGTTTACTTACACAGACATCTCTAACTGACACAAACGCACTTACTGACAGACAACGCTTACTGACACAGATACCGCTTACTGGCACAGCCACACTTACCTACACAAACACCTCTTACTGACACAGACACACATACTGACAGACATCGCTTACTGGCATAGATACTGCTTACTAACACAAACACCACCTAGTGACACAGGCACACTTACCTACACAGACACTTCTTACTGACACAGATACCACTTACTGACAAACACCACTTACTGACACAAACACCACCTAGTAACACAGACACCTCTTACTGACAGTCACCCCTTACTGACACAAACATTTCCTGACACACACACACTTATTGACACATATACCACATACTGAAAGATTCCCCTTACTGACACTACTTATTAGCACATTATTATACAGTACATACAGACAGACACCCCTTACTGGCACATACCTTACAGAGACACACACAAAACTTACTGACACAAACACACTAACACGGATACCACTTACTCACACAGACACCATTTACTTACTACCACTTACTGACACGCACACTTACTAACACCACTTACTGACACACACATTAATTTATTATGTATTCACAGAGCACAAGAAGACACACAAACCCCCTCCCGGACTATAGCAGGTGGGTGCTGAAGCATCAACCAACCAGCCGCGCCCCCTCCCCCCTCGGGAGTAACTGTGTCGGTAACAGTGTCTGTCAGTAAGTGTTTCTATATAGTCCCTCCAGGACTATAGAAGGTTGATTGTGAACTGCAGCACAGCTCACCTCTCCGTGTACACAGCAGCCTCCTCCACTAATCTCTTTCCTCTGACTGTCAAGGTGATGGCACTCCTGGACTGGGTCCCCACACACAGCACCATTATTCTAGCGCCCAGGGGACAGAGCCCCCCCAGTGGGCCGCATGGAGCTGGCTGGAGCCGGGAAGTCACACCCTGCTTTCAAACATGCACTGCAGAGACTACAGTGCAGAGTGCAGCCGATGTGGGAGTGCAGAGCGGGTTCGCGCTGTGCTCCTCTGGGAACAGTTTACACTGGGCAAAGGAACAGTGATTCCGAGTCCGAAAACATGTCGTCTAGTTTTGTCTGGCCCTGCCACGGGCACCTTGGGACCTGCCGGGCCCTAGGCGGCCGCTTATGTTGCCTTGTGGCAAATACGCCCCTAACACATACACTACACACATATAAATATATATATTTATGTGTGTGTGTGTGTGTGTATATACATACATATACACACACACATACATATACACACACACACGCATACATTATATATATTTATTATAGGAACAACTGCCCCGCTGAGATCCTTCAAAAACTGTGTGCAAGTGTACCTAGAAGAACTGATGCGGTTTTGAAAGCACGGGGTGGTCACATCAAATATTGATTTGATTTAGATTTCGCTACTGTTCATTAACTTTGCATTTTGTTAATTGATAAAAAATGATAACACTATTTTTTTATATTATATTATTTTGTAGCATTTTTTCCACACCTGCCTAAAATGTTTGCACAGTACTGTATATACACACACACATACAGTCAGGTGCATAAATATTGGGACATTGACAGAATTTTCATATTTTGGCCTCTATTCACCACCACAATGGGTTTGAAATGAAACAAACAAGATGTGATTTAACTGCAGACTTTCAGATTTAGGGGCCTATTCATTAAACTTAAAAATTCTCTGGAGATAATTAGCTTTAGAACTCTCATGGAGTTCTAGCTAATTATAGGTGGAATTCATCATTCCACCTCTCCATAAGTATCCATTCCGAAAAGCTGTAATTTTTGCGATGACAGCTTTTCGGGAAATAGATACTTTTCCCTGCCTACACTACCTTATCGCATCTGGAAACAGTGCTGCGCATGCGCTGTTACATCTATAAAACCAGCGCATGCGCAGCACTGCCTACAGATGCGTTAAGTTTGTGTACCCCCCTCCCCCCTCCGCTCACCTCCCCCCCCCCCGACTTACCTGTCCGAGCAGCAGCCTCCGGCTCCGTCCTGCTGGTCTGTCATGTGGTTTCCCAGCAGACCACATGACAGATTAGAATAAAAAAATATTTTTTTTTCTTTTTCTAAACTTTCTTGTGCTCTGCTGGGGAGCACACATGTCCGACAGGCCTCCGGAGCCTGAGGACGGAGCAGAGCACCGGAGGGACTCGTCGGGGGACCTGCACACGCGGATACAGGTAAGTTTCACCTGCTATTCACCACCTCACAGTGGCGAATAGTAACTGCATCAAATTCCGAAAATTGATAATTTTCGGAATTTGATGAATACCACAATTTCCACATCCCCATACTAATGTATGGGGAGTGTGGAAATTAACGCAGGGGAATTTAGCAAGGAGATATCTGTGATATCTCCTGTGCTAAGTGGCTACATGAATACCAAAATAACGTTATTTAAGGAAAATGTCCTTAAAAACGTTATTTTAGTGTTGATGAATAGGCCCCTTAATTTGTGCCTCCCACTTTTTAAGGGGCCAAAAGTAATGGGACAAACTAAACAATCCTAGATACCGGCAGCCGGCTTCCCGACTGTCATATCCCGGTGAGGGATGAAATGCTGGGCGTCTAGATGTAGACGCCCGGCATTTCCCCGACGCCGGAAGACCGGCGCCGGCATCCCGATCGAAGGGATGCCGGGCACCGTGAGCGGACAGCCGCGGGGGGGGGGGGGGGGAGGGTTAGGTTTAGGCCACCCGGGGGGAACTTAGGGTTAGGCACCCCCTGGGAGGGTTAGGCTAAGGAGAGGGAGGGTTAGGGTTAGGCACCCCCCCGGGGGACTTAGGGTTAGGCACACACACACACCCCCCCCCCGCCCCCCCCCCCCCCCCGGGAGGGTTAGTGTTAGGCTAAGGGGAGGGAGGGTTAGGCACCCCCGGGGGGGACTTAGGTTTAGGCAGTGGGGAAGGGGGGGTTAGGGTTAGGCACCCCTAAGGAGGGTTAGGGTTAGGTTAGAGAATACTTACCCATCCACGACCGGGATTTCCAGCGCTGTCGGGCTTCCGCGGCGGTATTTCATACCGATTCCATATACAGTACCGTGCAAAGTTTTAGGCAGGTGTGGAATAAATGCTGTAAATGTAAATATATATATATACACACACTCACACATCCATATTAAATATATATATAAAAATTAACATACATACACATTGTGTATATATATATATATATATATATATATACACATACACACACATACATACACACATATATATACATACATGCCATATATATATATATATATATATATATATATATACACATACATACATACACACACACATTTGTCAATGTTTTTACGTACTATTGTGATTGCTATGTAAATAGTTGGAGGCTAATTTATATTTTGCATGAAGTGATGGTAGCTCTCTGGAATTAGTACTTATCACCATTCTGTACATGATCCTCCATTTGCTATTTTATCAGTAAGAGGATTATCAGCTTTCTTACTTTTTATTACTAAGCCAACAAATGTCCCCTATGCCAATGACCAGCTTGAGGAAAAATAAAAACATGTCAGATCCCTAGAGATTTTAGAATTACAAATGTCATAGCTTTATTGTTCTCGCCATACACATTGAAATGACAGCACAGAATGCAAACAGGAATAGTCAGAGTCCTAACCTTAAAAAAAAAAACACACACTATAATGATTTGCTGCTAGGTAATCCCATATTTATGCTGCAGTTCCTCTCACATTTGCTATACCCATAAGGGCATATCCTGTAGCCCAAACAACACCAGTATAAAGTGGATTTTATATTCACACTTGATAAACAGCAACAGAAGCAAAAAATAGGATGCTGAGTGCTTCTGGTTGTCATCAGAAAAATATAATTCCATTTTAGCTGACATCTCACAAATATTGTTCCAAGTGCATCTTGTTTGTGATATGTAATTGAAGTGGAAGTTTAATCCCGGGGCACATAAATCACACGGAAGCTCTGGGCCCTCCCTCATGGCTGATACAAGTAAATTATCAGTTTGTTAGCGTGTACTTCACTCAAGTTCTTTCAGGGTGTATCAAGCCATTAACACATTCAAAGCTTTCTAACAGTGTTGATAGGTGCAGAAACCATTTTTGCTGTGTCCCACTTCTGACACCTCTTATTAGGAGCGACAGTCTTATTGAAATCATTTGTGCTTGTGACCTAAGATTTGTTGTCAACCCTGAGAAAATGAAGGTCAAAGAAAAACTGCACCTACTTGGAAATTGTGTTTACAAAGGAAATTATTTTTACATCTATGACATCTCTACATCCCCATATTATCTGGATATTAGGGGCTTATCCTGCTGTCTCCACAATAGGACTTCTGTCTGTCCTAACTGCTGTTACTGGTGGGAGGTGCAGGTCAGATGTGCAGACAATGTGCTCACTGCAGCTTTGGTGTACAGGATGGGGTGGGCAGGTCGTAATAAAGGCAAGATTTTAGGGGCGGGAAGTGACCTAGCGCATAAAAAGTGCGATGTATGCCCCAAGCTATATGGTACACACCAAGCTGACATTGTCACGCCGCTAGCTAGGAACACAGTTAAAATATTGATGGATATGAATAAACCATTTGCAAAGGACACAGGGCATAATTTGGCAAGGATCGCAACTACTAAAGTGTATGCAGATGGACACTTGTTTGGCAATATTCATCACAGTGCACGTGCATGAAAGCACCACTGCGATCGGGTCTGCAATCACAGTGGCCACATAGAACCATCGCAGAGTGATAGACAGTAAGTACCGTTTGGGGGTGGTACTTCGATGTTACTGATGTTTTGGCTATAATTGCAAGGTATTACGGATGTGTGAGAGGGGAAGTAGGCGTCTGCATGTTGTCCGTGCAAGTCCTTTGTGATTGCAATTATTAGCATACTTTCACAACAGAACTGCGTGCACGATTGCTACCGTGATCGCAGTAGCAATCCTTGCTGAATCAGGGCCCAATTCATTACGGATCACTGCTAAGACGCACACAACTGGATGATTGTTGCGTACTGCGTATGCATCGCAGTGCGCGTGCGTGAACCAGTCACTGTGCTAGGGAATGAGTTCGTAATGTGTACGCAGACCCACGGCAGAGCGATTGACAGGAAGTGCCGTTTATGGGTGGTCACGGGGGGGTGGCCGGGCGAAAGCAGGCATGCCAGTGTGTTTCAACGGCGTTACAGGGGCGTGCATTAATTATTCACTGCGATACCATATGCAGCCTGAGGTCTCATAGCGTACGTGGCTGTTAGCAATTCCTGAGTAAGGTCAGGGCTTGTGCAAGTGTGCTTCTGGGTTGTTTCGCTATATTGTCAAAGTATACGGATGTAAGTAAGGGGAAGTGGGCGTCTTTATGTTAGGCTGTGATCGCATTGCGAATGGGAACATTTGCATATCCCCGCTGATATTAGCAACTGCATTTGCGTGCGTATAAGCAGAATTGCGATCCATAGTGAATCAGGCCCCCAGGCCCATGGGCTGTAGAAATTGTGCAGATTTCTATTATGCATTGAATCTGACAAATTCCGCGAATTGGTTCCATTGTGATAACTGTGAAGTCCAAATAACAACAACTATTCACCTGGAGGCACAGATTTATAGCAAAGACAAATACAAATACCCAAACCTTATACACAACTAGAAGACTGCTTTTGTGAACTCCTTAGATCTCATTAGTGAGGCATCGCACAATCAAGTTACCTTCACTGAACCTTTCTAGGGGCTCTCTGTGTAATCTACGCATGAGCACCTGAGAAGCTCTAGTTCCATATATTGCATTTTTGAGATGAATATAGGAGTCTTTATATCTGGCTGGAATTATGCTAGTAATCTAGAATTTAGGAGTTGTACACCCATAGTAACAGTGGTGTAACTATAAATTTTGATCCCCCCTGCCAAAAAAGTTAGCAGTGCCCTGTACATTTTATGCCACACAGTAATGCCCCTTACACATTATGCCACACAGTAATGCCCATTATAACCCATTATACCACACAGTGATGCCCCTCACAACCCATATACCACAGTAATGCCCCTTACAACCCATTATGCCACACAGTAATGCCCTTTACAACCGATTATGCCACATAATAATGCCCCTTACAACTAATTTTGCCCCACAGAATTGCTCCTTACAACACATTATCTGACAGTAATGCCCCTTACACATTATGCCAAAGTAATGTCCCTTACATATTAAGCCACCAAAATACCCCTTACACATTATGTCACAGTAATGCCCCCTACACATTTATGTGTAACCCCCCCAAAAAATTCTCACCTTTTTGTCCCCAGGATTTGAGCTGCCCACTCACCTCGCACTGGCAGGCAGCCGCCCATAGCCCTTGAGAGACACAGCAATCAGGGCCAGGCTCAGACAGTCATGTGTGCCCCCAGCCCCCCCATCTGTGCCCCTTCCCCTTTGTAGCAGGCGGCTAGTACCTTACACTAAAGTACGGTTGCAGCCTGGCACAACTGTTGCACCAGAAACACATACCTCAGGGCTCAGAAGGTAGCGACTCACACTCTTCACTTACCCCTGTGCGCATCCTGGCTCAGGAAGAGATAGATCCCTTTCCGTAGATGTACGATGACGTCATCTGCCAGTATCCAACGTCATTCCCTACCAACCAAGTGGGCATAGAGGGGGAATACATTCATGTGGTGAGCGAAGTAGCCACCGTGGCTGCAGCGTGGCGAGCGAAGTGAGCCCGCAAGGGGCCAACTTACTTATTTTTGGGTAGAGTGTGGGCAGAAATCTCCACTTCCGCCCTCACTCACGTCACTTCCAGGTACGGCTACGGAAGGGGTTTTATGTTCTTCCATCCTGGCTCCTCTCACTGTGCATGTGACGTCATATGCACATGCGTCAGGACTGGTCACTTGCACAAGGCTCTGAATGTGAGTGGATGCAGGCGTGCACTGGAGCTGGCACCCGGCAGCTGTCTAATCATTGACAGTTTGCCGGGACTCAGCCAGTTCAGCGTTCTGACATTTTTGGCGGAGCTTGCGGTCTACCGGAAATTACAAATACCCTTGTCTCCAATGCATCTGTCGACGGGCCCCCTGGGATGCCTAGCGGTAAATCCGCTGCTGCCTGCGGCCCTAGCGTGCGCCTCAAAAATGCCACACTTGCAAGCGCCCCCCCCCCTGCCCACACTCCTAAGCCACCACGGAGTCTTCAGGGGCTGTTGTTACACCCCTGCATAGTAACAAAAGTGATGATTAAAACACTTACTATAGCTTTACCGATGGAAACATATGGTAACAGTGCAATACCACATTTCATTTGGGTAGCAAGTTTTTCTTTTTACTTTTGTGATAAAGCTGATATTTTTCTTAGTTTGTTCTGCAGAGGCCTAACTAGACAATTGTGGGCCACAGTCCCATAGCATAACTATTTGTAAACAAAAACATTCCAAGGACCACAAGGGTGAAAAAAACTCTATGATGGGTATTGACACTGATTAGTTGTACTTTGTTTCACTGGCCCTAATTTGTGCTACTAAACACTACTCTACAGAGTGAGACTCTGCAGAGAGGAGAGGGGGGAGGGGGGGAGTGTAGAGGCATGCAGTAGTACTCCCAATACATGATGTGCCACACATATGTGCCCCCATTACATGATGTGCCACATCAGTGCCCTATTACATGATGTGCTACACATCAGTACCCCCAGTAAATGATGTGCCGCACACTAGTGCCCCCAGCACGTCCACTCACATTTCCTATTGATAGCAGCATCTCTTACTCTGCTAATAGGTTATGGGCTCAGCAGCTACGCGCTAACAGACACCATCATCCCCAGACTAAACATCTCTCTAACCACAAGACTAAAGCAAGAGTGATCTGTACCAAGACCGTTACCTTGCACAAATCCGGCGGCCAAAAGTCCAGATATCTTTGTTGTGGAACATGCAGATACCCTCATGATATGATTGTTGCACATAAGTGCCCTAATGACATGATGTACCGTGCACCAGTGCCCCAAGGACATGACGTGCCGCGCATTATGTGCTTATCTCAGACCAGGTTGACGCAGAGGCAGTGAATTCAGCAGGATCTCATCCAAACCCGCCCCACTCAACACCTCACCAAGAAGTCATTAATGAAATAACGTGCCAGGCTCCATTCAGCAGCAGCTCCTCGTGTAATCTGAGGGGTGGAACTTGTGATTGACAGGCTGGGAATCAGAGGGAATGTCGAAGCTGGATTATTGGCTGAGACAAGACCAGTTTAAAATTGAATCGCAGCGACACCATCTTGCGACTGGCCGCAAGACGCCATTTTGCGAAATGGCCGCCTAAGCGCCATTTTAGATAAACTCACATTTTAGTACATGTGGCGATAATACCATTAGCATCATGCGAATGCATCTGTGACCATTATCATATGTTATGGTGATTCACTAAAAGCCTATTTCATTACTTTACGTATTATAAAGGATATATTCCAGAAATGGCTTTAAAGTATTGCGTTAAGCAAGTGGCCAGGTGACAACTGGCTTGTGTAGATAAGCTTCCTGCATAGTGTTTGTTCACTACGGGTGGTCTGGCTAGAATAAATAAGCAAGCTTCCTGCAATGACACAGGAAAGGTGGGAGGGCCTGCTGACAGGACATGTAGAACTATCTGGCCCAGCATGCTAAAATGTTAGAGACAAATGCACTTATCTTCACACACACATTAAATATGTCTTTATATCAAACCCCGAATACTCACACATTTCATATTCACACATAAGGTTCCATAAGCATCAAAATGTATGATCCAAATTGGTTAAGTTAGTTTAAATGCTGAAAATAAAGGTTTTTGATAACTAAGGTATTATACATGATAAGCAAGGTGTGTTTGGTTCTGATGCGTACGTTTTTTACAGCATCCCGGTGTTATCGGTGGAGAGATCGCATCATGCAAACTCAAGTTACGGATCGCAGAACTTACAAGCAACAAAATGTTTAGCTGTTGGAATGTTACAGGAGGCATTATTAGAAAGATTCCCCTGCTGTTAGAGGCAGGGGGAGTCTATTTGAACCAGCCTGTTAAATGTGCTGTAACATATGCTTCTCCTCTGGGAACCAATGACATCAGCAGGAAATTTCCCCTTTGTCCTGTTTTAGTCTGGGGGGGATAAATACATGTGTCCGAATACTGGTTAGTGAGTCCATGCTGAAGGTTGTATGAACTGAGGGTCTCTAGTCTGAGGTCTATCTCTGGGTCTGGAGGCGCAGCGTATGTATACTGTACTTGGGTCTGTAATATTGCCTTTTACGCCTAAATTGTGTATGTATCAATTGCGTGTAACTGACTGTACTTTTACCTGAATAATACTTGTGCGTTGGAACCACAGATTCCACTCCTGTCTTTATTTGCGGTCAGACTGCGTACGCAAATTAGCGTTATTCTTAGAGGTTTATAGGAAGGATATTTAGAAGGTATAGGCAGGGGTATATAAAGGTTCTGATCCAGTTTCGTTAGGAAGTAGAGGACTTGAGGAGAGGAAAGGGACTGTTCCCACTGCCTGCATAACTCTAAGCCAGGGCCATAACTAGCATTGTACACAGAGCACAGAGCTCTGTGGGCGGCACCATCGCTGCCCCACGGCTCTTGCTTCTGGCTAGCAGAGTGCCTGGACGGCACCCTGCAGCCACTATAGCTGCAGCAGTGCCATCCAGATTGCCCTTTGGACGCTCCAGGCATGCACCATGCCCTCTGTACAGCCGCTCTGGCAGTGATGCACTTCCTGGTGCTTGCGGGCCCACCACCTCTGTGTGATATTATGATTTCATGTGCTCAGGGGTAAGGCCCAGCACAGGGTACACTGCTGCCCTGTTACATCACTAACTGAGGTCACTGATAGATGAGTGCAAGGGTGGTGCTGAGGGCTGGAGGAAGCTTGTCAGATAATCTGGAGCTGAAATATTTTCATTAAGGATATGGATGTTAGAGACATCCTTAATTTTTGTGCTCAGTGATACCCATTCAGGTGTAGGGCCCTAGGAAGCTGCCTAATCGAAGCGCTGACCTCGTTAGTGGAAACCACACACCTTGCTGATATAGTAGTTATGAATCTAGTGTATGCAGAAACCTCCCAACCATTCCAATTTTAGTGGGAGAGTACCTCTTGTTTGGGCAGTCTGGGACACTTGGCAGAGCACTCAGCATCCGTTTAGAGCACAGAGAGGCTGAGGGCAGCCCAGCAGCCGACAGAGTGCTGCGCTCACACTTACCCCCAATGTGACAAGTAACATAATCGTGGACAAGCCCCCAAAAGGCATACATCAGGAGTTGTCACCTAGCGGACATGTCACACATGAGGAGTTTGCACAATGAATCTGTTGGAAATCTATATGCACATTATTTTCATATTAAGACTAAAGTTCGTTCTCAAGCAGATAATCACCTCATCACAGAGTCAAAGTCAGGGTCTGTGATTTCAGGTGACTGGATGGTATGGTGCAATGGATGAATTATCATAAATTGCTCACATTACTTAGTATTCTCAGTGGTCACATCCTGGCAAAGGAAGAAGTGTTTGTGCACTGGACTCAAAAACTGAGAAGAGGAGAGTCTGATTATGTCATGTGACTAGTTTCCTTGGTAACCACATGACAATGAGCATATTGTAAATCATTAATAGCAGCTTGAAAAACAACTGTAATAAAAAGGAACAAAATGTATTTTCTTACAAGTAACCAGATTTTTACAGGGGATTGTACCTTAGGGGCTTATTCAGAGATGGACACTGTAAGCATTGCTGCTGCGATGCTAATGCGTCTGAGGAGAAAAGATGCCTCCTGTCAGTATTGCAGGTCCGAGAGCTGCTTCCCAAGACGCAGTCGGATCTTCTGCGACACTATCGACCAGATTGGACCTTGCAGCTCAGTTTCCGAGGACAGGAAATCTGCGTCGACAGATAGACCCTGGCCTTGGCATTCCCAGAAAACAGAGGCGTCACGCCCAAATTTTCCAGGACAGAGGCCGGCACCGCCCCGGACCTTAAACGCTTGTCAATCAGGCTGCGGCTCGTGGGGCACTGCGTGCAAACACATGTTACAAGCTTACCTTCTGAAGAAACCGTGACTATATTTAAACGGAGAAACGCGTTAAGGACAAGAATACTGGGACTGTATGGATTACTCCAAATCCTTTAATTGGATACTGGATTTATGAGGATCTAAACTTTCCAGCCACCCTGGATTACCTCTTAGTAGGATCAAGTCCGACCATCACGGTGAACAAGTCCGCTTGGAGATAGCCACCGTTACACACACTGACTGGGAGGATCACCTGGGATATTGTGAGTATGTCCTGCTAATTGCATTTAGTAGCGGATATAAGTGGCAAGCTCACTCAAACAAGGTGACTTTACATTACCCCGCCTCCATAGGGATGCATGGGGCGATTGCAGTGCATGCCATATCGTACCATGGCGTATGCACTCACAGGGAATCACATGGCATGATGCGTGCGCACGTTTGTGCCACGATCAGCCACAACATAACTGGACGCATCTGTAGTGTACAACTCTGAATCAAACTGATAGATCAGTGTATGCATAGGAAATCACCCAAAAAGAGGAATTACCACTGCAAAACATACGTATTGCCTTGCTGATCCCAGTTTAGTTGTGTTAACAAGGTATATACAGGCACAGGTATCAGAACAGGGGGTGCAAAGAGGTGGAGGTGTAATATGCGGTCTTTAAGTTAAAAGACCGCAAATTACACATCCTCCTCCTCCGTGCAGTGCAGGGGCCGTGCAGCCTATTGTACACAGGCATAACATTGGAAAGGTGTGACACCACAACTACTACACTATTTCCTAAATAGATCTTTAACATTTGTTGTTGTTTTTTTAATGCAATTTCTTTGTCCAGAAACCAAATACAATATGTTTACAGTAAAGTAATACAATTGCAGTGGAGTGAGCACATTTAGAGAGATATATATCCTTAGAAGAGTTCTTCTGGAACTTGCTGAACGAATTTGGAAATTGGCATATTATTGATCTGCCCTGATATGCGGTTACCACTTACTGCAGCGAAGGAATGATTTTACATTTCCCCTAGGGAGGTAGAATTAGGAAATGTCATACTATTATCTGTAGTTTCTTTTTTTCAGAAACCAGGGGGCTGGAGCTTAGATGATTATCTTTGACAGAACCTAAATGGATAATGTACTCTTTTGACTATACTATGGCACATAGAAGATCAACGCATAAAAAGCATGGTTCACCATTTAATAATAAAACTAAAAATACAACTGTAAAATATTCCTAATCTACCCAGCAAGTCTTCCCCTAGGTCTGCAATAACATCTTAGAAAAGTCTGGCATTATCCGAATGGCATATAAACTCCTCAGGCTTCTAGAACATCAGACATTTACACATACAGAGGATGTCACATTGTGTAATATTCCAATATCCTGCTGCCACACACAAACCTATTAATATTTATAACTACAAATCAGTATTTTGCAGTAAACAGCCAGCAAGTTGCGGACCTGACAAGAAATTATTCTGTAAATGTAATTCCGGTAGTTGCTCATCTGAATTAAGTCAGGCTAGAACTGGAACATAAAGTGACGACTCCGACCCGGGGAATTGTCCCATGCTTTAGGCATGCCATTTACCGGCGTGCACGTGTGTGTGTGTAAGTGGCGTGGTGGGGGTTAACTATTAATGTAGATTAGAACAACTTGATCTGTGACCACTTTGGATTATTCTGCTGTCCTGATTGACTTCACTCAGGTAGGAGGGGCAGGTAATTTTGTGCACGCTCAGCCGTATGGAGTATTTGACTTTATATAGATGTACTAAATTCTCTGCATTGCACATAACAGGGAGTGCACTCAAGCACAGCTGCCAGCTCTCTGGGTGCTTAAATAACCCCAATATTTGTGTTTCAGTATTACTAAAGAACGGCTGTGAACTTGAGCACGACTAATCATTTAAAATAGTTGGCTCTATGCGCTCACATACATTCTGATGCTGTTATTGTGGGACTGCAGGTCTGGCCGGCAGATGCACACAGTGCAAACAGTAAGGATATCCATAGGCAAATGTATTGGTCAGGCCGCCCCTAAGCATAACATTACTATGTAATCAGTGTATGAACCTGAACCCCCTCTATTATGTACAATCACTGGATTTAAAAAAAAAAAAAAAAAAAAAAAGTGGACACCATAATTGTAGCAGACAAGGTAAGTCTCAGAGAGCAATTAAACATGTGTGAAATAGTTTAGGACACAGGTTCTCAAACCTTTAAAATGTGTCAGTTATACCCCTTACACACATGCGACCTGGGAAATTGCCAGGTCTATAAATCCAGCAAATTCCCGTGTCTCTCAGACCGACCCTGGTAAGGAGCAGGATCATGGACCATGGACTCTGACCCGGGTTGGCCCCTTTCACACAGTCTTATCCCTGGTCGGTGCACGTGCACTGGCAAAAACCCAGGTATTTAGAAGAAGTCTGAAAGAGGTATGGGTAATGAATACACTTGTGCACCTTCTTGGTAACCTGGATACAGTGAACTGTTTGGGGTTCTGAGGACCATGTTTGAGAACCACTGGTTTAGGAGGATCAGTTATGTGTCAAAAGAATGATGTCACTGTACCCCAAACCTCAGGTACACAAAGCACCCTCAATACTAAACCCCTTACCTGCCAAGACTCTGAGCTGAGGACTATTCTCCAGTGTCTCCTCAGTGATCAGCTTGTCATTACAGATCATGGTTTAGGTTACATAGAGAGACATGGATCTGAGCAAGAGTTACAGAAACAGATCTGCATCTAGCTAAGAAACACTGGCAGCGGATGTCCCACCCCTAAATGAGCTCATTGGGTGGTCAGAGCTGTCAGCCAGGGATCCAGGATGCCACTTGGTTTGTGGAACATTGGGTTATTGGGAGCCGCACTGCCATGTGGAGATTTGTGTCTGCGATGTTGGTCGCAGTCCGGGCTGGTGCCAGGTGACTCGGCACCCAGCACCGTCCCGTGCACCGCCTCTACCCCTTCCCCATAATATTATCAGAGTCGTAGCTAGTTGGAGAGCGGGAATATTTTCCAGCAGACTCCCGGCGCCCCTGTGCGACCACACTTACAGAACATGCCAGGAGCCGGCCCTGATCGCAGTGCCCCAAATGACGCAGCGTGATTGACATATTGCTGGTAGTTGGGAGTGGTGACGAGCTCATAGAAAATGGGGGCGTGACGGCCCCATTCTCTGGGGCGTACCGAAGCCATTGGCTGCGTTCTTGGATGTCCTACCACGGCATTGTGCGTTCACCAGACATACTGAGGGGCCCATTTATCAAACTGCATTTGAGGTAAATTCCCCAAAAACGCCTGTTTTCGGGGGTTTACCTCAAATACTAAGTATCCCCCAAATGTATGAAGGAGGGACCGCAGCAGGTATCTCCGATACCTGCTGCGATCCCTCCATTGCCGCCGGCAGCCGCCTCCCCCATAGGTTTCTATGGGGAATGCGATGCTGCCAAATGTATCAATATCGGGAATGCTTCACATTCCCGATATTGACCCCAGCAGCTAACGCTATCTGAAGATAGCGTTAGTCGCTGTGTCCTATGGGCACTTACTGCATTTCAGCCGGCGGAGGGATCTTCCAGATCCCTCCGCCGGCAATGGGCGCCTGTCATGTGCAGTCCTCGGGACTGCGCATGCGCAGCAGCCCGGAATGCACTCCGGCCACATCGCAGGGACGGGCTCTTTTTGGAGCCCGTCTCCCTGCATGTGCCGGGTCATACATTCGGCCGGTATGATCGCATTTTGCAATACGATCATGGGCGGTACTGCATGCCCTGATCGCATTGCAAAATGCGATCCTTAATAAATGGGCCCCCTAGTAACATGAGGGGACTCAGATGTCGATGTCCACGCAATTAATCCGATGCTCTGTCTTCAGACGCAGCAGTGGATCACAGAAGCCGGAATTTGGGCGTCATTTTACTAAAGACGCCTCCTGCAACTGCATACATAGCAAACATCTCTGAATCAAGACCTCTCCTGACAATTTTGAATCTGTGGCCACCCCTCTAACCACACTATTGCCCATGAGATATTGGCCCTGATCATGCACTCCCTTGAACTATGTCCAAATTAAATCTAGAACTGGGTTCTGGGTCCTCTCGACTCTTTCCCCCCCCTGCTTTTCCTTTGTCCCTCACTTTATGCAGCATTACTCAGTCCTTTTTTTGTTGTAATATTGCTCAGGTTTGTTTCTGTTATATATACTTAATCTACAAGGCATGTTAGATCTATGAGACTGCAGAGATAGCACTACAGCTGTGGTTCTTCCAGATTTCTGCATTGCCTTATAGCTGTCACCACAGTACTATATAAAAACCTGAAATTTATACTGTGCCCCACTAACATACTGTATAAAATCGTGTAGTCTGCTGCACTTTATTGTCAGTTGTACCTCAGTATTCCAAATTAGAACTGATATTAATGTTCTATAAAAAAAAAAAAAAAAGAATTGTGGGCAAAAAAATTAAACAAAAAAAGCTTTCTGAGAATATTCAGACTACAGAGCACTTGTGGACTAGCGTACGTAAAGCCCACAATACTTTATTAGGGGAGCACAGCCACTTCATTTACATTAGTTAGGCTGATTGATGTTCTCTATCATATCAGAGAATTGATTAACCCAACTACAGTATATGCATGTCCTAGCTCTGCCCTGCCCCCCCCCCCCCCCACAAAGGCACACCCCCATCAGACAGCAGTGCAAAGCAGCCAAGGTAGGGATGGCAATCGGTACAGCCTCCATCGAGGGGTAAAGCAAAGCGATCATCAATAGTATCGAAATATGTGGTAACAAACCATCGATGGTATTGCCCATGCGCTGTGCTGACTGCTAAGTTGGCCTCCTCTGTCTTCTCTCTCACTAACAGCTAGCACTGGCACGGCACTGGCTGAGGGCTGGGCTAAGTGGGCAGGAGCTGCTGCTGCAGTGGCAGTGCTGAGCTCCTTGCTGCAATTGCATGCACAATCATTATTCTTGACCCTTTAATACTATATACTGTGCTTTTTTTTTTTTTTTTTTTAAATATAATGCACCCCCCCATTGATGTGACAGATAGCTAGGCAGAGTGGACACACAGGACTGCTCGTCAGACTCAGAGACTCCTCCTCCCTGAGGCTGCCCACACTCCCACAGAAACATATAGACTAGAGAGAGTGGGCAGGGTAAGTGAGCTGACGTACAGCTGAGTTCAGCCAGTGTCTGTCATGTCAAGACAGTGAGTCGGGCCAGCAGCCCATGGCCCCACCCAGCCTGTCACTTAGGGCTCCATTTACAAACGAGTTTCAGCTGTTAAAACTCGTTGCACATGATAAACAACACTTCGTCCTATTTATTAATGCACGTTTATGGTTTGGGCATGTAAGCGCTATTTGTTAGTGTTTTATCATGAAACAAATGGCAACCTTTATTTACTAATGAACATTAATGATAACACCGTTCGTTTTCCTTAAATGAACTCTCCAGGTGCTGGCTTCTGTTAAACAGCGCTCACAAGTGCTGTGGTCCGTCCCGTCCAATCAGTGTACAGCACCCGGCACACCGCCCTCTCTCGGCACCCCCTCTGTCTCTCTCTCCCCCCCCCCTGGAGTGTGCTGCACTTGGCACCAGACCCCCCTCTCTCCCCTCGTAGAGTGCACATCAGCTGGCGCCCTTCCCTCCATCAGTAGCCGGCACCACCCCTCCTTCCACAGCAGCCAGAAGCCCCTCTTCCTCCCTTCAACCCTCTCCCCCGTAGCAGACAGCGGACCCCTCCCTCTCCCAGCAGCTGACAGCGCTCTTCCTAATAGCAGACAGCCGACCCCTTCCTCCCTCTCCACAGCAGCAGACAGCGGACCCCTTCCTCCCTCCCTCCCTCCCTCCCTCTCTCCCTCTGGCAGCAGCTGGTGGCCAACCCTTCCACCCACTCGCCTGCAGAACCCCAGCACACAGCTGACCTTTCCTTACTTATGAGACAGCAGCAACAACCTCCCTTCCCAGCCCAGCAAACAACACGCTGGGCTGGGAAGGGAGGTAATTCCTGGTGCTGCCGGGGATCCGAGGGGAGCCAGGTCCATCTTACTGTGCATGTGCTAATACATAGGGCCTGATTCAGACCCGCTCGCTCCCAGCGTATGGAAATTCAGCTAAGTGACATCAAGGCGGCCGCTCGCATGGCAAGGCATAAGCATGCCCACTATGTCTTGGCGAGCGATCACTTTGTGTTTATAGACGCCCACCAGCCTGTCTTTAGCCGCCCACTAGCGTACGTCATCTACAGGAAGTATATACAACCATCTGAATATCGGGAACCATCGGATCAGACCGCAGCGCTTGCGGTTGACTGTACCCTACCGCAAGCACTGCGAGCAGCTCAGTGTAAAAATCTACCAGGTGACGTGTACTGTGATGCTGGCTGTTAATTATGCACGCCCCAGAAATGGCGTGAAAACACTCTGGCACGCCTGCGTGTGCAGCTCCACTCCCCCGTTACTACTGGCCTGCCCCTGTTACCACCCACAAACGGCCTCTCCTGTCACTCATTCCACTGGGCTGTCTTTGCAGGGCGAGCGAGCACATTCCGATCGCTCGTACTAGTTTGCGCACTCGCACTGCGAACTACACACATGCGCACATTAGCGAACATCGTCTGCAACGAGCGCCCGCTTGCTAGCGAGCGGGTCTGAATAAGGTCCATAGTACATGCACCTACTACAGTAAAAAAAACAAAAACCCATTCGTCAGCGCTGTTTGAAGAGAAGAAACAGCGCTGATGGTATTTTTAACATTACCGCTCGCTGGTGAGCAAGCTATTAATAATTACAAGTTAAAAAAAATAAAATAAACGCAGTGAGCGGTAAAGTTAAATAACACAGCAGGATAAACTCGTTTGTAAATGGAGCCCTTTGTATAGTATTACTGTAATTACTTTGAGCTGCCGGATTAGGAGCCGATCGTGACACAGGGCTACTGACTGACAGCCCTAGTAGCTCTGCGCTGCATCGGTTTGCACTCGATTTCGATGGTGAAAAAGCATGTGGTTCTTTGCCATCGATGGCAACACTAATTAACAATGGGTGGCCACCATCAATGTTCTTAAATCGTCGATGGTCAGTGGCCATCCCTAAGCCGAGGTGAGGCAGATATGTACAATATAGTGAAACTATACCCACTAGCACACGCATGGGGGGTTTCTGAGTACATAGAATCCTCCCTGCACCAATCCATCACCTCACAACGCCGATTATTCCAATTACATTTTTTGGGGTAAGAAGAGTACATTATCTCCGTCTCACCTGGCCACCTTCTGAGCGCCGAACAAGGCACGGGCAGTGATCAGATGATCGGAGCTGCAGCACATGCGCAGCAGCTCCTGGAGAAGCCACAGAGATGGCAGAGTCCACCTCCTTCTAGGCTGCTCTCATGGGTCTTTGAGTGACAGTGACTCAGTCACTGCACTCCAGTCTCCTCCTCTTTGGCTCCGGACAGAGCAGGTAAGACGCAAGCAGTTAACAAAATGGCATGGTGGGAGGTCTGAATATGTATATACATATGTGCACACACACAAACTTTATATGCAAAATATAAATTATATATATATTATATATACACACGTACATGTCATGTATACATATACGCTAAGCATAGACAAATAGAGTGATGGGCGTTTTGGAATATATACAGTACCAGTCAAAAGTTTGGACACACCTTCTCATTCAATGGTTTTTGTTTATTTAAATTATTTTCAACATAGTATATTATTACTGAAGACATCAAAACTATGAAAGAACACATATGGAATTATGTTGTAAACAAAAAAGTGTTAAAGCAAAATATGTTTATATTTTAGATTCCTCAAAGTAGCCCCCTTTGGCTTTGATGACAGCTTTGCACACTCTTGGCATTCTCTCAATCAGCTTCATGAGGTAGTCTCCTGGAATGGTTTCCAACAGTCTTGAAGGAGTTCCCAGAGGTGCTGAGTACTTGTTGGCTGCTTTTCCTTCACTCTGCGGTCCAACTCATCCCAAACCAGCTCAATTGGGTTTAGGTCGGGTGATTGTCGAGGCTAGATCACCGACGCAGCACTCTATCACTTTCCTACTTGGTCAAGTAGCCCTTACATAGCCTGGAGGTGTGTTTGGGGTCATTGTTGAAAAACAAATGATGGTCCCAGTAAGTGTAAACCAGATGGGATGGCATGGCGCTGCAGAATGCTGTGGTAGCCATGCTGGTTGAATTCTGAATAAATCACCAACAGTGTCACCAGCAAAGCACCCCCACACCATCACACCTCCTCCTCCATGCTTCACAGTGGGAACCACACATGCAGAAACCATCCGCTCACCTTCTCTGCGTCTCACAAAGACACAGCGGTTGAAACCAAAAATCTCAAATTTGGACTCATCAGACCAAAGTACAGATTTCCACTGGTCTAATGTCCAAACAATTATCTTCTTCTTGTTGTTCATCCTCAGTAGTGGCTTCTTCACTGCAATAGCACCATGAAGGCCTGATTCACGCAGTCTCCTCTGAACAGTTGATGTTGAGATTTGTCTGCTACTTGAACTATGTGAAGACTTTACGTGGTCTCTAATCTGAGGTGCTGTTAAGTAGCGGTTTCTGAGGCTGGTAACTCCAATGAACTTATCCTCTGCAGCAGAGGTAACTCTTGGTCGTCCTTTCCTGGGGCAGTCCTCATGAGAGCCAGTTTCATCATAGCATTTGATGGTTTTTGCAACTGCACTTGAGGATACATTCAAAGTTCTTGAAATTTTCAGTATCGACTTACCTTCATGTCTAAAAGTAATTATAAACTGTCGTTTCTCTTTACTGAGTTGAGTGGTTGGTGCCATAATATGGATTACAACAATAGTCAAATAGTGGTGTCCATTGTGTACTAACCTTACCTCTGCACAACACAACTGATGGTCTCAAACACATTAAGAAGGCAAGTAATTCCACAGATTGACTCTTGACAAGGCACACCTGTTAATTCAAAACCATTCCAGGAGACTACCTCATGAAGCTGATTGAGAGAATGCCAAGAGTGTGCAAAGCTGTCTTCAAAGCAAAAGGGGGCTACTTTGAGGAATCTAAAATAAAAAACATATTTTGATTTGTTTAACACTTTTTTGTTTACAACATAGGGTTAGATGTATTATAGCGGCACTTAACCGATGAGATGTATAAACATGTCATCGGCCGGAGAGGGGAACCGTTAACTCCCCCCTCCGGCGCTACCCGCTAGAGATGGCAGCGCATCAGCCTAGTGCAGATGCGCTGTGTCTCTTCCCGGCCGGCTCCACTGAGCATGCGCGGGATCTCGCAAGTATCGCGAGATCCCCGCGTGGAGCCCTGGAGCCGGTAGCCGCCGCAGCAGGGACAGCGCTGTCCCTGCTGTGGGGATAGGCTAGCGCCAGGCTGTAGCTGTCGGTAATGACAGCTACAGCCGGCCGAACGGTCAGACGATCTGACCGTTCGTACATAGCCCAGGCTATCAGCGCTGCTATCTTGTAGATAGCAGCGCCGATAATGACAGGGGCACATAGCGCCCCTGTCATTTACCGCCCAGACCCCCGTTCATACATCGGGGAGAAGCGGTATCAGCGCACATAACGTGCGCTTATACCGCTTCTGGGCTTCATACATCTACCCCATAATTCCATATGTGTTCTTTCATAGTTTTTATATATTCAGTATTAATCTATTATGTTGAAAATAATTTAAATAAACAAAAACCAATGAGAGGGTGTGTCCAAACTTACACACACACACACACACACACACACACACACACACACACACACACACACACACACACACACACACACACACACACACACACACACACACACACACACACACACACACACACACACACACACACTTAAATCTACTGTTTGGAAACCCCTCTTTAAGAATCCTGCGTTTGCCCTAATAGCGCTCGCTCTATATTTGCCTTAATTTATAAAAACATATTTCAGGGCATCTCTTCTACTACAGAGCACCATTCTGTTTTGTTACTACTGCAGTAAAATACAATACAATTATGTGAAAATCTGTCTTCACTTAACAGAGTCTATATTGTTTGCAAACAACTGTAAACCTATTTAAATGCTAATAAATAAATCAATCAATATTTCTTTGTAGTCAGCAACAGAAATTGCAAGAGTTTGTAACTCTTAAAAAACCCCACTGTGCCTGGTCAGACTGGAATGGGATCCTGTTTCTCAATGGTGTTAGATGGATTTATTGGGTGTTATGCTGTCCTACTGACATATACTAGAGGTGTGGATACATTTATAGTTCCTTCATATACAGGGCCGGATTCAGAGATGTACACTAATGCAATCTCAGCTGCTATTTCGCATGGAATGCTTACCAAAGTTTACCGGAGCATAGGTACGGCCACTGCTGCCTTCTCATATCTGTCCGATGACGTGCAACAGAGTAACCATCAGTACTATCGATGCAGATCAGGCAGTCACGCAGCTCATAAGTCAAGTCTGACCAGCCGCAAACACTGTAGCTGTCCTGACATGCAGAGAGCTCTCATGCTGTGAAAGGAGATTGCAATGGCTAATTTATGCATGCCCATGAAACGGTGTTTAAACTGTCTGACACGCCTGCGTTTTTCTAAACCCCCCCCTCATTACCACCCCTAGACCCTGACTACCTGTCACTCACTGTACGAGTGGTTCCTATGTACGAGAGTAATCGCATGCAATAGAGTGCAGCTTTCGCGCATGCGCATTTGTAAACAATCGCTCGATCTGTGAAAATTTCAGCTTTGTGTAAGTCTCTGAATCAGGCCCTGGATTCGCTCAGCGACAGCCAGGTCAGACCTGTAAGAGGTGAGTGACAACAATACTTACAATCTGGAAATCATGCACTTCCACAGCTTCATCATTGCCGGTTCCAGTCTTGAATGTTTCTAGGTTGTTCCCGGCATCAATTTCCATTGAACCTTCTTGTACTTTGCCATTGATGCTCATAGTGTAATGGACATTATAAACCTGTAAAAAATATAGGCTTTAAAATAGAATGAATTTTATATTTTTTGCAATGAATAAAAGGATATTGTGATTTAAATCAGCAGTACTAAAAAACAAGTAATAAGGACAAAAATACATTAAAACAGCGCATAGCACAGGCGGACGAGATCTTCCTGGGGAAGATTTGTTCAACATATATATATTTATATAGGACACTACACCTAACCAACATAAATGCACAACTTCATATAAATCATAGAATTATTATATTATACCCTCTACAGACATAGGGCCCGATTCATTTCCAAATGCAACTGCGATTACGCACACAGACGGACGATTGTTGCGTTCTGCGTAAGCATCGCAGTACGCATATGCGAAGACTCCACTGATATCGGGGCTGCGATCACAGTAACTACACAGACCCATTGCAGAGTGATTGACAGGAATTACCATTTGGAGGTGGTGACGGGCGGTGGTCAGCAAAACGCAGGCGTGCCAGTGCGTTTGAACGCCGTTGCATGGGCTTGCATATATTAGCCACTGCGATGCCATACGCGGCTTGTGTACTCACTACGTGCAATGAGGTTAGCAATTCCTGAGTAAGGTCAGACCTTGTGCAAGTGTGCGTGAGGCTGCAATTTGTACTCTATTTTACCAATGGTTTCGCAGTCTTGCTAAGTATTACGGATGTGTGTAAGGTAAGGTGGGCGTCCTTACGTAAGACATTAGCATATCTTCGCAGTGAGACTGCATGCGTAATCATTTTTGCGATCCGTACTGAGTCAGGCCCAATATGTCTACCAGTCACATACTTGCCTACTCTCCCGCAACTGCCAGGAGGCTCCAGAAAATTGGGTGGTGCTTCCAGGTACCCGGAACAGTGGGCAAGTCTCCCAAACTGCCATCCGCCCGCAAGCTCCACTTAAAGGAGCATACACACTAGACGATATCGCTCAGAGAGCATATCGTCTAGTGTGTCCCTGGCAGGGTGTGCTCAATGTCGTTCATGACATTGAGCACACTCGCTGAATGATATCATTAACGATATCATTCAGCGACAGGCCCTCTCCCCCATTCCCCAATATCTTCAGGTTGGCCTACATGTTTGCCAGATGAACGATAAAGATGAACGACATACGGGAACGCACATCGTTGGTCATTATAGTTCAGGTGAAAAAATGGACGATAAAGTGAACGACTGAACGATAACGATATCGTTCAGTCGTCCACTTTAATCGCCCAGTGTGTACGCACCTTTACAGGGCGTGAGTGGGTGGTCCAGACGGCTGATAACGCAATTTGTGTCATCGTGGCCCCTTCCCCACTTCATATTGCCAGTAATCACGGCATTGTGTAGCAGGGAGTGGGGCCATGATCATGCGATCACGTCATCATGCCCAGGATAAATACTGGCTGCTTTTACATGTAGCCCACAATGTTGGACAGCTTTATTTTTTCACTGCAGTTTAGATTTGTGCTAAGACACACCCCTCTCAAATCTAAGCCACATACACACTAGATGATTTTTATGAACTATACCATTCAGTGTGTATGCAATGAGCGACCAACGATGCACACTCCCGTGGTCGTTAACAATGTCTTTTGTCGTCCGTACTTGCAGGCCAATATGACGATATTACCAGGAATTGCCCGTTCAGAGATGTGGCAGGATGATTTTACTGAAAGATATCTATCAGTGTGTACCCCCAATATCATTTGCCCTGCACTACAGCAAGTTCAAGGGAAATCTTTCACCAATTCTGTTCATACAGCACATCGTCCCGTGTGTATAAGCCTTAAGGAGCAGATTCAATTAGCCGCAGGACTTACTCTGTGGCTGCAGCTCTGCCCTGAGCTTTTTAGTAACTGCCGCTATCACACGTGGTAAGCCCCAAAGGGTACACTTACTGCAGATTTATCCTCACAGCCTCAGGAGTTGTGCCCCCTCTGGGGCTTACCGCACAGGGTAATTTCATAGCTCTGGGTACTTAACACAAGAGGTTTTCATAGCTCTGGGTACTTAACACAAGAGTTATGAGTTTTAATGCACATTAGCCGCAGGTTTACCACGCACGGAAATTGCAATGTAATTGACTGGCTCCAGGTGTTAAACCTGGGAGCTGCAACTACACTGTAAATCCCGAGGATAATTGAATCTGCCCCTTAATCTCTCTGCAAATTTTAAATCTGCCCCTTAATCTCTCTGCAAATTTTAAATCTGCGCAACCTGCAGTGTAACATGATTTTGTCATGGGTCTCCCAACACTGAATAAGCCCCTATACAGACATAGACAGTGGTGGAGCTGCCAACATTGCGGAAGATGCAGCCACTACAAGGCCTGAATATTGTGATCTCAAGATGTAATCAGAAAAATAATAGTTGATGCAATAATTGTTCTTATTTACGATTCTTACAAAAGGACGAACAGTGAAGAAAAATACACTTCCCAAGATCTTTCTCTATTTCTTCCAATTTTTAAGGTAAGTAGTAAACTGCTAGAGTTTAAAAAAAAAAAAAAGTAGCAAAACCTGGAAAAAAATTTAATTTCAGAGTTCTAAAAAACAAACAAAAAAAAAACAAAACACCTTTTTCTGGGAAAAAGTATTGGGTTAAGAACTTACAGCTGTCCTGCAGCAATGAAAAAGAGGTTTGCCTGGATCATGAAGCACTATCACTGGGCAGGTAGAGAGGTCTTATGGACCAACATATCAGATTTGAAATTTTCGGTTTAGCACGCAGGGTTTTTGTGGGCAGTCAAGTAGACTAAAGGATGGTTTCTCAGTGTGTAGGATTTAATTAATAAGTGTCATCTGAGTAAACAACGCTCCCTGTAAATGTTTAAGCCCAAATTTTAAAGGGCAATGTATTTAATAGTATAAAAACCCATGTTTTGCTATTAAAAGCATTGCCCTTTTAAATGTTGTCCTTGAAGCCACTGATTTGTAAATAAACCCATGACACAAAATAATCTACGCCTAGTTGGTCAAGGGTTCATCCTACAGCAAGATAATGACCCAAAACATACGTCCAGATTATGGCAGAACTACCCTTGAGGAACAGAACAAGACTGCTGCCTTCAAATAAAGGAATGGCCGGCACATCCTCCAAACTTAAACCCCATTGAGCTGGCTTGGCATGAGGCATTAAACTATTAAAATTTAAATTAAAAAAAATGGAAAAATGGGTGTTTTCTAAAAGTTCTGACGGAGTGTACATTCCCATTTTAAATGTATGTTTTAATATTACTCTTCCCATTGAAGGAGACACTGATGGGGGCTTTGTCAAAGTTGTTTGCCTCAGTTGTCTTCCCCTTAAGCCACTTGAAATAAATATGCTTTAAAATACAGCATTGTATAACTTATTTTCCTTGAAGATAAGCATTGAAGACAAAGTAAACTTTATTATGATCATGTGGAGATACCCGTCATAGCTGTGCCCTTTATTGCGCACATGACCTCCTAACAAAAACACACTTCCAGCAGCAAAATGAATGGAACACAATTTTAATGCTGTTAAATGTCCTTGAAAAGTGTTTGAATAGATGTACGCACATTATCGTTTGGTGGCAAAGAATATTCAGATAAGTTGAAAATCAAAATAATAGAGCAGGATGAGGAAAGTGTTTATTTTGCATGTTATAAATAAAGTAGTGTTTGCAGACGCTCTAACTTCAGAATTCCATTTACAATTCCGCTGCACTAAATATTTATTCTGATGAAAGATGTCACTGACTCACATGCTCTGGATGAAATATATGTTTTTCAGATCCTTACATGAAATATTTAGAGTGATATTTCCCATAAACACTATATCTAAGCATTCACACATTTACTAAGAACATGGTCATTCAGAACTTACATGTAACACATGTTGGTGCCACACGTGTATTTTTGCTGAATAAATGGAGCAGTTTTCATTAGCGTTTTGAGCTGCAAAGGAAAATGCTGCTTTGATGCTGCTGTTTTATATCTTGTGTATACAACATGTATTCATGTCAGTGGACCTGGATTCCAGCAGCTTTTTATTTATCTGCTACTGTAGGTGAGAATGTTACATGTAGCATTCCTGAGCATTGGAATTGTTGACAACACGCAGGATTTCTAGAGGGGGAGTTTCCAAATGCTGGATTTTAGAGTGCGTGTGGCCAGTCCATGAAGAGGGCATAACTAGCACTAATCCAGCTTTAATATGCATCATACAAAGTGTATTGTGTGTCATCATTCCAGCATATATAGGACCAGAGATCACGGTAAGCCATTAGATGCGTCAGTAGGGCCATCCGGCTTGAACTGAATGTTTTTATTTTAGATGTGGACACCATTCCAGGGCATGGGAGCAAGTCCGGGAGTCTGGGGGAGCAGCAGAAGAACCTAGCACTGCCCTGGACATATATGTACATATTGGGCTCTATAGCAGTGCATCCCTAGTAACGGTGCATGTTTTCCAAATCCCCTAATTGGTGCACAGGTGTATTTATTACTGGCTGAAACATGTTAAAAGATCCATAGGTGGTGCTATTTATTTCATTTATGATACTGAGAAGAACATGCAGCGCTAGTAAAATTCCATTATATTACTATTCATGGTGTGGGCTGGGAAGGGGGGTTTCCAGGTAGACGGAAACCCCCCCCTGCGTTTGCCTAGACCAGCAAAGAGTAAATACTATATAGACTGGGATTACATGAATTAACTGCAGATTATCTGATGCTTTTTTACTGACACATAAAACACTGCTTCCAAAGTGCAATTTATAATCAGGTTTAAGGTGTATTAGAAGGTAATGTAATGAATCCATAGCAGATAATAATAATATACATTTTTAAATAAATAACTAGTCACATTATTCAAAGTTTATGCACAAAATGACCCTAGCTGGGAGAGTTTGTTACTTTCAAAATTAATTCTTTTTCTGCCATTATCATTTATTTTTCTGCAAACTGTAGACAAAACAGGACAGTGGCCCTGATTCAGAGCCGGACGCTCTGACCAGAGCGCTCGCTCTGAATCAAGGCCGTCCTATTTAAATTTGGAGCGGTCTTTTGGACGCTCGCATAGCTGTGGGTTACCACCCACAGCTTATGCGAGCGTCCATGATGATGGTCGCGATGGTCAAGACCATCGCGACCATCGGGCTTGCGACGAGACCCTTGCGGTAGGGTCTCGCTGCCGCAAGCCCTGGAGTGATTTTGATTCTATCAGAGTCAAAATCACTCCCACTGACATTACTAGTGATGTCAGTGGGGCCGGCCCCAGACGGTAGGCGCTCCCATGGGAACGCCTCCGTCTGGCAGCCATGCCCCCGGCACGCCCACCAAAGGGGGCATGCTGTCACTCACCATCGACAGCACGCCCCCTTTGGTGCGAGACCCGGAGTGACAGCTTGGCTGTTGCTATCCGGGTCCGCGCATGTGCACGACGGAGCTCCCTCCGTCGTGCGCATGCGCATTTGGGTACCATCGACCCATTTGCGAGCGTCCTGTGCTTGCGAGCGGGTCTGAATGAGACTCAAGTGTCCCTTAAATATTATGGTAAGTTACTTAGTTTGGCATGTTACACCATGTAAGCAAGTAATAAGGGCCTGATTCTGCAATGATCACTATTCTGCTAATACACACGCAATGCAGTTGCTAATATCAGAGGTGATATGCAAATAATTGCATTCGCATTGCGATCGCAGCCTAACATAAGGACGTCCACTTCGCCTTACTCACACTAGTATACTTTAGAAACATAGCGAAATAATCGGTAACATCTTCTCACCTCAGCATTGAGTCCTTCGGGTTCTAATACTGAAATTGAAAAGCGCAATGGTGTTACTAAATATGATTTGCTAGTAATATCATTGCTCTTTTAAATTTCAGACATATACACAGAAGTGCTGGATTTAGAACCTGACGCTTAGTAAATAAAGCTCCATGTAAAAATCCAAATTGAGAGTCGTTTTTAATCTAGTTTTAGAATATTCTCTGTAGGACGTAAATAAATACTGAGAAAATGAATATGTAGGTACAGTAGGAGGTAGAAGAGAGAAATGATAGTTCCATCCAGCTGCGGGGCTGTTGCCTCCAGTGGTAGTTGTGACAATGTTTATTTTGTACATTTCTAACTTGTAACCGTTTCAGATGCTGTATGCTTTAAAATGTCCCAGTTGGCTAAAAATGTCAAAATAAATGTTACTAAAATCCTTTTAGAGAATATTGTGACCCTGTGTGTAATGATATTTCCAGTACAATTTTATTAGAAAAGAGGGAATGGAGGCAGTTTCAGATCATAAATGGTCTTTTTTTGTCACAATAGTGGCTGAGGGATGGGGGTTGTTGGTAAGTTTGGTGTTCAATTTCTTGGCAAATACATATATTTTTGCAGCAGTGTGGCTGGCACTCCTCCACTGTACGTAGGTGCCTGGATGCCCTTGGTAAAATGATGTACAAGAAGCAGAAAGCCGCGGAACTCACAGGTCTTGCTTAGTCAGAAAAACGATGGTGACAGAACACCTATTTTCTACTTCAGGGTCCATAGGGTATCCACAGGATACCTTGGGGTATAGGTGATGACATCAGGCATCGGGCACCATAGAGTTAAGTTTTCAGCCTCCCAGGATGCACTAGGGTCCCCCTCCTATACCCCGCCCCCGAGCCAAGGCATCTCAGTTTCGTTTGGTGCCCGGCCGGAGTCGGATGCACATGTTTAGAGGGGGGCTAGAATTGGCCCCTGAAGTTTTCTACAAGCAGCTGTGGCTGCTCATCTGTACAGCATGGACAGTCAGTACTGACGTCCATGCTGTCTTCCCTACACCCCCGCCGGTACCAGAATGCCGGTACTGATCCGGGGATGCTGGTAGGCATCTGGGGGTCACAGCTAGCGGTGACCCCAGATGTTTGGGACCATGGCCGGATTCAAGGGGGCAGCAGGTAAGCAGCGGGGTCCTGCGGTGGGTCCCTGCTGAACACATGGTCCAGAGTCCCCAGGCAGGGGGCTCCCTGGGGACTGGCTGCAGCGTGGAGCCAGGTTTCGGACCTGCGCTTCCACTACCCCCCCTGGGAAAGCGGACCGCAGCTGAGCGGTAGCGCTGTGGCGTCCCAGTGGTTAATTGCATGCCAGGGGAGCGCGCCTTCCCTGTAACACAGCCGGCGCCTCCCCCGCTGCACACAGCCCTCTCCGCTCTGCTGACTGGCCCTGTGGCAGCGCTCCTCTCCCAGGCCGGCCTCCTCTCTGCTCCTCGGTGGCCATCTTTTCCTGGAAGCATGGTGAGCGCTGCTGGACGCTGAAGATCGATGGCATCGCGGTCTGGGTCCCCCGGCATACCTCTCCTCCGTTGGTCCAGGTCTGTGTATGCAGCGCTGTGTCCTACCAGGCTCTGTGTCTACGTAGTTGAGAATCAGCGCTGATAGTGCAGGAATTGATTTCTTTGCATTGTATGTGACTTCTGCTAGCGTCTGCTGCCTGTACTTTCACTTTCTACTGTCAGCCTTTTCACTGTCCCTGTTCTTCTTCTGCTAAAGCCCTTGCGGTGCGGTGCTTGCAGGGTGGTTCTTCCACTATACTAACAAGTATCAGTGAGAGGGGTCACATACTTACCATCATGTCAGAGTGACTTTCCTCTTCAGCTTTTATGTACTAAGTGTAAGGTACCAATAGCGGAGGGGGAGGGTAACGCGGAGGGGCTATGTCGGCAGTGTTATTTATTGGTGCGGCCAATTACTGTCACGGCTCCGGTACAGGAGCCGCCCTGGGCTTGTTTCGCCAAAGCGCTTACAACCCTCGTGGGCCAGTTAGCTCCGCAGCCTACCTTCCCACAGATGGGATTGTCCCAGCAGTCAGTGGTGTCATCGCCCATGCAGGGTTTCCCGAGACAATTGATGGTACCCCACAGTCTCCCTATTTCCCCTCCTCAGGTCTCTCAGGAGCCTGCGTAGGTTAATTCGCTGACAAGCTCTGTACAGCATTTGTCGGACGTGTTACAAGGGGAGTCTGTGTTGTGGCCTCACAAGCGGCCGGTGGCGTCTCTGTCCGCTCCTTATGAGGATGACGACGGAACGTCCGATGATGGGGAGATTCTGGATCTTTCTGACCAAGAACCTCCCTGTACTAAAGAGTCGGACGCTAAGTCTAAGGTTTATATTCCTGGCCTTATTCGTGCAGTCCGCACTGCTTTAGTTATTGAGGATGATGAGCCTCCGGTGTCAAAATCCAAATATGCCTTTTTCAAGGATGTTAAGGGTGACGCCACAGTGTTTCCTCTTTCGGGTCAATTAGTAGACCACTTAGAGGAGGCGTGGAAACATCCAGGCAAACGGTATCAGCCTCAAAGGCGTTTAGCAGTGGCGAATCCGTTTGCAGACAATTATTTTGCTAAGTGGGAATCCCCGCCACAGGTGGATTCACATGTGACACGCCTGGTCCGAAGTGCCACGTTGCCCATGTCCTCCATGTCCTCCTTAAAGGATGCCAAGGACCGTAAGGTGAAAATCTGCCTAAAGTCCGTTTATTCCCTTGCGGGGGGGGGGGCAGCCAGGCCGGCTATGGCCATTTGTTGGGTAGCCAGAGCTATGGAGCGCTGGGCAGATACTTTAGAGGCGTCTTTCGATTCCGACTGTTCGGCTGAACAGACCGAGTTGATAGGCAATCTCAGGGATTCGGCCACTTACATTAACGAAGCAGCTTTAGATATCAGTATTTCTTCGGCTGCAGTGGCGGCTCGTCGCACCTTATGGTCGCGCTCTTGGAAGGCGGACGCTGATTCCAAAAAGGGCCTGGAAGCCTTGCCTTTTAATGGAGAAGTCTTATTTAGTCCAGATCTGGACAAAATTGTAGCCACACTGGCGGCAGCCAAATCGGCATGTCTCCCTTCTGCTGCAGTTCCTTCCAGTTCAGGTACGTCGTCCTTTCGGCCTTACAGGGCCCAGGGTAGGTCTAAAGCACAGTACTTTCCCCAACAGGCTGGCCCCAAGAAGTCGGCCAAGCCCCGGAAACAGGCCTGGAGTACCAGACGTCCGAGCCCTAAGTCCGATGACAAACCTGCGGCCTGACGGTCCGGGCCTCCCTTTGGGGGATCCCAAAGTGGGAGGCCGCCGGCTACGGTTCGCTCAGTGTTGGTCGGTGACCACGACAGACAGTTGGGTTCACGAGGTGGTTTCTCACGGGTATGCCCTCTCCTTCCGGCACAGGCCCCAGTCCCGATTCTTCACCATGGGTCTTCCATCAGACCGGAACAAAGCCACGGAACGGCGGAAGGTTTTGCACACTATGCTCCAGGCTGGAGTTATAGTGCCTGTTCCATTTACCCAGAGGGGCCTGGGTTTCTATTCCAATCTGCTTTTGGTGCAGAAACCCAATGGGTCGTACCGTCCGATACTCAACCTCAAAGCACTCAACAAGTCATTGCGGGTGCCGAGGTTTCGGATGGAGACCCTACGGTCCATCATTCTGGTGCTGGAACCTGGGGATTACATGGTGTGGTTGGACATACAGGACGCTTATCTGCATGTCCCTATTCTTTTGCGCCATCAACAGTTCCTCAGGTTTTCAATCCGCAACGATCACTTCCAGTTCTGGGCGTTACCTTTTGGCTTGGCGACAGCACCACATGTGTTCACCAAGGTGATGGCGGTCATGGCGGCTTCCCTGCGGCTGCAGGGAGTCTGCATGTTGCCGTACTTGGACGACCTACTGTTGGTAGCAGGATCTCCGGAGCTCCTTCTGCGCCATTTGGATCTGATGATTGCAGTACTGCAATGGCATGGCTGGTTGATAAACTGGCAAAAGTCCACCCTGATCCCGTCTCAGAGGATTCTGCACCTCGGAGCCCAGTCAGCAGCGGATCTTTGTGACGGGGGAAATGATCTCTGCCTTGCAGTTGAGGGTACGCAGTTGTCTGCAGAGTCGCCGGGTGTCTCTTCACTCGGCAATGAGGTTACTGGGCTCCATGGTGTCCGTATTCGACATGGTGGAATATGCCCAGTTTCACTCCAGACCTCCGCAGCAATTGATCCTGTCCAAATGGAATGGACTGCCTCAGAGTCTCAAATCCCAGACGATGGTGCTCACTCCGGAGGTTCGCCTGTCCCTTGCCTGGTGGTTGCAGATGACCAATCTCAACAAGGGTCGTCCATTTTGGGTGCCGAACTGGGTCTTATTGGCAACGGACGCCAGTCTTCGGGGCTGGGGAGCGGTCACGGGTCCACACTTGTTCCAGGGCAGATGGACTCCAGTGGAAAAGGAGCTTCCGATAAACATCTTGGAACTCCGCACCGTTTTCAATGCTCTCCAGCAGGCCCATAGGGTTCTCCAGGGTCATCCCGTGCAGGTCCAGTCGGACAACGCCACCACCGTGGCGTACATAAATCAGCAAGGAGGAACCAGAAGTCGGGCGGCACTCGTAGAGGTGTCCCGCATCCTGATCTGGGCAGAGCGCAATCTCCCGGCCATATCAGCAGTATTCATCCCGGGAGTCCTCAATTGGGAGGCCGACTTTCTCAGTCGCCAGGACGTTCATCCGGGGGTATGGTCTCTGCACCAGGACGTCTTTCAACTTCTGGTGGACAGGGGGGTCTTCCAGAGATCGATCTCATGGCATCACGGCACAATGTTGCCGGTGTACAGTTCTCGCACAAGAGACGAAAAGGCGTCTCTGGTGGATGGTCTGTCCGTCCGGTGGACTTTCCGGTTTGCATATCTCTTTCCTCCGTTTTCCCTTCTTCCACGGGTAATCCGGAAATTCAAACAGGAAGGAGGGATGCTCCTATTGATAGCTCCCGCGTGGCTGGCCCAGACGGCGCTGGTTCTCAGACCTTCAGGGTCTGTCCGTGGACATTCCTCTGCGGTTGCCGCTACAACCGGACCTACTGTCACAAGGTCCTTGTCTTCGCCCGGACCTGACTCGGCTGTCTTTGACGGCGTGGCTGTTGAGACGGCCATGTTAAGGTCCAGGGGGTTTTCCAGCTCTGTAGTACGCACTATGCTGAGAGCTCGAAAACAGTCTTCTGCAAGAATATACCATCGTGTGTGGCATACGTTCTTCCAATGGTGTCGACCGAGAGGTTATGCACCTCGGGAGTTCTGTCTGTCTAGAGTGCTAGCCTTCCTACAGGCGGGACTTAACCATGGGCTTCGCCTTGCTTCTTTGAAGGTGCAGGTTTCTGCCCTGTCTGTCTGGTTCCATCGTAGGATTGCTACGATCCCTGATGTGCGCACCTTTATGCAAGGTGTTCTTCGAATCCAGCCGCCATTTGTTCCACCGGTGGCGCATTGGGATTTGGCGGTGGTTCTGAGGGCTCTCCAGGGACCGTCGTTTGAACCACTGGGCTCAGTGGATCTTAAATGGCTGACAGCCAAAACAGTTTTCCTTCTGGCCATCGCTTCGGCCAGACGTGTTTCTGATTTAGGGGCTCTATCTTGTAGACCCCCTTTCTTGATTTTTCATGGGAACACGGCGGTGCTGCGCACTCGTCCTGATTTTCTTCCCAAAGTTGTTTCCCGGTTTCATATCAACGAGGAAATCATTGTGCCGGCTTTTAACTCACCTGACCTTTCAGTGGGTGAGGCCACTTTGGACGTTGTGCGGGCCTTAAAGATTTATATTGACCGCACTTCTTCGTTTCGGAAGTCTGACGCCTTGTTTGTCCTCTATGGCTTCCGTAAAAAGGGTTGGCCTGCTTCAAAGCAAACTTTGGCAGGTTGGATTCGTATGGCAATTTCAGAAGCTTATCTTCATGAAGGCCTGTCGGTTTCTTCCTCTGTGAGGGCTCATTCCACTAGGTCTGTGGGTCCTTCGTGGGCAGCTCGACGTGGTGCCTCTGCAGTCCAGATCTGCAAGGCTGCCACGTGGTCCTCTGTCCATACCTTTGTGAGGTATTACGCGTTTGACACCTTTGCCTCTCAGGATGCTTCCTTCGGGCGGCGGATTCTCCTTTCAGCACAGGAGCATCCCCACTCTTGAAGTATACTGCTTTGGGACATCCCCAAGGTATCCTGTGGATACACTATGGACCCTGAAGTAGAAAATATGAGATATGGTAAGAACTTACCTTTGTTATCTCTATTTCTACGAAGTCCATAGGGTTCCACAGGACTCCCGCCCTGTCGCACCTGTGCTGCAGATGGGCTTTGCTCTGGTCACCGGTTTTTCCATCTCCCTCTGGTGAGAATGTGATTCTTGTGTGTGTCCAGATCTTTTTTCTCTTTTTTCCTTCTCCTCCTCCGGCCTATGGCTTGGTTCGTAACTGAGATGCCTTGGCTCGGGGGCGGGGTATAGGAGGGGGACCCTAGTGCATCATGGGAGGCTGAAAGCTTAACTCTTTGGTGCCCGATGCCTGAGGTCATCACCTATACCCCAAGGTATCCTGTGGAACCCTATGGACTTCGTAGAAATAGAGATAACAAAGGTAAGTTCTTACCATATCTATTATTGTTACATATGTGCTGTTGCTTGTCCTATCAGCTGTGTATGTAAACAGTACGGTAGCATCACGGGAGTTAAATGAGGAGGAGGAGAAAAAAAGACAGAGAAGAAGAAGTCTGGAACACACAAGAATCACATTCTCACCAGAAGGAGATGGAAAAACCGGTGACCAGATCAAAGCCCATCTGCAGTACAGGTGCGACAGGGCGGGAGTCCTGTGGAACCCTATGGGCTTCGTAGAAATAGAGATAACAAGGGAAACCGACTTCCTCAGCCATCAAGGAATGGGGGGCAACATGAAAGAGCCACCAAATCTTACACTCTTCTGGCCGAGGCAATTGCCAGAAGAAAGACAGTCTTAGCTGTGAGCCATTTTAAATCCACTGAGCCCAGTGGTGCAAATGGTGGTCCTTGGAGAGCCCTAAGGACCACAGCCAAGTCCCAAGGAGCCACAGGTAGAACAAAGGGAAGCTGTATGCGAAGTACACCTTGCATAAAAGTGTGGACATCAGGAAGCCTAGTAATCCTATGCTGAAACCACACTGAGAGGGCAGAAACCTGCACTTTCAGTGAAGCAAGGCGAAGACCGTGATCTAAGCCCGCTTTTAGGATAGCCAAAATACTGGATATCCTAAAAACCTGAGGATCATAGCCTCTAGGTTGACACCATTCAAAGAAAGTATGCCACACTCGGTGGTAAATTATTGCAGAAGCCGGCTTCCGAGCTCTGAGTATGGTGTTAACAACAGAGCTGGAAAAAGCCCTGGACTTCAAGAGGGCAGTCTCAACAGCCACGCCATTAAAGACAGATGGCCCAGGTCCGGGTGACGGCAAGGACCTTGAGACAACAGGTCCAGATGTAGAGGCAACCACATCAGAGCTTCTGTGGATAGGCTCCTGAGATCTGAGTACCAGTGCCGTCTGGGCCATGCTGGAGCTATCAGCAGGAGCATGCCACCTTCTTGCTTGAATTTGCGAATCACTCGAAGAAGAAGGGAGAATGGAGGGAAGAGGTACGCAAACTGGAAGGTCCACCGGACCGACAGAGGCACTTCTAGTAGACGCTCTGTGTCTCTTGTTGTTGACCCGTACACAGGAAGCTTGTTGTTGTGTCAGGAAGCCATGAGGTCTATCTCTGGAAGGCCCCACTTGTTCACCAGTAGCTGAAACACCTCCTGGTGAAGAGACCACTCTCCTAGATGCACGTCTTGATGGCTGAGGAAGTCTGCTTCCCAGTTGAGGACTCCTGGTATGAACACTGCCGAGATGGCAGGGAGATTGCCTTCCACCCATGCTAGAATGCGGGACACCTCTGTCAGGGCCGCCTGACTGTGGGTTCTTCCTTGGCGGTATATTTTAAGCCACCATGGTGGCATTGGCCGACTGCACCTGCACGGGCTTTCCGTGGAGGACATGTCTTGCTTGTTGGAGAGCTTTGAATACTGCCCTTAGTTCCAAGATGTTGATTGGAAGCGCAGATTCTGCTGGCGTCCACCTTCCCTTGAAGAAGTGTGGACCCACTGCTCCCCAACCTCGAAGACTGGTGTCCGTCGTCAAAAGGACCCAGTCCGCAATCTAAACGGGGCACCCCTGTTCAGGTGAGTAGTCTGTAGCCACCATACTAAAGACTGTCTTTCTTCTGGCAATTGCCTCGGACAGACGTACTTCCGATGACAACACCATTGTCTGTGTCTTTATCAGGTGGGGCAACCCATTCCATCTGGAGAGGATCAACTTCTGCAGAGGTCTAGAGTGAAATTGGGCAAACTCCACCATGTCAAACATCGACACCATGGAACCCAGTAATCTCATCGCTGAGTGAATAGACACCCGGCGAGTCTGCAGGCAACTGCGTACCTTTGCCTGTAATGCAGAGATCTTTTCTTCCGTAACAAAGATCCTCTGATGTTGGGAGTCCAATAGGGCTCCGAGATGGAGCATCCTCTGTGATGGCTCCAGGGATGACGTCTTCCAGTTTATCAGCCAGCCGTGAGCCTGCAACACAGAGACTGTCAATTGCAGATGGCGCTGAAGGATCTCTGGAGACCATGCCAACAGCAGAATGTCATCCAGATAGGGCAACAAGCAGACCCCCTCTGCTTGCAAGTGATCCGACTCCTGGCCAGACACCAACGAAACTAAGATGCCTTGGCTCGGGGGCGGGTTATAGGAGAGGGACCCCAGTGCATCCTGGGAGGATGAAAATTTAACTCTGTGGTGTTCGATGCCTGACGTCATCACCAATACCCCCAAGGTATCCTGTGGATACCCTATGGACCCTGATGTAGAAAAGGGAGGCAACGGGAGTGCAGTAGTACTTTTCACGTTAACTTTATTTAAAGAAACCCGATCCCGCCCCCTGTCATTTACCTTCCAAACTCCAGAATAATACAGGGGGGAGAACCGGTATCAGCGCACATAATGTGCACTGATACCACTCCTCCCCCATATCGCCACTTAATACATCTACCCCAATATTGGGTGCAGGGTTATGGGGTAAGTGCACAGTATTGGTAGCAGTGTTAGGGGATAAGGGTACAATATTGTGTTAAGTATTAAGGGATAAGGACACAATATTGGGTGCAGGGTTAGGGGGATAAGGACACAATATTGGGTGCAGGGTTAGGGGGATAAGCACATAGTAGTTGTTTCAGGGTTAGGGGGTAAGTGTACAGTATGGTGTGTAGTGTTAGGGACACTACACAAGTGTGAGGGAGGGGTTGTATTCTATGCAGGTGAGGGAGGGGGGTGTCAAATGTGTTACTACAGGGTGAAGGAAGGGAATGTGTTACAACACAGGCGAGGGACGGGAATGTGTTCCTACAGAAGTGAGGGAGGGGAATGTGTTACTATAGAGATTAGGGAGAGGAATAAATTACTACAGGTGTGAGGGTAATGTGTTACTACAGGTGCGAGGGAGGAGTTGTATGTGGAGGAGGAGTTGTAAATGTGTTACTACAGAGGTGAGCGAGGATAGTGTGTTACTATGGAAGTGGACTGTGTTAGTACAAAGGTGGGTGAGGTTAATGTCTTACTATAGCAGTGATGCATTACTATAGAGGTGAAGGATTAATGTGTTACTGGAGGGATGAGATGAAAATGGAAACATTAAAATCTAAGGTCTACCCGGGTACATCTACAAGTAATATATAAAAATAAATCTACCAACCACACGCCTCCAAATACCACCTCACATGCCTCCCTGATCATCCCACATGTCTCCACATACAATTCAGAGACGTTCCATATAATTAACATAGATAAAGTATATTAAATTGTTTTTCCATAGCTCCACCCCCAGTAGCTCCACTCACAGTTCCTGAACCTATTTTTCACACTAGTTAACACACTGTGCTCGATTCAATGCAACACGATGCTGAATAGCCTCGGCCGGGAGCTCACAGAACTATTCAATTCAGCGCGGTTTGGTCCGACAGTTGCCAGTTAAGTCAGAGAATGCCGACTTAACCTTTGTGTTTAAATCACAAGAGCCGGCATTCTCTGACTAAAGTACTGGCCGCTGTTAGCGCTACACTAAGCCGGAAAACAGCCTCGCGGCCGCCACTTTTGTTGGATGGCGTCAGGCATCATCCCAGAAAATTGGGATGTCGGCAACGTTTTCTGAGTGCGCTGAAGCCACTGGCTGCGTCAGCTGCGTGAAAACACTGACCATCCTGATAACCTGAGGGTTACTCAGATGGCCAATGTTCACGCAAGTGATCTGATGGCTGCGTCCTTGGAAGCAGCAGCAGATCACAGAAGCCAGCAGTAGAAGTCTTTTTACACAAGAAGCCTCCTGCAGCATTAGCATATTATTGCGCAGTTGCTGCATACAAAGTTGCTGCGATTGTGCAATAGCCGCTATCTCTGAATAAGGCCCTATGGCATCTATTTCTATATTAATGCATTACTTTAAGGGGCCCATTTGTCAAAGTATATCTGAGGTATAATCCCCGAAAACACAGTTTTCGTGGGTTTACCTCAAATATTAAGTATCCCTCACATGTATTAAGGAGGGACCACAGCAGGTAACTCCGATACCTGCTGTGATCCCTCCATTACCGCTGGCAGCCGCCCCCCAATAGGTTTCTATGGGGGATGCGATGCTGCCAAATTTACCAATATCCAGAATGTGGTGCGTTCCAGATACTGGCCCCCACAGCTAATGCCATCTGAAGAGAACGTTAGCTGCTGTAGCCTATGGGCTACACTGCACATAATTAGCCGGTGGAGGAATCCACCGGACCCCTCCCCGGCTATGGCGGCTGTGCATGTGCAGTCTGTGGGACTGCGCATGTGCACCACCCCCTGCACTGGCCGGCAGCTCTCTGTAGACATTGCAGGGACGGGTTCCTTTCGGAGTCCATGTCCCTGCATGTCCCAGATGATACATCCGGCCGCCATGATCACTATGTGCAATGCGATCATGGGCGGTACTGTCATGCCCTGATCGCATTGAAAAAGCGATCATTGATAAATGGGGGCCTAAAAGTGATAAGATAACCTATTTAAAGTCTTGTACAAAGTTGGTAACATATGATCTGTCTGGTCAATTTGATAGTACTCGAATATATCTGCCCAATGTTGTACAGTGTGTGAGCCTTGGGACATCCCTCATATCAGTGCAGAAGTTTGTCTCAAACACTACATCTTGTACAAATATTATGCAACACATTTATCAATTCACCTCCTGCCTATAAATAAAACCTGCAGCAATCGCTTTGGTATGATTCTAGTTTGAGGTCTAGACATATTAGCATAATACCCTACTACAGTTACCACATCCTAAAACCTAACCAAATAATAAACACTGTGTCCTTTTCCACTTTTAAATTGCAATAAAATAATTAGAACAATGATGATTTATGGAACAATGATCCATTAAGTAGCGGAAGCAGAAAGATAAATGTGCTCTCATTAATAGATTACCAGAACACTTGTATTTTCCTTCAATATTATGTGTAAAGTTAAAGTATTCTACAACCCTCTGGATACTGTATCCATTAAAACACTAATATTCATCTGAAATGCCTTAATGTGAACCTTTTTTAATTTAGCAGAGATGTACAGGGTAGGACTGTGTAATTAATAAATAGCAGAATTAGGCCAGTAACAAACCCTCTATGATGTTAGTACATAAATGCACATTAGCTTGTTTGTACAGCAGCCTGGCTGGTTAGACATACTGGAATACATTCATGGCATGCTGCTGATGGGGAAGTAGCTGGCTGATATACAAGAGCTGATTGAGACCGAAATAAAAGGGTCTTTTGTCTGCAAGCAGTCACCACTGACCCAGCGCAGCCTACAGGACCATAAGCAGCAAAGAAGGAGTAGGCCATCCCTGAACATATTCCTTAAAGGCACATCAGGAGCTCTCACATTTAATATGGAACAACACAATCACTTAGTGAAAAAAAAATGTTTTAAATACTTTTTTTTTTTTATTTTACACGGAGAAAGAAACCGCAGCTTCTTACTAGTGGCTAATTATTACTGTAAAACTAATTATAGTGACAAGTCATATGCATTTTCCCACTGCAGCTATAATGATCCATTTTAATAATGTATGTCTTTTACATTTCCACCAATTAAATATTCCATCTGTACTCAGGTTAAATAGTCAGGCTGAATTAGTATGAATTTCTATGTTGCAGATTATCCTGAAATAAATAAATATGTCAAATCTTGTCAGTTTGAACAGGAACACGGTTCATACATGCAGTACTATACCAGTAACCACATAAAGGCAATCATGCTATATGAATATAACATAGTGTTTACATTTTTTATGCCAGTGTTCTATTAATTTCCAATTAAGTAATGTGATATCATATTCCATGTTATTATTGTAGTATCTATCCTGTGTGTAATCATCTATATGGTTAGTACTATCCGTTTAGAGTAGGAATTTATCTCACTAGTTTGAGACAAGTAAAGGGAATAGGCTCCTTCTAAATCAACATCTCATAACTTCAGGACCACCACCTGTGCTATTCAGGAGTAGGAGCTTCAGTGGGAGCAGATCGTACAGATGATCATTGTGCGAGCTGTACTCTGACATGACATACTACTGGCATAAAGAGACTTATGTGTTCACTTACATGCTTGTCATTTACTTTCCAGAAATAGAAGGCACCAATAGCTCCAAACAAAAGCAGAAGAGCCCCGGAGATAAGCACCACGGCTCCGATTCGGAGGAGACGGCCACTGCTCGCTGGCTTCACTGTAACTGCTGTATATGCCTACAGTCAAATGGGGCACAGCTGTCATAAAATATATAACATAACAATAGAGAAGCCTTGGTTGTAACAGTTTGCAAAGAATGAGGGTTATTAAACCAGAATGACACTTTCACTCTCTTGGTTACCTGTAAAAGACAGGAAATGTCCAGCCACTCTACAGATGAACACTGATGGAGCTGGATTGTATATAGGGCCTGATTCAGAGTTGGGAATAGAGTGAGATATCTCTCTCAACTGATCATCTTGGTGAAACCAGGCTGCACTGCAGGTAGGGCAGATTTAAAATGTGCAGAGATTTAGATTTGGGAGGGAGGTGTCCAAACTGACATCTAAATTGTAAAGTAATAATAAAGCTGTGCAGTATTTGTGGGCTACATGTAAAAGCAGCCAGTATTTACCCTACATGCAAAAATATATATATATATATATATATATATATGTATTTAGACTCCTTGCATTGCAATATGGTTTGTCCAGGTACACAGTTAAGTGCTAGCTCTCTCTCTATTCCCAACTCTGAATCAGGCCCATAATACCCTGTAGTTATGTACTAAGTAATGGCTTTGCAGGACTAAATCTTCAGCAGGAACAGGGTTTTATCTACAGTATGTTGGATTATTATATTAAAGGGGTCACTTTCCCCATAAGGTTTTCATTATGTATCACATGAATACTGCAGCTCTCTAGCTGTTGTGGAACTACAGGTTCCAGCATGACATGTTTAGACTTGTAGTTCCATGACCACTTGAGTACCACAGGCTAGGTATATAGGGTATGGAATTTCACCAGTGATGTATCTTGTGGTAAACTGCATCTGAATGAAATTTGTTTTCATAGCACTGCCCCTGAAACATCAGTTATGCATTTTTAATAACATAACAATCATATGCCAGCTTGTAACAGTCTGATACTGCAATTCCCATTATTAACATCATGTCTAGTAGCACAGCTAGTTCTAACATCAATAACATTATATTAATAGCAAACATACACCAATACTAATCTCTGTATTTGCAGGTGTTCAGGGAAATGATCTAATTAACCTTTCTCTAGAGGTAAACAGAAATAAAACACTGGTCCTGCTGTACTGGTACTCAGTCAGGCTTTGCCATTGCATGCATGCTAACATCTAAAACTTTTCTTTATGTAGGTGCATATGGAGAAAGTCAATTTCCAATTGAATGAATTGCCCTAACCTTTCCAAGTGTATGTTCTCTTCCCTCATAATCCAGTATTTCATGCATTTCACTGTACTTTGTGTGCAGCCACTTACATACATTATTTTATATACATGCGAGAACCTGATGTTTAATGGCTTTAACAATTACATTGCTAACATCTGATCCGGCCATGGGCTATGGCTTTTATGGACAGAGTGATGCTGCAAGTGCATGATGGAACTTGTAGTTCCACAACATCTGGATTGTGATAGGTTACTACTATGTTTAAATTACAACTATACACATGGTGTTAAGTTATCTACAGGACCAGACTGTAGGAGGGTGATCTGGAACCCTGTACTTAAATTCACAAGATAATACTGTGTTTCTTGCCTCACACAGCACAACTTGTCCCATCTTCCAAATGGCAACCTCAAAGTTTCTGCATACTTCTAATAACATGTATCTGCAACTCATTATCGCCATTGGTCAGTCATGTGGATTTGATTTGCATTGATTAACCCCTCCCGAAGTGCATTATATTCGTAACTCGTATTAGTACTTGTACTGTATACAAGTTTGCAGAGTTGAAGGTGCAATATTACTCACTGGAGGAAGACACTGCTCCACATCTTCGGGCCCTGCCAGGGCAATGGGAACTTTCTCAGAGCACTCTGCCATTGTGTACTGCTGGTCCCGATCTGAGCCCCCAGCCCAAGCTGAGCAGTCTCTGCAGGACATGGAAGAACCACGTCACTCCGCCTGTCTATCAAACGTGCCATGAGCACATGCCCCCAGCAGAGTGCCTGTCCGCCCATGCCTGGACCCTCCTGTGCATTCCTCCTCCACCACGTCTCCCCCATCTCCTGCATGTACACACACATGCCCTATTATTCCTCTCAGCAGCTCTAGTAAGTCCCCTCCCTCATGTTCTGTAGTGCAGGATCTCAGGTGCTGTCCAGAATAAATACCATTTTTTTTTTCTAATTTAGACAGCAGCACCATTCACAACTAGCTGCCCTCTGCTTCCACTGCGGGCTTGTAGGGAAGGAAGGATGCAAGCAGGATCTTCATGAGACGACTCTGAGCTCAGAATATGTAACACTTTTTCATGGGCTGATGCAGAATTTGCACATAATATGCAATGAGCCCTTTCCCTTAGACAAGTGCAGCTCTACATATGTGTAGTATGTTGGAGTAAACCATATTTATACACTATATTAAGTGTATTACCATGCTTAGATACGGCTGTCATCTTACAAAATAAAAAAAATATAAAACCAATGGTAAACCTCCCCAAAGAAAAAAAAATAAAAAAAATAAAAAGAAAAAACAATCTATAATTAAGAAAAATGAACCAGCACTAGCGTCACAGTTTAGGCTGGTAGCGGCAACAGCATCGCAAGTCCCAAGGGTATATTTACTAAAGTGAGAGTTTTTAGAAGTGTAGATGTTGCCCATAGCAACCAATCAGATTCTACTTAACATTTATCTAGCACCTTCTGGAAGATTATAGCTAGAATCTGATTGGTCACTATAGGCAACATCTCCACTTCTAAAAACTCTCACTTTAGTAAATTTACCCCCCAGTGTAATAAAACACTACCAGCAATAGGTCTGGACAGACTGGACTGGGCACTAAAGTAGGGAAACGGCAGCATGGGATTCCCCTGCCAGTACATCCACCAGTCCTAGCCTATTCAGCATGGGCCTGAGTCATGCTTGCCAACTCTCCCTGGGAGACTCCCTGAAATAGTAGCAATCTCCCTGAAGAGCCTAGCAATCTCCCTGTCTCCCCGAAGAGCCTAGCAATCTCTCTGATTGCACCTTACCCCCATCATGAAGCTGTTATATTAAAAGAAAAACAAAGATATATATCATTAGTATCATTTCCCAGCATTGGTTGTAAGGCACAATGGTCCTTATGCATTTTCTGAAAAGTATCAGTGTGTTTCCATCAACAAATAGTTCTTACTAACTGCTTTTGGGCTCATTTACATTCGGATGTAAGTCAGTGTTATGAGTCTGACACACCCTTAGATGTAGCAGCACACTTCCACTGTAACGCGCGCTCATTGGTGCTGCTTTCACAATCTCCCTGAAATGCTAATTCACAAGTAGGCAATTATGTCCTGAGTTCCCTAAGGAAATCACACCTGGCTGGTGGATGTGGGATAATAGTGTTAACAAAAAAAGTGTTTTTGTTTTTTTTTCTGGTGAACTACAGGATCCAGGAAGCCCTGACATGCCTAAAGTGTTTGGGTATGCTGACACTGCTAGAACTGCAAGTGCCAGCATACCCATGGCCAGGGTCGAATCTATGGGTGCTGTGCGAGCGGTGCCACTGCACAGAGTGCCGCACCACCAACCCACGGCCCTGCATCTGGCTAGCAGGCTGCCCGGAATGGGAAAGGCAGCCTGCAGCCAGAATCTCTGCAGCATTGGCGCCTGGAGCGTGTTTAGGACGTTTTAGACGTGCACACCGCTGCCCTTACAGCTCCACGAGCGATTGTGGCCCTTCCCCCTCCATATGATGTCACGTGGAAGAGACGTGGCTGGCACCGGGACCCTTAGATACGTTGCTGCCCATGGCAGCCAAAGTATGCTGGCAGTTATAGATCTTGCAATATTGTAGATTGTGAAACACAACCCACATCCCACTAACTGCAGATGTGCTAGTCTGCACCCGTAGCATATGTGCCCGTAGCAGTACGGTATGTTATATTAATGTGACATACACTTATGCCTTTGCTTTTAGACATTTATTTTGCTTGTAATCCTGTATATATACGTTAGTTATTAGCTTTCAATACATTCTAATACATCATATACCACTCTCCATTTCACATGTGAAATTTTCTTTTTGCTAAAACATGAACACAAAAACTTTTAATGCATAGGAACAATTAAGAAAGCACCTATCGGCATCAGCGGTGCGTTTGCAATCAGCCAATCACAATACGACCGTGAACATCATCATTATCATAGTGTATTTGCGCTTGCTTTTGAAAATTGCAAATAATACGGTTTTCACAGACATATGCTTCTGTGCATGTGTTATGAAATGCACGAGCACGCCTTTCCTGTACGTTGCCTATGTTAGAACGCCACTTCTCTTCCTGTCCGGCATTCCCAGGCACAAGCAGATTAGCAGTGTAAATTGCATAGTTGTAACTCTGTGTCAGCCCCAGTAAGTTTAATCAACTACAGACTAATATATTTGTTAAGCATGTTGTATTATAATTCCCTGTGGCATCTATATTATACAGAGCTGCATGCATTATTAGAGCTTAGTAAATTGTAGTGTGTGTTGCCATAGTTATGATTGAGACAGCTATATAATACATTTATCAGAATTTTCCATACCAATCAGTTTGTCATATCTCATGACTGACTGGATGAACTTGTTGAATATGTATTAGTTGCTGCCGTGTAACAAAGAATTTATTTTCAGCCTATTCATCCATACGTGTTCAGCAGTTGTGAAATTAGATGTGAAGGTGTCTGTGTAAGCCAATTTTAATTGACCGAGCTGTGTGATTGTGACTGAAATGGGGGCACATTTTATTTACATTACTTCAATATGGAATATGAAAGACACAACCATTTTTTCTCCAATTTCTTCAGCGGTTTCTGTTTCTGTCTCCAGAGGCCTATTTTCTTATTTACTCTTCTAGTCTCCCTGTCTCTGGGGACGGCTGGCATGTAGTAACAGCAGGATCTTTGCCACATGGGCTAAGCATGGTATAATGTTTGAGGGCTGCTAAAAGAGTGGGTTATCCTTCAGTGCAGCAATTAGTGTACACTGTCCTCGTTAGTGTATTATATACACAGCATCAATGTGACTGAGTTGTGTCGTGTCCCTGAGATAAAGAGGCCTATTCATCATAACTTAAATTTCTCTGGAGGAATTTATCATTCCTCCTCCCTATAACTATCTATTCCAAAAAGCTGTCATTTTTGCTATGACAGCTTTTCAGGAAATAGTTTTCCCTCTCTACACTAACTTACCGCAGCTGGAATCCATGCTGCGCATGCGCTGTTACATTCGTAAAGCCAGCGCATGCGCAGCACTACCTACAGCTGCCATCATTTTGTGTGTGTCCCCCAACCCCTCCTCCCCCCTCCGAAAACCTCAGAAAACCTCCCTCCCGTCATGCACTTACCTGCCCGCTGCCGTGCCTACGGCTCCGGTGTCTGCTCTGACACATGTTCTCCCAGCAGACCACTGTACAGTTTAGAGAAAAAAGAAAAATTGTTTTCCTTCTAAACTTTATTGTGTTCTGTTGGGAGAACACAGTGTCCGAGCAACCACCGGAGCCAGATGAGGGACCAGAGCGCCGGAGGAAGACCCCGGAGGACCTCACCAGCTTGAAGAAGGTAAGTCTCAACTGCTATTCGCCACCTCATGTGGCGGATAGTAACTCCATCAAATTTCGAATATACATAATTTTCAGAATTTCATGAATACCATAATTTCCACATCCCCATACTAACATATGGGGAGTGTGGTAATGAACGCAGGGGGACTTAACCAGGAGATATCAGTGATATCTCCTGTGTTAAGTCTCTTCATGAATACTAAAATAACGGTATTTAAGGAAAATGTCCTTAAAAACGTTATTTTAGTGTTGATGAATAGGCCCCATAGTTGCAGAAACAGTGTCAGGGCCTGATTCAGCAAGAAACGCAAGTGATCGAACGCACGCACTCGGCCGATGTTTTTGCACTGCGCATGCATCGCACTGTGCGTGCACGAACTATCCAGTGTGATCGGGTAAGGGTACGCAGACTACACGCAGTGTGTACGCAGACCCTTCTGATATTGTTTGATAGGAAGTGTCGCGTGTGGGGGGTGGTTGGACGAACGCAGGCGTGCCTGTGCATTGGGACACTGTTATAAGGGCGTGTATAATTAAGGCAGTGCGGCAGCATACGCAGCCAGACGTCTCGATGCACGCAGGAAGTGGCCAAAATCCTGCACGACATCAAGTCAACCTCTATTGTGCGTCTGATTTCGATGGTTCTCGATGTTACTGATGTTTCTGCTGTCTTGCGGACAACTCAGGCTTTGGGTAAAGGGAGATGGGCGGCATTGTGTAGTGATGGGCGTCTGCATCTTATGCTGCGGTTGCCGTGCGTATGCATTCATTAGCATATACACGCAGTGCCCGAGTGCGTGCGGTCTCTCCCTTGCATTCCTTGCTGAATCAGGCCCACAGTCGCATTGCTAGAAATCCATATGTGCATCTAAACTGCTCAATAACTTCTAGGTTAGGTTTTTTCTTTCCCCATCAGTTTAAACCATACTTGACTGCTCTCTGGAAACTCTCAAATGTGGGGGAGTCTCCCCAGCTTCTGGGAGAGTAGACACCCCACCCACATCCCGCCAACTTCTGCAGTGAAGTCTGCAGGATGTGATTCGCAAATGTGATGCAAGGCCACAATGTAGGAAATTGCAGGTGTCAAGAACCCACTGGCACCTGTAGTCCACCTGTAAAAAATAAAATAAAGTAAAGACTATATAGCAGTCTTTTAATAAAAAAAAAAAAAAACACTCCCTGACACCCCTCGTTTACCCATTTATTACTCAATCAATCCAATGGGGTAGGTCTTCTTTGGTACATGCAGGCATCCAGGGTTTGTGGGAATAACCCTAAAACCATAATAGACAATTTGACTTGTCCCTTTGGGGAACCCTCCGGGACCTCTGTACCCAAAGCTCCCAGGGTCTACAGAGAATTGTCCTTAGGGAGGGGGAACTCCATTTCTTAGGGGACCATTACTTCTCTAGGGATTCTAGCACTGGACTGAACAGTCTGTGCAGTGCTTGAAAACTGTGGCAGATTTACAGTGGTTTTTCGTTGGTATGTCAGCGCGACTGCAGCGGTAATAGGGGCTTAGAAACAGATGGGCATTGACAGTGGTTTTGGAATGACAGTAAAAACCAATGCTTAGTAAATACTATATTTGAAGACACTTAACTGCCAGGGATGTCCATCGGTTTGCAATTGACAGCAAAGCCAACTGTTAAATGTACCCCCTGTTGTCCTCTCCTCCAGTATCCATGCCTTCAAATGGACACTGAAGACTCACTTCTTCATAAAAGCCTTACAGCCCTCCTCATAACTCATTAGTCTCTATGGCCTCCCACCTACCCTCTTTCCCATTTCACCCTCCTGGTTATGCCCCTCTTTTTAGACTGTAAGCTGTTACGGGCAGTGCCCTCTTCCCCGTTCTATACTCCTAACACTATTCCTGTCAGCGTGCCTCTGTTCCCCTTTCTCCCATCCCCAAACACCAACTCTGATCCTATGTGTCCTCCCTCTGGGTACAGATTCACTGAATGGCAATTTCCACCTTCTCCTCCTCCAAGTATATTTTCATTATTTGCTTTCACTAGCTATAATGAGATGCTCTACTCTTGCCCTCTCCTACCCCAAGTACCTCCACCCTATTGTTGTTAAATTTCGTTATAGTTTTCCTATATATTGTTGTTTATTTGTTTTATTTACCTATGTGCAGTTTGTCACTGTGGATACCATGTTGTGCCCTATAAATAACAGTTAATAATAATAATAATAATAATAACAATAATAATAATAATAAATGTAGGACAAAACAAGACTAAAACAAACTATAATTTTGGATGAAAACCTTAAATGAGTATTAGTTAGTTGGATCTGCAAGCAGGAATGGAACTACCGGCTGTACAACCGGTGAAAAGCATCTTGGCCCACAGTGTTGAAGGGGCATGCAGCCGGATGGCCATGGACTCACTAGTCCATGGCTAGACAGCTGCAGACCCTTCATCACCGCGAGTTGCCGGCACATCTGTCAGCATTAGTATACTAAAGTGGCTCATCACACTATGGGGTATATTTATCAATATTTTTTAACTAAAAAAATGTGAACATGGATGTCTTCAGCATCTTTTTGCATTATTTTAGTTTCACTTAAATGTAGTAAAGGGCATTTGGAGGAGATTTCACAAAACTTTCCTCCATGCGTTAAAAAAAGCATCTGATTCGAATCCTGATTGCATTTCCCATACCTGTAATGGTAAATGTGATCAGGTCAGATTTACCATTGTCAAATTGTGAAATAACACCGGAGGGAGCTTCACTAAACTAATGCCATCTTCAGATGGTGTTAGGCCGTTAGCAATGGTTTCCTTCCTTTCTGCAGCTGGGAGAGGGATCTTTGCGGATCGCGCTTCCATTGCCCTTCTCTGCCCGCACCCCTTCCAAACCAGAGCAACAGACCCAAGCCACTCCCCCACAGTGAGGTTACATCTGTGCAGCCGGGCAGTGGAGCAGAATTGGTCTCTCACCTGTATGGGGTTCTCACAGGGTTATTGCCACTCTGGAAAAATCCTTTCTTCTACGTGCCTGGAAATGTAGCTGCGCCACCCCCATCTCTAGCTCCAGGAGGGATAAAGGCAAATTTGTATCCCCAACTCCAATCTCTACCACACTGACAGGAGTGATAAGGTGCTCTCTCCCCTCTCTTGCTGTCCCCAGGGTAGCCCCGCATATCTCTGCAGCAGTCACGGGCTCCTCCCCTCCTGCAGCCTCAGGACAGTCCTGCAGATTACCAAATTTACCAGCAGGCATAGCAACATGAGGGGACTAAGGGTACACCCGTACCAGGCCCCGATGTCCAGAGGGGGCTCGAGGACAAGACAGGCACAAAATGGAGCCTCGGCCGCTGGGACCTATAGCCGCCGCCGAGCCCCAGCTCCGCCTCCCTTGTAGCCTGGCCAGGGCAGCTCTGGGCTCTACCAGGTGGCTCAGCTGCGGCCTGGGCATGACCTTTACGTGAGCAATGTGGCGGCCTGATGTCATAAGTCACTTTGCCGCACGTTTTCTCTGCCCGTCAGGCAGGCTGCGCTGCTGCGCTGGTGAGGGGACTTGGATCTAGCAACAACCTTGAGGAGTTTAGGGGTTGATAGAGGAATAGGGACTAGGGGCAGAGGAAGATAATAGGTGTTGGCGTCAGAAGGTAAAGGGGAAAGCTGATAGGGGCTGGTGGCAGAGGAAGTTGAAGGGGGCTGAGGACAGAAGAAGGTGATAGGGGCTGGGGGCAGAGGAAGGTGAAGGGGGCTGTGGACAGAAGAAGGTGATAGGGGATGGAGGAAGGTGAAGGGAGCAGAGGAAGGTGAAGGGGACTGGGGCAAAGGAAGGTGATAGGGGCTGGGGACAGAGGAAGGTGTTGGGGCTAGGGACAGAGGAAGGTGATGGGGCTGGGGCAGAGAAAGGTGATAGGGACTGGGGACAGAGGAAGGTGATAGGGACTGGGGACAGAGAAAGGTGTTAGGGGCTGGGGGTAGACAAAGGTGTTGGGGCTAGGGGCAGAGGAAGGTTATGGGGCTGGGGCAGAGGAAGGTGATAGGGACTGGGGGCAGAGGAAGGTGTTAGGGGCTGGGGGCAGACAAAGGTGTTGGGGCTAGGGGCAGAGGAAGGTTATGGGGCTGGGGCAGAGGAAGGTGATAGGGACTGGGGACAGAGGAAGGTGGTAGGGGCTGGAGGCAGAGGAAGGTGATGGGGGCTGGGGATGGAGGAAGGTTATGGGGTCTGGGGATGGAGTAAGATGGGGGCTTCTGGGCTGAGGATGGTGATAAGAGGCTAGATTTGAGGAAGGTGATGAGGGGCTGGGGGCAGAGGAAGGTGTTAGGGGCTGGGGACAGAGGAAGGGGTTAGGGGCTGGGGCAGACAAAGGTGTTGGGGCTAGGGGCAGAGGAAGGTTATGGGGCTGGGGCAGAGGAAGATGATAGGGACTGGGGACAGAGGAAGGTGGTAGGGGCTGGAGGCAGAGGAAGGTGATGGGGGCTGGGGATGGAGGAAGCTTATGGGGTCTGGGGATGGAGTAAGGTGATGGGGGCTTCTGGGCTGAGGATGGTGATGAGAGGCTAGATTTGAGGAAGGTGATGAGGGGCTGGGGGGCAGAGGAAGGTGTTAGGGGCTGGGGGCAGAGGAGGGTTTTAGGGGCTGGGGGCAGACAAAGGTGTTGGGGCTAGGGACAGAGGAAGGTGATGGGGCTGGGGCAGAGAAAGGTGATAGGGACTGGGGACAGAGGAAGGTGGTAGGGGCTGGAGGCAGAGGAAGGTGATGGGGGCTGGGGGGCAGACAAAGGTGTTGGGGCTAGGGGCAGAGGAAGGTTATGGGGCTGGCGCAGAGGAAGGTGATAGGGACTGGGGGCAGAGGAAGGTGTTAGGGGCTGGGGCAGACAAAGGTGTTGGGGCTAGGGGCAGAGGAAGGTTATGGGGCTGGGGCAGAGGAAGGTGATAGGGACTGGGGACAGAGAAAGGTGGTAGGGGCTGGAGGCAGAGGAAGGTGATGGGGGCTGGGGATGGAGGAAGGTTATGGGGTCTGGGGAATGGAGTAAGGTGATGGGGGCTTCTGGGCTGAGGATGGTGATGAGAGGCTAGATTTGAGGAAGGTGATGAGGGGCTGGGGGGCAGAGGAAGGTTTTAGGGGCTGGGGGCAGACAAAGGTGTTGGGGCTAGGGACAGAGGAAGGTGATGGGGCTGGGGCAGAGAAAGGTGATAGGGACTGGGGACATAGGAAGGTGGTAGGGGCTGGAGGCAGAGGAAGGTGATGGGGGCTGGGGGGCAGACAAAGGTGTTGGGGCTAGGGGCAGAGGAAGGTTATGGGTCTGGCGCAGAGGAAGGTGATAGGGACTGGGGGAAGAGGAAGGAGTTAGGGGCTGGGGGCAGACAAAGGTTTTGGGGCTAGGGGCAGAGGAAGGTTATGGGGCTGGGGCAGAGGAAGGTGATAGGGACTGGGGACAGAGGAAGGTGGTAGGGGCTGGAGGCAGAGGAAGGTGATGGGGGCTGGGGATGGAGGAAGGTTATGGGGTCTGGGGATGGAGTAAGGTGATGGGGGATTCTGGGCTGAGGATGGTGATGAGAGGCTAGATTTGAGGAAGGTGATGAGGGGCTGAGGATTGAGGATGGCTGGCTGCAGACACCATCCCTCCTACCCCTGACAGCACTGCCATGAAGAAGACCTTGCAAGAGTTGGCAGACAATAACTACAGCCTGCATCATCAGTGACACAGAATTACAGCAGCTGTAATCAGTGCTGTGCATGCGCCGCTTTTGCGAATGTAACGGCGCATGTGCAGCACTGATTACAGCTGCGATAAGGTAGTGTAGGCAGGGAAAAGTATCTATTTTCTGAAAAGCTGTCATCGCAAAAATGACAGCTTTTCGGAATAGATACTGATGGAGAGGAGGAATGATGAATTCCTCTGGTAATTAGGTAGAACTCCATGCGAGTTCTAAACCTAATTACCTCCATCGATTTTTTAGTGTTGATGAATAGGCCCCACAGTGTGGTAAGTCATATTTAAACATATCATGCTTAACATATCACACATGCAGGGAAGGGATGTGCGGAATCAGGGTGGTGGTGATAAGGTGGGGCCCCCAGAGACATCAGTGTCCCGGGCCATAGGCAAACGCAGGGGGGGGGGTTCTGGCTGCCTGGAAACCATCCTCCCCAGCCCATACCATGACCGCAATAGAAATAGTAATATAATAGAATTTAACTAGTGCTGCAGGTTCTTCTTAAGGTGCGTATCCACTAAGCAATTAAACAGGCCGATTGAATGATAACGACATAGTTCTCGTTCGATCGTTTGTTAATCATTCGCAAATCGGCCATGTAAATGTCGAAAACGACCAGCAATGTGTGCGCCGCTGGTCGTTTTTGACATCTATCATCACCCGAACATGCTGGTCATGTTCGGGGATGATTGATATGCCTATACTGAATGACTGAATGTTCAGTGTAGACACATCACAGACTGTGAAACGACTGCATAATTACAATGTCGTAATCGTGCACTCATTTCACGGTCGCGTAGTGGATAGTATCGCAAATGAAATAATTGGCACCACCCAAGGATCTTTTAACATGAGTCGGCCAGTAATAAATACACCTGTGCACCAACTAGGAGATCTGGAAAACATGCACTGTTAGGATTATTAATACCATCTAATAATACACTATCCAGTGCATAACAAGACCAATATGTACATATATGTCCATGGCAGTGCTAGGTTCTTCTGCTGCTCCCCCAGACTCCCGGAATGGCTGCAATGCTCTGGAATGGTGCCCACATGTAAAATAAAAACATTCAGCTCAGGAAGGATGGCCCTACCGCCGCATCTAATGGCTTACTGTGATCTCTGGTCCTGTACTGTATATGCTGGAATTATGGCACAAAATACACTTTGTATGACACATATTAAAGCTGGTTAAGTGCTAATTATGCCCTCTCCATGGACTGGTCACACTTGCTCTAACAGCAAGCATTTGGAATCCCCCCTCTAAAAATTCTGCGTTTGCCACTGCCGGGCCCCGAGATTTCTGTTGCCGGCCTTGTTTACCAGCAGCAGCTGCTAGCTCCCCTCCTGCTGCCCTCAGGATAGGCGGGCAGGTCACCGGCAGCAGCCGCAGGCACCCCTCCAGTGGACCCAGGACAGTCCCACAGGTCTCTGGCAGCAGATGCAGACTCCCCTCATGTGGACCCAGGGCAGCCCTGCAGATCACAGGCAGCAGCCAGTGGGTCCCCTCCTGCTGCCCCAGGACATCCGAGCTGGTGTACGTCAGCCGCAGCAGGCTCCAGTCCTGCGGCCCCAGGACAGACTCAAACATCCCTGGCAGTAGCCAAAGGCTCCCTTCCTGCTGTTCCAAGGACAGCTCAGCAGATCTCCAGCAGCTCCAAGGTCCCTGAGAGACACACAAGCACTTCGTATGGGAAAGCAGGGTCATCTCTGCTAGAGGTATTATTTGCCAGGACAGGGCTTTCTCGCACATGAAAGATTATACATTGTTGCAAAAATATTTAACATTAAAATGACAGGAGCTGGTTGGCTGGTACTTTATCTCTGTTCACTCTATGTAAATAGACCCCTCAGGGAGCAAAACAGTTGACTCAATTCCAGATGATTGGTAATATTTCCCTTAACATTATATCATTCTTCCTCTGTGATCCCACCTGGTGCATTTCCCCCCCCCATCCCCAGAAATACCTGGTAAAGTGTTACCCTACACCCTGCCCCCCACAATAAGTAATATGGCATTATTCCATACCCCCTTTAATCTATACTGATGTAGTATTCCATCCATCCTCCTGAAATCTACCTATAGCATTATTCTACCCCCCCTGTAATTTCCTCCTGTAGCATTATCCCCCACCCTGTAATTCACACGTGTGGCATTAATCTACCCTTCCACTGTAATTACCTCTTGTAGTATTATTCACCCTAATCTTCAAACCTTGGCTCAAACTGACTTGTTTTTTGAAGTTGCAAGCAGTCCAAAACCTCGCCCCCCCCTTCATGTAAAGCACAGTGGAGTGGCATACTGACATCTGGTACAAAAGGGACCATAACAGTCACTGCTGAGAAGGGACTAGTTAAAGTAGGGCGGGACTGTGGGCCTGATTCAGACCCGCTCGCAAGCACTATGCGCTTGCAAGCGGGTCGATGGTGGCCCAGTGCGCATGCGCACGATGGAGCCAGCTCCGTTGTGCGCATGCACGAGACCTGGATAGCGATGGGCAGACCGTCGCTCCGGGTCTCATACCAAAGGGGGCGTGCTGTCGATGTTGAGTGACAGCACGCCCCCCTTGGTGGGCGGGCCAGGGGCGTGGCTGCCCAGACGGAGGCATTCCCATGGGAACGCCTACCGTCTGGGGCCAGCCCCACTGACATCACAAGTGATGTCAGTGGGAGTGCTTTCGGCTCAGTTAGAGCCGAAATCTCTCTGGGGCTTGCGGCAACGAAACCCTACCACAAGGGTCTCGTTGCAAGCCCAATGGTCGCGATGGTCTTGACCATCGCGACCATCTTCCTGGCCGCTCGCTATAACTGTGGGTGTTCACCCACAGCTATGCGAGCGGCCAGGAGGCCGCTCTGAAAAACAAGAAGGACGGCCCTGATTCAGAGCGAGCCCTCGGTCAGATCGTCCTGCTCTGAATCAGGCCCTGAGCTCTGGACTTTAGGCAGACAAGGCTGATAATCCCACACACCAGTGAACAGCCCCCTCTGAGTTCTCAGCAATGTCGTAATGAGGGTGGAGCAAGAGGGGCATGTGCCCGGTGCGCCAGTGAAGCTACTGACCTGATCGCCCTGCTGCTCCACTGGTAGGCATTTTAATGCTTCTGCTGCCGATTTTAAAGAACAGTTTCTAAGGGGCTCCATTTTTTTTATTAGTCCTAGAAGCCATCAACCTTACTTCCTCCTCTGGTGCTCAGTAAAGTGGAGTGGGAGCCATGACATAGGGTTTAGAGGGGAGCTCCAGTTCCCCTTTCAGTTCATATTTATTTGTTGCACCAGAATGCAAATTGCAAGGCATTCTGAAATTCATTCCGAAGTCCCTGCACTCTATGCTGCTTTCTAAAGCTGCCTAATGGTAGCTCCGGTCCTGTTGACAGGGCCGTAGAAAGACAGCCCAGGCCCCATTACTATCGTGAGACGTGGCCTAGTTACGGGAGGCATGACTGCGCCCCCTTAGAAAAAATAAAAGTAAAAACCCTTCGCACTGCATGCTGTGGAGGGAGGTACTGTGAGCCCCTCAGCCTGGCGCAAATCCAGGGGGGGGGCATGATTAGTGTCATCACTCCCCCCCATATGCAGAAGAGAGGAGTCTGCTGCTGCTGCAGTGGCAGCAGTCTCACTGATCTACCACTGCAGCCCAGCACACAGCAGCTTGTGCTGGGCTGCTGACAAGTAAGAGAGGGGGTGGGCAGCATCAGCCCTGTCCCCACCAGGCCACTCCAACAAGCCAGTGCCCGGGTAATTAGCACCAGTGCCCCCCCCCTCTTGGCGCCCATGCCTGTTGTTTGTTTAAACCATTGATAACAAGTCTTTCAGGGAAGAAATAGATGCATGGGAGCTGGTTCATTAATAGTAGTGTTTAGGAGTACACAGAAAAATAATAATTAATGGATTGAAAGTGTTAATGAGAACCATGAAATGCTGTATGCTAAATATGTTTGAACTTATAGTTTCTCTGTAATATAGATAAGGTGTAGAAAAAGAAGTAATAAAAGAAATACAGTAATTGAAAGAATGGAGAGAGGTACAGTAATAGGAAATACTGAAGTAGGTTTAAATAATGCCAAGAGAGATACAGTATAATAGAGTTTTGGGTAAAATAAATAAATACATATTTGATTGAAATAAACTACATAAAATAAATAATGAAATAAATAGATAAATAAATTAGTAAGTAAAGACATGGGCCCTCATTCAGACCCACTCGCGAGCGGCTGTCCGCTCGCAAGTGGGTCGATGGTCTGCACTGCGCATGCGCACGACGGAGGGAGCTCCGTCGTGCGCATGCGCGAGATGCGACGAGCGAAGGACTTTCCTTCGCTCGTAGTGTCTCATCAAAGGGGGAGTGCTGTCGATGTTGACTGACAGCACGCCCCCTTTGGTGGGCGTGCCGGGGGCGTGCCTGCCAGATGGAGGCGTTCCCAAGGGAACGCCTACCGTCTGAAGCTGGCCCCACTGACATCACTAGTGATGTCAGTGGGAGTGATTTTGGCTCTGATAGAGCCAAAATCACTCCTGGCCTTGCGGTTGAGAAACTCAACCGCAGGCTTCTGCTCGCAGTTTCGATGGTCGCGATGGTCAAGACCATCGCGACCATCATCCTGTACGCTCGTATATGCTGTGGGTGGTGACCCACAGCTATACGAGCGTCCAGGAGGACGCTCCATATTTATGGAGGTGGGCCCTGATTCAGAGCGAGCGCTCTGGTCAGTGCGTCCGGCTCTGAATCAGGGCCATGGTACAAATAGAGAGATAATATTGAAAAACTAAATGAAATTACAGATATGTAGGTAAATAATACAGAAATAGCACATACTATTACAGCTGGATTCTGCTATATAAATATTTCATATATATTTATTTACACCACTTAGCAATTTACTATTTCTATTAATGTATATCACTGAATCTATATGTACTTGTTTTGATTTGTGTTTTATAACTTTACAAGCTTGAACTTGGTCCTATGCTTTCCAGAACTTTGGAACAAGAACCTGCTCAGACAATTACTGTGTATCCCAGTGATGTGTCTGAATGTCAGCATGGGTTCTTAATTCTCTTTTCCCCTATCCTTTCATATTTGTACACCTTTATTAGCCTATGGTCAATGTAATCACTTCAATAACCCCTTTCTTCTACACTTTTCTATTCCTAGATGACCACAAAGCAGCATTTTCCGCATGTTTCTTTGAATGCTGCTCTCTGTTCAAAGAACACAGACATCTTCTGGGAATGAAAGGATGCCTAGCAACCCGTATACACCTTGTAACCAACGGATTTGTTGAAAGCAGGAATTAGGTGGCCAGATGGGATAATGATAGTCATTAATAGTTGTACATGTAAAAGTGGAGAAGCATCAACATTTCAAAAATATGACACTGTAGGTCATTAAGTGCTAGGTGGCGTAATACTATTATGTTGTTAAATAGTAGAAATGATGTTATAGATAATGTAAAACATTGGTGTGTCATGTAGTATGTTTGTAAGAAAAGGTAAAAGTGTGTGCAATCATAGACAAATCAGAAAGAATCACCCCAAAACTCAAGTCTTTTTACACTCTGTAGTTTTTATTTTTGCTTATGTCAAAGAAACAAAATATATATTTTTTACACACAAGGATTCCTTGCATTACTGATAATAATGACAAATTTAAACACAAAGTGCTATTAAAAAGTTACCATTATTTAGATATTTGAAAACATCTAAATCGTTCTTAAACAATGTTGTGTTTCAGGGGCTGCATCGCACATTTTCTACTAGACAATATTTTTATATTGCTTTTTAAATGTTACTAAATGTACGATTTAGCCCCTGAAACACAACATCAATTTAGATTGATTTACCCCTAATGGGTAGATTAACTAAAGTTTCTAAAAATGAAAAGTGAAGGTGTTGCTCATAGCATCAGATTCTAGCTATCATTTCTCATTGGTTGCTAAGGGCAACAACACCGCTTGTCTGCTTTAGAAGCTTTAGTAGATCTATCCCCTAGTTTGTGTCTGGATATATTCTGTCGGATAAGTGTGTTACAATATTGCAGAGGTGTTTTGTGATATGGACAGTTATTTTTTTTTTAACCAATCAGTGGCGGGATGCATGATGCATTTCAATTTGCATGCGATGCCTCCCGCAAGTCATTGCATGCATGCCGGTGTTAATTACACCGTTATGCATGAACAAAAATGCAAAGGACAGTTCTCTCGGTAAGAGCTGTCCTTTGCGATAGAGAGACTTCCGGGTCTATGATCTAGAAGACCCTCTGGCGTTCTTCTGCATATGCAGAAAGCCGAGGGTGCAGCAGGGAGTGCTGGGAGGGATCCAATTGTAATGACAATACACATGCAATATTACAACAATGCAGCAATATAAGGATAACAGCAATGCAATGTGCATAAGACACTATGGTTAACCTAGTAAGCATCGAGAAGAGATTGAGGCCAAATATCGGTAGTATCATATCACTTTAAGGGACCGATTCAATTTGATGCATTGTTGGGTAGTGTACATGTCCACGTCCATCTTTATGGAGTGTAAGGAAAAACTTGCAATGTTGTTGGCCCCAATGCTCAGTTCCAGAATGGCACTTGAGGCCATCATTCTGCATTTAGATGCTCATAAGGGACTGATTCAGAGTCGCTGCATCTGTAACTTTATGCTAATGCTAGTATCAGCCCCTCCCCTGGTGTATACAAAAAAACAACAACCTCACTTGCGCTTATGAGTTGTTCCTTCAGTAGTTCATGTCACATGTGTCCAAAATGTTCCAATGTAGGTAATCCATAGTACATGAAAAGGATAAGTAAAGTACAATGGGGTAATACAGTCACTTCCTGGGTACACTCCACCGCAAGATAGTGTAACACAAAAAGCAGAAAGGTGATCGGGGATCCTCTCCCAGCTTCAGTTCCTACTACCTTGATGAAATCTCACCCATCAGTGAGGGGAAAGTTGATATAGTGAATTCCTTACACGTATACTTACTGCTGATAACGTGGTACTTGCACATAAAGGTGTCTTTGATTATCCACGGCGTGGGTTCCTCACATTGGAATAGGGCTCGCCAAAAAGTGCAAACATAGAAACGAAAACAAGGGAGTCACCCAGTTTCATATATGACCCACACAATGGGATGTTTATTGAAATAGCATGAGAAATATAACAATTAATAAAATTCCAAAATTAAAAATTATAAAACCCTACCATCAAGATGGACTAATGCTCAACTCTCTGTCCTCACTATATCACCATTCTCCTCACTGATGGGTGAGATTTCATCAAGGGAGTAGGAACTGAAGCTGGGAGAGGATCCCCGATCACCTTTCTGCTTTTTGTGTTACACTATCTTGCAGTGGAGTGTACCCAGGAAGTGACTGTATTACCGTATTGTACTTTTCTTATCCTTTTCATGTACTATGGATTACCTACATTGGAACATTTTGGACACGTGAAATGAACTACTGAAGGAACACTCGTAAGTGCAAGTGAGGTTGTTGTTTTTTTGTATACATTGTTTCGAGTTGGTAACTCGGTTGCAACCTTTGCTGCTTTGAGATGCAGCGCCATTGTGTTGTTAATTATCACTTTTTCTCTCTATTCCTTCCCCTGGTGTGTCTGAGTGTGCAAGGACTGGGACGGCCACTTTGTGCATCTTCAGATGCCACAATCTAGAATATCCTAACCATCATGTTAGCGTTGATTTCTGAAACAGGCCCAGAGTAAACAACACAGACTGTGCTGCATACTGTATTATATAGTCTGTTTTTCTCTCCAGCAAAATACTCCATACTGTATAGTAAATATGAAATACACTATTACCCTGCAAAATAAGGGATGAACATTTTTTTTATTTTGTATTTCAACTTGGTCTTGGGTCTTTTGGCTCAAAATACTGCCTCCCATACTTTATATTAAATACTATTTTGTGTTTAAGCTAAAAGTTCTAATTTATAATTATTTAAGAATGCCACCACCAAAGAGAAAATCTCAGTTAACTGAAAAATTGCGTAATGACTTTCCTTTTACTAAGAAATGTAAAGAAAATGACAATGAAACGTGTTATGCTCAATGGGCCTGATTCAGAGCTGCTCGCTAGCAAGCAGCCGCTCGTTGCATGTAGTTCGCAGTGCGCGTGCGCAAATTAGTACGAGTGATCGGAATGTGCTCGCTCGCTCACCCTGCCAAGACAGCCCAGTGGAATGAGTGACAGGAGAGGCCGTTTGTGGGTGGTAACAGGGGCAGGGCAGTTGTAATGGGGGAGTGGAGTTGCGGACGCAGGCGTGCCAGAGTGTTTCAACGCCGTTTCAGAGGCATGCATAATTATCAGACAGCGTCATAGTACACGTCACCTGGTAGATTTTTACACTGAACTGCTCACAGTGCTTGCGGTAGGGTACAGTCAACCACAAGCGCTGCGGTCTGATCCGATGGTTCCCGATGTTCCAGTGCTTGTATATACTTCCTGGAGATGACATGCGCAAGTGGGCGGCTAAAGACAGGCTGGTGGGCGTCTATAAACACAAAGTGATCGCTCGCCAAGTCATAGTGGGCGTGCTTATGTCTTGCCTAGTTTGGACATGGCAGCTCAGAGGTAAAGGGGACAGGACTGAAGTCCCTGCGAGAGAGGGGGTGGAGGGGGGCACCTGCAGGGTGAAGACCAACTTTCCTACACTCCCCAGGCACAATGCAGGTGGTCACCCACATAAGCTATATGTTGCAGAACTACAATCCCCAGCAGGAGACTTGCATGGCATGCTGGGACTTCTAGTTCCACAGCAGGAGATTCAGGGGTTGCATATAATTAATGAGTATGTACAGAAACATAAGAGCATGGGGTATACATATGTGTGCAATAAATAGGACATTTCATGTAACAATCTACATATACCCAACCTCTGCCCTGCACATGCCTGGGGATGTAGTGAGGAAGCCGGCGGTCAAAATGCCGACCACCGGCTTCCCGACAGTGAAATCCCGAAGCCGGGCCGGGAGGATAGGGTTAGGCTCCCCTAAGGGAGGGGAGAGTTAGGGGTGTTACCTGAGTCGGGATCTTCAACTGCCGGCCTTCCAGCGTCTGTAATTCTTCCGCCGGGGTTAGGTCCGGCAGTGATTCATACAGATTCCCATGCCTGTGTGACTAGGGATGACTATACAGTAATGTCCACTTCTAATGCAGGCTCTGCTGGGAAAATTTATTGCAAAAAAGTTTTGACCCAAAACAAATGTGGCTTTATAGCAGTAATTCTGCTGCAGAAAATGTCTCATGTCCTACACACATCTAACTGCATACAGTATTGCAGCTGGCATGTAAGCATTTTTTTGATGTGTACACAGGACAGGACATGTGTGCAGTATAGTGGTCCCATGACTGACAATATCAACTTATTAAATTCTAAAACCCTGGATACAAACTGTTATGTACATCACATTACATGTCTGATAAAGAGCAACATGTGTACGTGAGTGTGTGTGTATGTATCATGTCCGGCAAGATATGGTGAGCCGGCCCTGTGCCGCTGCCACCGTGTAAGGGGCACCACTAATGTGGGCATTGTGTATAAAGGGCACTACTATGTGTTGTAACATGAAGAAACGAAACTGCTGTATGGTGTAATGTGAATCGGGCACTATGTGCAGTGTAATATGTAGAAGATTTTTTTTGAAGCGAGCACTGTCCATTAATAAAGAATGGGAGGGAGGGCGCAAATTTATAGTTTGCATGAGGGCGTCTAACACCCTAGCACCGGCCCTGACTGAACTGTATTATGATCCTTCTTTATCCTCCTCGCAGACACCGGCGCCTCTGCGGAGGAGCTACTGTGGTCTCGCGAGATGATGACATCATCATCATCATCTCGAGAGTCTCTCTCTTGGACTGGGAGGCGAGAGCGGAAGCAGCACTGGAATCTACCTGGGTGCATTGAGACTAATGATGGCCTCCCCGTGTATGTGTGACCAGGGCCTTGGTAAGGTAAGCTGCAGGTCTCCCCACAGTGCGTCACCTTCACCAGTCTGTCACTCTTATATTTAAATATATAACATGTAGGTTGCATTGCAAGGTGTGAGATATATATGTATACATATATGTATATATGTATGTATATATATATATATATATATATATAAACCATAATAGTCCGGCACTCTGTAGAACATATGATACTTAACTGGTTGCCCCCACAGAAGAGATGATCTAGAAGTACTGTAGATAAGTGCGGCACTCCATGGTTCTGATGAAAATGCTTTGAAGTAGCATTGAAACGTTAACCCTGTCAGCTGTGTCTGTGTATTTCTTTCTGCTGGAGTACCGCACTTATCTACATATATATATATATATATATATATATATATTGTGACACAGTTAGGTCCTTCTCCTAGGTAGAGGACTCCTTCCTTACACACACACACAGCAGCAGGGAAGCAGCACACCAGTCTGGATGCAAGTACAAGCTGGTCGGCGCCAGTCTTTATTGTACAATGTCAGAAATAACATAAAGACAACATAAGCATAAATCCTAGCCCTGTCGGGGCACTAACTTCACAGGTAGTTCCCTCACTACCAGAACCTGGCAGGGCCTAATGCCCTCGCCAGCAACAAGAGCACAGCACAACACTCACAAATGGGTTTTTCAAGTGTCTCTGAGCAAACTCCCTGCCTGCTCTCCCAGGTGAGACACTCAGCCCTAAACACACTAGGCTTATATTGGCCACTCTCAGGTAGAAACCTTAACAAGCCTGTTACCAGGTTGCAAGGCCCAAAACCTGGAGTGGCCGTGGGTGGAGCCCTCCCTCTCCTCTCACCCACAACCCCCAGGTCCCAAACCGGCTTTTCAAAAAGCTGAAACTCAAGCCTGCTATACTGCAGACTTTCTCCTGGGGGTTTAAAACACATAAGACAGGAATCTGGGACAAATGTACCTGCCACAGACCACTTTACCAATGATCCTATCACATATCCCCCCCCTTTGTTTCGACCTGTGGGGCGGAACAACTGAAGCCCCCAAACAATGAATGCGTGACAACGCGTCAGCATTGGCCAGCTGGCTTCCTGGCCTGTGTTCCACTGAAAATTTAAAAGTTTGTAATGCCAAGAACCATCTCGTAATTCTCGCATTACTGTCCTTATTTTCGGACATCCACTTCAAAGGGGCATGGTCAGTGATCAATTTGAACTTTCTTCCGACCAAGTAGTACCTGAGAGCCTCTAATGCCCACTTTATGGCCAATGCCCGCATTCTCCACCATATTGTGACACAGTTAGGTTAGGGGGTCCTTCTCCTGGGTAGAGGACTCCTTCCTTACACACACACACAGCAGCAGGGAAGCAGCACACCAGTCTGGATGCAAGTACAAGCTGGTCGGCGCCAGTCTTTATTGTACAATGCCAGAAATAACATAAAGAAAACATAAACATAAATCCTAGCCCTGTCGGGGCACTAACTTCACAGGTAGTTCCCTCACTATCAGAACCTGGCAGGGCCTAATGCCCTCGCCAGCAACAAAAGCACAGCACAACACTCACAAATGGGTTTTTCAAGTGTCTCTGAGCAAACTCCCTGCCTGCTCTCCCAGGTGAGACACTCAGCCCTAAACACACTAGGCTTATATTGGCCACTCTCAGGTGGAAACCTTAACAAGCCTGTTACCAGGTTGCAAGGCCCAAAACCTGGAGTGGCCGTGGGTGGAGCCCTCCCTCTCCTCTCACCCACAACCCCCAGGTCCCAAACCGGCTTTTCAAAAAGCCGAAACTCAAGCCTGCTATACTGCAGACTTTCTCCTGGGGGTTTAAAACACATAAGACAGGAATCTGGGACAAATGTACCTGCCACAGACCACTTTACCAATGATCCTATCACAATATATATATATCAATATCGGGTGGCACTAAATGAATAGTCCAGAACAACACAGGTCACTCCAGGGCTTGCAAAAAAATTTCCTTTATGTGTAATCAACGTTTCGGGACTGCGCAGAGTCCCTTTGTCAAGATTCTGGGCTGTGACGTCATCCAGAGTGCGACCTCGGACGAGCGTGGACGCCACTCTTACCTCCGGAGGAAGCTTTGATCACTGGATTGGGATATAAGGTAAGCTCATTTAATATTGCATTTTATACTGTTTGAATCTTGACAAAGGGACTCTGCGCAGTCCCGAAACGTTGATTACATATAAAGGAAATTTTTTTGCAAGCCCTGGAGTGACCTGTGTGGTTCTGGACTATTCATTTAGTGCCACCCGATTTTGATCTGCATCAATTCAACAGGAGCACCCGGGCAGCTGTCCATTTTTACATAGGAGTGCCGGACCATTGGACGCATATATATAGGCATATATATAATAAACAGTTGTCGATCCTCGGACAAAGGTATCCACTTGAGTCTCATATATATATATATATATATATATATATTTATATATATATATATATATATACTGTATATATACACATATACATACAGTGCTGGGGCCACTTGCTTGTGTTTGCCCCCCAGGCTGAAAGTTGCTAGCCAGCCCCTGAGCACCCTTATGTGACATTTACTGTAAACTGATATGCTCATTTTGTTACACTATTTGTTAGGACTGTTCCATGCAGTTACTCTAATACTGCTTTATACTGAAATTCCGGGTCTGACCCGGAGGTTGGAACAGGGTTCCAATCTGGCTCAGACCCGGAATTTCCCCGGCGCCGATTGGAGCCGTTCACACCGGAGCCAAGTCTTTAGGGACCCAGCTTTTCTGGCGTTGAAGTGGATGCTTGGAGATGACGTCATCTTCAAGCGCCACTGAAGCCGGCCAATCGGCAGGCATGCGGCATGATCCAGGTCACCGTGACCCAGATCGCGCCGTTTACACTGCAGGGTTTCACGGGTTATTCCCGTGTTTAACCCTGCAAGTTACCTGGGTTGGATTGCCGGGTCACTCATCCCGACAATCCAACCCTTTCCCCTTGTTTCACCAAGGAGCTACCCGGGTTAACCCTGCAATAACCTGGGTTTTAGCTCTGGTGTAAAAGGGGTATTAGTGAGTTTTCCCTAATCAATTCCTTATCAGCTGCTAAAATATTTTTTACTGTAGCTTCCTTGACGCTGTCCAGGATAAACCCCTTCCCCTTCTTTTCATTTTACTTTCATTAGTCTGTGGATTAATACCTTAGTGTTAATGACACACTTTAAACCTGCATATCTCATATGTATTAAAGTAAAAACAGCAATCTAAATTGTGTTAGATGAAAATAAGCCCAGTGGAACTGGAAAGTAATCTTTGGTTATCCAGTTATGTTTTTGTTCTCCAAGGAATTTTAAGAATCATAAGAAGTAGCAGCCAACTGTGCTTGGAGGGAACCTAAGGTATTGTGGAGCATTGCCAATGTCAAGCATTCGCAAGAGAGTGGCACCAGCAGTTTGTCATTGTCAGAGGCAAATGGTATGAAAGCCAAGCCCATTACTCTCTGCGCACAGCCTCATGTTTTTTATATTACCAGGAACAAGCTTGTGACAGGCGACAGCAAACCCACTCTAAGAACTGATTTCAGATGTAATAAAACATATTCAGCTGTATTCAGACGCTGCTTCTAGTTAAATATAAGGCATTTGCTTTTACATTTGCACCTGTTATCCATAGTAACGAGATATGGTTGTGTCTGCAGGTCTTTTCATTCATCTTGTTGAAAGTGCTGAAAATAGCAGGACTGAAAATGTTCTGTAGCAAGTTAAGGCGCAAACTTAGAAATATGTTTTCTTAACAGCATAAGCTCTTTTTCCCCAGACTAAATGCTAAAACATGATTTACTTCCTTTATCAAGTGCAAAATCACCTTTACAGAGAGTGGACTCTCTGTTCTAGGCGTCACTAAAGAGTGATAATAAGTTGATGAGGATGAATTGCATGGTCATTTATTAATAGTTAACAGGGATAACCTTGAAAGTAATGATAATGAAACACAGTTATGTTGAACTAGAGATACAACTTATTTTTGTAATATAGTCCAGTTTGTGGAATGGCTGTAACACAGTGGCGGAATTAGCAAGTGATAGGCCCAGGTCCAGAAATATGATTTGGGCCCCTTCACCCCTGAAGACCCCCCTGCCCACAAAAGAAAACAACATGCTGCTAGTAACTTGTACACATATGCAAATGATGAGAATATTGAGAATATTTCAGTCATTCACGTCAGATCCTGCCCCAGTGGAACTTGCAATCTATATTCCCTATCACATGGACACACACATACCAGGTGTAATTTTTTTGTCAGGCGCTTATTAAAATACAAGTAATGTGGAATGTGGGAGGAAACTGGAGCAAGTCTGATGCATTGTGGTGCATGCTGGAGAGACAGGTGGGGGCAGGGCCCAGGAGACAGGGGGTGTGGCCTAATCATGGGAGGCATGGTCATGCCCCCATAGGCATAGGAGACTGCTCCTGCTGTTGCTTTAGCAGCCGCGAGCAGTCTCCCAATGCAGCCCAGCACACAGCAGAGTGTGATGGGCTGCTGTGACGTAAGAGGGAGGGGAAGCAGTGCCGGACCCGGGCCCCCGCTGGGCCCCTCCAGCAAGCCCGGGCCCGGGTAATTAGTACCCGCTCCCTCTCCTCTTTGCACCCCTGGGTGGGGGTGTCAGAGAATAGGGTGCTGAGACATGGCTGGGGCTGTCAGGAATGGGGTGCTGAGACATGGCTGGGATAGTTAGGATGAGGTGCTGAGACATGGCTGGGGTTGCCAGGATGGGGTGCTGAGACAGGGCTGGGGCTGTCAGGAATGGGGTGCTGAGAAATGGCCGGGACTGTCAGGATGGGGTGCTGAGACATGGCTGGGGTTGTCAGGATGGGGTGCTGAGACGTGGCTGGGGCTGTCAGGATGGGGTGCTGAGAAGTGGCTGGGGTTGTCAGGAATGGGGTGCTGAGACGTGGCTGGGACTGTCAGGATGGGGTGCTGAGACATGGCTGGGGTTGTCAGGATGGGGGTGCTGAGACATGGCTGGGGTTGTCAGGATGGGGTGCTGAGACGTGGCTGGGGCTGTCAGGATGGGGTGCTGAGACATGGCTGGGGCTGTCAGAAAATAGGGTGCTGAGACATGGCTGGTACTGTCAGGAATGGTGTGCTGAGACATGGCTGGGGCTGTCAGAGAATAGGGTGCTGAAACATGGCTGGGACTGTCAGGAATGGAGTGCTGAGAAATGGCTGAGACTGTCAGGAATGGGGTGCTGAGACATGGCTGGGACTGTCAGAGAATAGGGTGCTGAGACATGGCTGGGGCTGTCAGAGAATAAGGGTGCTGAGACATGGCTGGGGTTGTCAGGATGGGGTGCTGAGACATGGCTGGGGTTGTCAGGATGGGGTGCTGAGACATGGCTGGGGCTGTCAGGATGGGGTGCTGAGACAGGGCTGGGACTGTCTGGAATGGGGCACTGAGAAATGTCTGGGACTGTCAGGAATGGGGTGCTGAGACATGGCTGGGGCTGTCAGGAATGGGGTGCTGAGAAATGGCTGGGGTGGTCAGGATGGGGTGCTGAGACATGGCTGGGGCTGTCAGGAATGGGGTGCTGAGACGTGGCTGGGGCTGTCAGAGAATAGGGTGCTGAGAAATGGCAGGGACTGTCAGGATGGGGTGCTGAGACATGGCTGGGGTTGTCAGGAATGGGGTGCTGAGACATGGCTGGGGCTGTCAGGAATGAGGTGCTGAGACGTGGCTGGGGCTGTCAGGAATGGGGTGCTGAGACGTGGCTGGGACTGTCAGGATGGGGTGCTGAGACATGGCTGGGGTTGCCAGGATGGGGTGCTGAGACATGGCTGGGGCTGTCAGGAATGGGGTGCTGAGAAATGGATGGGACTGTCAGGATGGGGTGCTGAGACATGGCTGGGGTTGCCAGGATGGGGTGCTGAGACATGGCTGGGGTTGTAAGGAATGGGGTGCTGAGACATGGCTGGGGCTGTCAGGAATGAGGTGCTGAGACGTGGCTGGGGCTGTCAGGAATGGGGTGCTGAGACGTGGCTGGGACTGTCAGGATGGGGTGCTGAGACATGGCTGGGGTTGCCAGGATGGGGTGCTGAGACATGGCTGGGGCTGTCAGGAATGGTGTGCTGAGAAATGGATGGGACTGTCAGGATGGGGTGCTGAGACATGGCTGGGGTTGTCAGGATGGGGTGCTGAGACGTGGCTGGGGTTGTCAGGATGGGGTGCTGAGACATGGCTGGTTCTGTCAGGATGGGGTGCTGAGACATGGCTGGGACTGTCTGGAATGGGGTGCTGAGAAATGGCTGGGACTGTCAGGAATGGGGTGCTGAGACATGGCTGGAGCTGTCAGGATGGGGTGCTGAGACATGGCTGGGGTTGTCAGGAATGGGGTGCTGAGACATGGCTGGGGCTGTCAGGAATGAGGTGCTGAGACGTGGCTGGGGCTGTCAGGAATGGGGTGCTGAGACGTGGCTGGGACTGTCAGGATGGGGTGCTGAGACATGGCTGGGGTTGCCAGGATGGGGTGCTGAGACATGGCTGGGGCTGTCAGGAATGGGGTGCTGAGAAATGGATGGGACTGTCAGGATGGGGTGCTGAGACATGGCTGGGGTTGCCAGGATGGGGTGCTGAGACATGGCTGGGGTTGTAAGGAATGGGGTGCTGAGACATGGCTGGGGCTGTCAGGAATGAGGTGCTGAGACGTGGCTGGGGCTGTCAGGAATGGGGTGCTGAGACGTGGCTGGGACTGTCAGGATGGGGTGCTGAGACATGGCTGGGGTTGCCAGGATGGGGTGCTGAGACATGGCTGGGGCTGTCAGGAATGGTGTGCTGAGAAATGGATGGGACTGTCAGGATGGGGTGCTGAGACATGGCTGGGGTTGTCAGGATGGGGTGCTGAGACGTGGCTGGGGTTGTCAGGATGGGGTGCTGAGACATGGCTGGTGCTGTCAGGATGGGGTGCTGAGACATGGCTGGGACTGTCTGGAATGGGGTGCTGAGAAATGGCTGGGACTGTCAGGAATGGGGTGCTGAGACATGGCTGGGGCTGTCAGATAATAGGGTCCAGAGACATGGCTGGTGCTGTCAGGAATGGGGTGCTGAGACATGGCTGGGGCTGTCAGAGAATAGGGTGCTAAAACTTGGCTGGGGCTGTCAGAAATGGGGTGCTGAGACATGGCTGGGGCTGTCAGAGAATAGGGTGCTGAGACATGGCTGGTGCTGTCAGGAATGGTGTGCTGAGACATGGCTGGGGCTGTCAGAGAATAGGGTGCTGAAACATGGCTGGGGCTGTCAGGAATGGGGTGCTGAGATATGGCTGGGACTGTCAGGAATGGAGTGCTGAGAAATGGCTGAGACTGTCAGGAATGGGGTGCTGAGACATGGCTGGGACTGTCAGAGAATAGGGTGCTGAGACATGGCTGGGGCTGTCAGAGAATAGGGGTGTTGAGACATGGCTGGGGTTGTCAGGATGGGGTGCTGAGACATGGCTGGGGTTGTCAGGATGGGGTGCTGAGACATGGCTGGGGTTGTCAGGAATGAGGTGCTGAGACGTGGCTGGGGCTGTCAGGATGGGGTGCTGAGACAGGGCTGGGACTGTCTGGAATGGGGTGCTGAGAAATGTCTGGGACTGTCAGGAATGGGTTGCTGAGACATGGCTGGTGCTGTCAGAGAATAGGGTGCTGAGACATGGCTGGGGCTGTCAGGAATGGGGTGCTGAGACATGGCTGGGGCTGTCAGAAATGGGGTGCTGAGACATGGCTGGGGCCGTCAGAGAATAGGGTGCAGAAACATGGCTGGTGCTGTCAGGAATGGGGTGCTGAGACATGGCTGGGACTGTCAGGAATGGGGTGCTGAGAAATGGCTGAGACTGTCAGGAATGGGGTGCTGAGACATGGCTGGGGCTGTCAGAGAATAGGGTGCTGAAACATGGCTGGTTCTGTCAGGAATGGGGTGCTGAGACATGGCTGGGACTGTCAGGAATGGGGTGCTGAGAAATGTCTGAGACTGTCAGGAATGGGGTGCTGAGACATGGCTGGGGCTGTCAGAGAATAGGGTGCTGAAACATGGCTGGTGCTGTCAGGAATGGGATACTGAGACATGGCTGGCGGTGTCAGGAATGGGGTGCTGAGACATGGCTGGAGCTGTCAGGAATGGCGTGCTGAGACATGACTGGTGCTGTCAGGAATGGCATGCTGAGACATGGCTGGGACTGTCAGGAATGGGGTGTTGAGACATGGCTGGGGCTGTCAGGAATGGGGTACTGAGACAAGGCTCGGGGATGGCGGGGTGCTGAGATACAGCTGTTTATTATTCATGTATTTTTTTACATATATTTTAACCTCTCATTCCACACTTAATGATTACTCACACACAACTATACTTTACACTGCACTGTCACTCTTTTTCCATTTTCGTGTGATGCCCTGGGGGGGTCCTGGGCTGGACGTTTTTTGGGGTGCACTGTGCCCCGGACGTGAACCTCTTTGTGTTAGGGACTGCTGGTAACAGAGAAGCCGTGACGTGGCCCAGCAGCCTCCCATGTATTTGCAAATGCATGCAACTAATATCTCTGAATTTCTATGACCATATAGTCTTCATATATTGTTGCAGGTATTATTCAGTGTGCTGAGGTACAATAGGGGGTTAAATCCCCCTCCTTTTTCTACTTAGTCTGACCCCTCCCTTTCATGCACCTGATTAGTACTGCTAGATTGATTGAGCAGCTGCCATTTTTGTTTGTTTGTTATGAGTTGCATGAAGGAGCCAGCATTAGTAGGGCATGCTGGTTCTAGTAGTGCTAGTTGGAGTTCCCAGGGGTGACTCCCAGGTAAGCTGGCTCTCAATTTGGATGCATTTATGTATGTGCCTTTATCATGAGGCCTTACATTTGACAAAATTATATATGTGCCTTTATCATGAGGCCTTATAATTGGTATATTTTACATTTGGGGTGAGCGTTTGGGCATAGGGCCCCTGGGACTGGTCTGGCTGGGCCTCCTCAGGGCATCACCACTTAATACACATAGTTGCTTTTCACATCACCTTTTATGTTTGTTTATTATTCATGTATTTTTTTACATATATTTTAACCTCTCATTCCACACTTAATGATTACTCACACACAGCTATACTTTACACTGCACTGTCACTCTTTTTCCATTTTCGTGTGATGCCCTGGGGGGGTCCTGGGCTGGACGTTTTTTGGGGTGCACTGTGCCCCGGACGTGAACCTCTTTGTGTTAGGGACTGCTGGTAACAGAGAAGCCGTGACGTGGCCCAGCAGCCTCCCATGTATTTGCAAATGCATGCAACTAATATCTCTGAATTTCTATGACCATATAGTCTTCATATATTGTTGCAGGTATTATTCAGTGTGCTGAGGTACAATAGGGGGTTAAATCCCCCTCCTTTTTCTACTTAGTCTGACCCCTCCCTTTCATGCACCTGATTAGTACTGCTAGATTGATTGAGCAGCTGCCATTTTTGTTTGTTTGTTATGAGTTGCATGAAGGAGCCAGCATTAGTAGGGCATGCTGGTTCTAGTAGTGCTAGTTGGAGTTCCCAGGGGTGACTCCCAGGTAAGCTGGCTCTCAATTTGGATGCATTTATGTATGTGCCTTTATCATGAGGCCTTACATTTGACAAAATTATATATGTGCCTTTATCATGAGGCCTTATAATTGGTATATTTTACATTTGGGGTGAGCGTTTGGGCATAGGGCCCCTGGGACTGGTCTGGCTGGGCCTCCTCAGGGCATCACCACTTAATACACATAGTTGCTTTTCACATCACCTTTTATGTTTGTTTATTATTCATGTATTTTTTTACATATATTTTAACCTCTCATTCCACACTTAATGATTACTCACACACAGCTATACTTTACACTGCACTGTCACTCTTTTTCCATTTTCGTGTGATGCCCTGGGGGGGTCCTGGGCTGGACGTTTTTTGGGGTGCACTGTGCCCCGGACGTGAACCTCTTTGTGTTAGGGACTGCTGGTAACAGAGAAGCCGTGACGTGGCCCAGCAGCCTCCCATGTATTTGCAAATGCATGCAACTAATATCTCTGAATTTCTATGACCATATAGTCTTCATATATTGTTGCAGGTATTATTCAGTGTGCTGAGGTACAATAGGGGGTTAAATCCCCCTCCTTTTTCTATACAGCTGGGGGTGTCAGAGAATGGGGTACTGAGACATGGCTGGGGCTGTGAGAGTATAAGTTGCTAAGACATGGCTGGGGCTGTCAGAGAATGAGGTGCTGAGAGATGGCTTGGGTGTTAGAGAATGGGGTGCTGAAACATGGCTGGGGGTGTCAGAGAATGGGGTGCTAAGAGACAGCTGGGGCGGTCAACGATTGGGGTGCAGAGAGATGGCTAGGGGTGGTCAGTTTTTCAAGGAGTCAGATTAAATCAGTGATGTGATGTCAGGTGAGGCAGGCTAGCAGAGCCTTTTCTGTCATACTTAAGTATACTACAAAGTTTTGACTATAAAAATTATAAGAAAAATGTAAAGAAAGTATTCTAAATATCTTCTTTGTATTATTCTAATACTTTTTAAGGGTATATTTCCTAAAGTGAGTGTTTTTAGAAGTGGAGATGTTGCCCATAGAAACCAATTCGATTCTACTTAACATTTAACTATCACCTTCTAGAAGATAATAACTAGAATTTGATTGGTTGCTATTGGCAACATCTCCACTTCTAAAAACTCTCTCTTTAGTAAATATACCCCTTATAATCAAAACTGAGGAGTAAAAAGTGTATGGCAGGTGAGGCACTGCCTCCCCTGTCTACCTTTTCTGCACATCCCTGATAAAAACTCACCAAATTTCCAGCACCATATTCTGCTGCAACCGGAGACGTAACTAGACTTTTTGGTGCCCTGTACCAGAAAGAGCATTGGCGCCCCCCTCATTTTTCAAAGAGATATAATGCACCCAAAAAAGGGCCATGGCTTCATGGGGAAGGGCCAGGGAAGAGATAGGGGAGGCCAGGATATGCTGGGGATGAAATAAGAGGAAGCTACAAGCAAAAATGATAATAAACAGAAATTTGACAGGCCCAAACAGCGCCCCCTGACCTGTGGTGCCCTGTGCGATGGCACCGGCCGCACTACCCTAGCTACGGCCCTGTGCTGCACCTTTGTATAATGCTCACATAAACCATCGGGTTCATATATGTATCTGTATATCTGGCTGTGATACTAGCCAGTGCCTACCCAGTCATGTACCTCACCGCACATCACTGCATTAAATAGAAGGCTGAAAATAAATAAAAATGTCCATAAAAACATCAAGACCACCCCATAAAACCTCTCTTCTCCCCCCATCATAGTATCTGTGTCATGTACTTGTAACAAGCGACGCTCTCTTCCTGCAGACCACACTCCCTGCCCGCATTTCTCCCATCTCTGACAGTCTGAGCCAAAAGGGGCAGGTCAAACTCCCAGAGCAACACGTTGTCACAGCCAGGTTGGAGCAGTGAACAGTGACGTCACCGACACTGCACTTCGCTGTGAAATCCTGACTTGAATAGTGCTGCTGTAGGAATCCCAACTAACTCTCTCTGGCCTGGAAGGAACAGCTGTTAGCAGACCAGCCAAGACTGCCCGGCTGCGGGCCCCCTCATCACCACGGGCCCCAATGCGTTGCACCAGCTGCACCGCCGGTAGTTTCACCCCTTCTGTAACAGCAGAAGGGTAGGGGTGGTAGAACAGTCTGTAATTTCTCATCTTCAATTTGTTTAGTTTTCTTTTTTAAGTTACCACCACTGCTTGTTCTGGATGTCTAAATAATTGATGATACACTCTAAAGCAGAGTTTTCCAAACTTCGCCATTATAGACAAGGTTTTAAGGACATCCATGTTTGAGCTCAGGTGACTTAATTAGTACCTCAGTCAATTTGATTTAACCATCTGGACTCAAGCATGGATATCCTTAAAACCTGGACTGTAATATTGGGGTTTGGGAAACTCTGCTCTGACTCTCAATTCCAACCCTAAAGTATTCCCAACATGTTCTAAGGATTTTTGTTGGAAACAGGTGGGATAATTGACCCAGCAAAATAGAATAACTCTCTTGTGCATGTTTAAAGAAATCCATAAGACATGACCTGTTGGGGGTACTTGAGGAGTGGAGTCGAGAACCTCTACTATACACTATTGTGATGTCCCCAAAGTGTAATAGTTGATTGGCCTGCATGTCAATCTGGCTTTTATTTTCCAAGAAGGTATGATGCTGATTCCAACCAAATGAAGTATGTAACAATTTAATTGTGAATATAGAGATAATGAATCTGATAGGCACACTTTAAGGGAATAACTAATTAAAACAATAATACATTAGCAATGTAAATTATATAATAAATTATGGTTAAGGATCACAATTAGTTCTAATTTATTTAAATATGTGCATCTAATAAACATCTAATATCATGGTTATCTTTTTTTATCTATGAAATTTGGTCTAATTCTAAGCAAATGCAAAATACATACTGTACTTATAATCACTATTATAAATATGTATCTTAAAAAAGAATGACCTTTTCCTGCAGTGTTATAATGAACAGCCGTAACAGTTTTAGGCATTCAGTCTAGTTTTCTTTGTTTGTTATTGATGCCTTTTGGTTTGTCTCTATGGGGATCCTGGTATTTCTCAGCTAATCATTTTTAAATAAGTCTCTCTGTTTTGTTATTTGAACTAGCTGTCCTCCAACCTCAGTAGCTTTCTAAGCTTCACATGGCCAGGACACTGGTGTGTAGCCAACATCCTTCTGCATATTAGGTGGTGGTGCCTCTTTTCTCTCGCTGAATTGTGTTGTTATTGGATGGTCCCTGCTGATTCATTTACTTTAGAAAGAAGATGTCTGCTGTTCTGGATGCCGTTTCTTTTCTCTGCGTAACTGATGGAGGAGGTCTCCTAATGACACATTTTATGTTTTTACTAACTATGTGACTAAGGGCTCTATTTATTAACATTATTTTTACTAAAATAAAGTGGAAAAGGGTGTTTTCACACCCTTTTCACATTATTTTAGTATCACCTACAGTTACTAAAAGGCAATTGGAGTAGAATTCGTAAAATTCTACTCCAACTCCTAAGTATCACTTATTTTTAGTAAGCAGATCGCATTTCCCATTTTTGGAATGGGAAATGATTATTTTATCTATTTATTACCAGTTATTTATATAGCGCACACATATTCCGCAGCGCTTTACAGAGAATATTTGGCCATTCACATCAGTCCCTGCCCCAGTGGAGCTTACACTCTATATTCCCTATCACATGCACACACACATACATACTAGGGTTAATTTGTGTTGGGAGACAATTAACCTACCAGTATATTTTTGGAGTGTGGGAGGAAACCGGAGTACCCGAAGAAAACCCACGCAAGCACAGGGAGAATATACAAACTCCACACAGGTAGGGCCGTGGTGGGAATCGAACCCATGATCTCAGTGCTGTGAGGCAGTAATGCTAACCATTATACCGTCTGTGCTGGAAATGTGATCTGGCCAAAGTTACTAAAACTAAATGTGAAAAAATACAGCGGAAAGCCCTGTGATAATAACGCCACCTAGAGGTGGCGTTATCCAGGGTCTCCCCTGGTTACCGGACTCCTGCTCCTCTATAAAGGGGAGAGCAGAGCCCGGAGCCAGCCCCAGTGATCAGCTGTGTGGTCTAAACAGACCACACGCTGATTCATAGTAAAAAAAAGTAAAAAAGAAAACAAACTTACCTGACTCCATGGACCGGAGTTCGGGGCTCCGGTGATGTCCTCTCTCCGGTCAGCTGGTCTCCCATGGTGCACTGGGGCCCGGTCGTCACCTAACAGGGACCCAGTGCAGTATGGGATGTCAGCTGACCGGAGGACATCACCGGAGCCTGGATCATGCAGGTAAGTGTAATTAAGGGGGAGTGGGGGTCGCTGGGCCCCAGTGCACCATGGGAGACCAGCTGACCGGAGAGAGGACATCACTGGAGCCCGGATCACCAGTCCCTGGAGTCAGGAAAGTTTGTTTTCTTTTTTACTATTTTATTTACTTTTTTTTACAGTGAATCAGCGTGTGGCCTGTTTAGACCACACAGCTGATCACTGGGGCCGGCTCCGGGCCCTGCTCTGCCCGTTATAGCGGAGCAGGAGTCCGGTAATCGGGGGAGACCATGAATAACGCCACCTCCCGGTGGCGTTATTATCACAGGGCCTCCCCAGGTATTTTTTTCATGATTTATTTTTAGTAACTTTGGCCAGATCACATTTCCCATTACAATTATGGGAAATGCGATCTGCTTACTAAAAATAAGTGATACTTAGAGGTTGGGGTAGAATTTTACGAATTCTACTCCAATTGCCCTTTAGTAACTGTAGGTGATACTAAAATAATGTGAAAATGGTGTGAAAACACCCTTTTTCACTTTATTTTAGTAAAAATAATGTTAATAAATAGAGCCCTAGCTGACTATGAACATTTTACTAATAAACTGTTGACTGACTGAGTGACTGAATAACAATAAGTTAATAACTTATAGACTATATATTTTACTGACTGACTAAATGTAATGTACAATGCGGATGAGATTCCCAAACTCTGCCATTACAGTCCATGTTTTAAAGATATACATGCTTGAGCACAGGTGACTTATTTAGTACACAGTCAATTTGATTGAATCATCTGGACTCAAGCATGGATATCCTTAAAACCTGTACTGTAATGGCGGAGTTTGGGAACCTCTTCTTTAGGCAGTGGACCCCAGTGGCTGGTGGCAATGAAAGCCTTCCAGAAGAGAAGAATTATTGCTTGGGTACAGACTATTATATATTGACAGATCTTCCTGGTGTGTATATAGGTGCCATCTGTGTGTATTGTAGGTCAGTCCACATGAGCAAACATTGTTTTTTTACTTAAATTGCTCTCATAATGTCAGTTTGTGTATGAGTTTAAAATATGGAACTTGACGTTTGGGCTACGTAGGGTCTAGTGTTAGTAGGGATTATTCATTTTTTAAGGAAAAAACAAAACTAACTATTAATACATCATACATAAAAAAGAACAAATAAACCACATCAATAGCACTAATTAAAATTAGTAAGCACATTTGCACAATATCCAGTACAGCAAAAAGGATAAAAATTGAACAGCACAGAATACAATTCGGCTGTCAGATAATTAACAAACTGTCCAATTCTCCTTATAAGAACACTCCTATGTATTTTATATTCAAAGCCACAGTACATTTGTTGGTCTGCTGATATAATTGATCTTATTAAGGTTCTCAGATTATGTAGCAATATGTATCCAATAGCCCAGAGGTGGCCAAAGCGTTGATCGCGATTGACAATCGACCAGTAGTTCACGGTGGATGTCCAGCAGCAGCCAATAAGAATCCGGATGACTATTATTGGTTAGCTGCACCGAAACCGCAGCTGGGTGCAGCTGCAGCTAGCTGAAACGGCGGCTGTCATGTCTCCATCAGCTGTGTGACAGCAGCAGCCAATAAGAATTAAGTTCTTATTAGCTGAGGACAGGGCTGTAAGCCCTGAGGAGACCCAGACCCAGCCTGGCATGCTTGCCTGCCTCTGCAAAACATGAGCGGAACAACTGGCCATCTTTTGTGGTGAGCGCTCCCTACTCCTTGGCAGCAGCGGCTCCAAAACCCCAGAATAGCCATTTTCCAGCTGCCCACTAGGGGCGTATTTATAATGGGAGCAGGGGGGCCCACACCGCACACTCAGTTTTATATTATATAATAATATTTTATAATGCCTACCTCTCCAAAGTCCTGCGTTGGGTGTCACAGCCCCTCTCAAAATGCCTGCAAAATGGCCACCATGGCCATTTTCCCGGTGTTTGGCGCATACGCAGTGGGGAAATCACAGGGAAAATAGCGACCGCACCATTTTCCCGGTGACCTGCACATGCACCATAGGCTCTGGGCCCAGAGTATACTGCTGCAGTCAGTCTACTACCAGCCACTGGAGAGAGAGGAGGGGGCCCCGGACAGGGAATGCACACGGGCCCCCTCCTCTCTTAATACGCCCCTGCTGCCCACCCTCAGGCTGCACAGTCCCCTCGCCCCATGCTGAGAGGCCATCTCCCTCTTTTTGCCTTCAGCATGCACAAATGTCCCTACTTGGTAGATCGCAAACATTTTTTACCTTTTAGAGTAGATCACCAAGTCTAAAAGTCTGGCCACCCCTACAATACACGGATCCCTACAAGATAATCGGCCAGAGTCTATACAACTGAGAATATTATATGGCTGAAAGGAGTGTTGAAATCCGCAGCGTGTTTAATGTAACTGAACTTAAGTCCCAAGAACAAATATGGAATAGCGATGATATGCGTGCCGGGGCTGCTCCTGAAGTATGCGGCCACTCACGCGCTGAAGCCGCCGGTAGGAACTCTGGCTGTATCAGCTGTTCACCTGCTAGGGTGCTGGTAAATGTGGAAACTGTATGCTATGAAGTGCTGGTGTAAGCAAAGGCTGAATTTTATACTGGACTGTTCCATTATTATACTTTTTACCGTTCAGGATATTGTGTAAACATGCTTACTAAGTTTAATTAGTGCTATTGATGTGGTTTATTTGTGCTTTTTATGTATTATGGATTTTGTTTTAATATTTAAGTACCTTATGATTCATTTACACTGTTTGCACTTCTATTGGTGGTTGAATCAATGTGACTACAGGCACCTTAATGTATTACATTTTCATCTCTTGCTTGTCTGATATATACTTTGCGTAGCCAACCACATTATCAGAATGTCCACAGCATAGCCAATGAGATCATTGAAATTAATTGATATAACCCATTGGGTTGTATCTGGGTGGTCATAATAGGTGTCAAGTGGAATGTGAAAATGGATGTTAGGCCATACAGATGTCCTTAAGCAGGTTTGCAGGTTTATTGGTAACAACAGTAGGCAGTGGTAATGCAATGAGTTACCAGTGATAACAGCGGTAACACAGTGATGTCTGTGGTAGCTAATACTTAGGGTAACAGCGGTGATCACACAGGGTAACAGCAGTATATGCAGGGTAACACCTAAAAGGAGCTAAGTACAGTGCGTCTGCACAGAACTGTGACACTCTACACAGTAGCGCATCAGACCATGCTCCGGGTCCTAGTTCCCGAATTGTATACCTGAGAGGTGTCACCGGGTCTGGTGACATCCACTGCGCACACTGGATACCCTCTGCACGCCCGCCCGAAAAGGGAGCTTGCGATATTTGCGGGGGATCACGAGGGGATCTCGATAATACCACTCCAGGAGCAGCCCAGCGTCCCTGGAGACTGAGCAGTCTGCATTATCGGATCCTCTTCTATGACAGGAGCCGGGTGCTACAGGAGAATGATGCACTGCAGCACTCGGCTCCTGTCATTGCAGAGGAGCCAACGTTTTGTTGTCACCCCCTCCGAGGCCACTTCCCAGGGCACACTACAAAACTCAAAGCTGCATGGAGATTTTTAGTTATCTTGTGGGGTATGGTATGTCATGTTGACATTCAGAATGCTCCGTTTTCTGGGACTGGCTAGGCCAGGGGCAGACGTAGTTTCCTGGCCTCGCAAGCCCGCCAACCTGAGTAAGCTGACCGGCGCCATCCACCATCACGACCGATGGTTATCCCAGCCTGCGATCTTGGTTACAGTGCTGGGATCGCAAATGCAGGAGGTAGTGTCAGACACCTCTTGCTGCATTTGCAAGGACAGAGTTGCTTGCAAGCAGCTTTGCAATTCGTCCTGTGCTGAATCATGTACACAACTAGTGGGACCAAAACACATCTGAGTAGGGTTCACACAAAAACTCCTGAACAATATAGACGTCCCAACAGGAGGAACGCAGAACATAATGACTTTAAAAGTACTCCCAATATGAATTATAGGATAAGAAGAAATTACACTACTAATTATCAAAAAAAATCCAATTAGAAATGGGGGCTCTAACATTCATAAGCATAATAGTCCCTATAGGGATTTAGGTGCAAGACCCAAAACATATCCCAAACCACATTTTAGGGAAGAATCTGAATTGTCTTCACCTTTTTTAGAGCAGGATCCAAATTTAGAGCATTTTCAACATCCAAATCCGTATCACCCCTTACTAGGTCGTCCAAAAAGAGTAAGAGAAAATTTAGAGGAAGGAGGGGAGGACAAAAAGGTAAAAAGATGGTAGGGACCCGTAAAGGAGTATTTAACATTTCCCAAAAAACTTTGAGTTAAAATCAAATTAAATTATTGAGCAAAGGGCTCACATTCGCCCCTTCATCTGAAGCGAATATATTTGATTTGTTTGTGGAACTTAATCGGTTCACTCGCAACCTTTGCCGTAAAAAATACTTTGCAAAAAAGAAATTTAAAGATAAAGACGGTTTTGTGACCCCTATTTCACTTGATAGTTCAGATTCATTAGCTATTTCAGCTTTGGAGGATCTTTATGAAGAGGGTAACACTGGAGAAAGGACAGAAAACTGTGTACAAATTTATAATTTAAATAATGAGATAATGGCATTTAAACTTCCATCTGAATTTTTTCCTTTGATGGAAAAAGGTCCATCGATTGACTGTTTCTACCGGAGCACTCTCGAAGGGTTAAAAGATATTTGTAAGAATAAAACAAATACATTTCATCACAATCTATCCTTACAAGAGAAAGATGCAATTAAGGAGCTGCAATCCGATTCAACCTTAATTATAAAATCAGCAGATAAAGGGGGAGGAGTGGTGGTCCAAGATCGCACTGAATATCTAAAGGAGGCACAGAGATTATTATTTAATACCACCTTTTATGTCCGATTGGATAGAAATCCTTCCTCTGCTTATCAAATGAAATTAACAGGCATTCTAGATGCAGCACTAAAAGATGAAGTAATTTCCATGGATTAATGGAAGTTTCTGTATGTTTCTTTTCCGGTTACGCCCACTTATTATCACTTGCCCAAAATCCATAAGTCACTCACATCACCCCCGGGGCGCCCCATTATTTCCAGTTTAGGTTCTCTCACTAATAATTTATCACATTATGTTGATTCATTTTTACAACCCATGGTTTCACTTAGGTCGTATGTTAGAGATTCCACACATATTTTGAATTTAATTGGGACTTTAAGTGGAAGGAAAGTTATGGTTTTTTGACCTTGGACGTTGAGTCACTATATTCAAACATTTCCCATGGGAAAGGATTATCTGTTATGAGAAATGTTTTAAAAACTTCTGCACTATCAGTATTACACCAAAAATTTGTGGCTGATTCAATTGAGTTTATTCTCACACACAATCACTTTATCTTTAATGGTGATAATTTTTTACAGGTGATGGGCACGGCCATGGGGACGAGATTAACGCCAAGTTATGCGAACCTATATGTAGGGGCGTTTGATGATGATTATATTTGGGGTGGGACATTTGGCGCAAATCTCTATGGCCGTTACATTGATGACTTATTTATTATTTGGGATGGTGAAGAAATATTAGCACAATCTTTTGTTGATTTTTTGAATCACAACACATATAATTTAAAATTCACTTATCAGTTTGACAGATCTTCCATTTCCTTCCTGGACATTCATTTGCAGAGGGTGGATGATGGTATTGTATCATCCACATTTAGAAAAAGGGTTGATGCTAACAATTATCTCCACTATAAAAGTGCCCATTATAAACCATGGAAGGATAATATCCCGAAGGGGCAACTAATGAGGTTGAAAAAGAATTGCAGCTCAGATGTAACCTATTTAAAACAAGCTGGTGAGAGGATTGAGAATTTTTCAGAAAGGGGATACCCTTCAGACGTATTAAATAAAGCTTTTAACGAGGTATGTATAATGGACAGAAATTGTTTATTGGGATCTTCTCAAATATACAAAAACAAAAATAATAATGAAAATAAAAATCTAATCAGAAAAGATGCTGATACTATGTGCGAGTCTTTAAACGGAGAGCTGGTTGAAAGAATACCATACATTTGTAAGTATAATAAAGCAGCTTATCAAATTAAAAACCTTATCAAAAAGAATTATCCTATTCTTAAAGGAGATCTTATTCTCAGAAATATTATTGAGGATGAGCCATGCATCATATTTAAGAAAAATCGTAATTTAAAAAGTATTCTTTCCCCCAGTTTTTTCAAACAAAATAAACAGTCGAACATACAGTCAACATCTTCTTGGATCCCAAGTATCCCCCCAGGTTTTTACAAATGTGGAAACAGCAGATGTTTGATGTGCTCACATGCCAAAAACAAGACTAAAGAATTAATTTTGAGTTCTTCAAACAAAACTTATAAGATTAAGGAGTTCATCAACTGCAAAACAGATTATGTAATCTATTTGCTGCAGTGTGGTTGTGGACTTGCCTATATAGGTAGAACCACCAGAAACCTTAAACTTAGGTTTGGAGAGCACAGAAGGAATATATTGAATAAAGTGATGACACATAGTGTCTCCAGACACTTTGCATCGCATCACAATAGTAATGTAGAAAGTCTTGTTATAACCGGGGTGGAACATATAAAACAGACATGTAGAGGAGGGGATAGATACAAAAAACTCTGCACACGCGAAGTATATTGGATATATGAGTTCAATAGTTTATTCCCTGGAGGTCTGAATGAGACCTTGGATCTCAATGAGGTACTCTAAAAATGTCAGCTGTCCATTCCACCACCAGGATGAACGTTTTTGCACGTACATGTGTGTATATTATATGCACACATGCGTGTATGTATGCATTTTTATACAATTATAGGTTCATCAGCATTTCCTCATCATACACCAGCTTATTCATTGTATATTTGTTTATTCCTCACCGAGGTTGGTGTGCAGACATATTTGTTTGCACACGTGCACACACAGATTTGTGTAGTTAAGTGTGTGCATATGAATAAAGTGAGTGCGGGCCGGTAGATATAGATGCACATCTAATACTAGACGTAAATCGTGTAAACACACTGGTTCATTTGTACAGATTGATACATGCACTTATTTATATTCAGATGCATGCTTATTTATATTCAGATGCATGCTTTTGTGTCCAAAATGAGTGTCTGAGTCTTACTTGTGTGACTAAAGGTGCCAAGTTTCTAGCCAGGGGCACTCATATGGCATATTATATTTTCATCCATGTATGAACAGTAATCGGTCTGTATGTATTTAAAGAGCAGCTCATAGTTTCAAATATTAAAATTTGTGCACTTTGAGATATTCATATGAGGTCCGATAATTTGATATGTAAATATGATATATGAAGAAATAGTATTAAGAATTATAAAATGCCGTATAGAAAAGTCTAAAACATTTGAAAACATTTGAGTTTATAGCTGTATTCTTCTTATCTAATTAATTAAATAATGCAATAGAATCCAGATCAGCCTTCCTGTTTGCTATTAAAAACTTTTAGAATCTTACATTTATTTTTATATTTCTATATGTATATTGTATAAATGTAGGAATAATTAGTTTTATATGTGGGTTTGTTGTTGTATACGTGCATTCAGTGTATACTATTAAGTTAATGTTTAACACTTAATACACATGCAGTGGTTATACATTCGGAGCACTATATGTAGGAACAAATAACTAAACCAATATGTATGATATAAATCTGTTTTTGACTGTTTTAAAGAGAGAGGTTCTATATCCCATTGCAATAATTATAGCTATGTCAGCATTTCCATCTAGTTGATTGACTAAACTGTCTGCAGGTGTCTACAATTTGAACTTGGTATTTAAAGAGTGAACAGAGATCACTGTAGACACACCCCCTCTGAGGAAATCCCGATGGGAAGAAACGCGTCAGGGTATTGCATCAGCAGCCATCATCACTAGCACATGTGAGAGACTTGCCATCCTTTAACCCCAAGTACTGGGATATATAATCTTGGAGCCCGAGGCAGTGGCACGCCAGTGATTTTTTTCTCTATCAGCGGTCGATGCCGGCTGTGGCAGCAACCGCCGACACCACACTGAAGGGAAGTGCTTGCAGCGCACACACAGACTGAGGCAGGGTCTGGAGACCATACGCGGCTACAAGGTAGACGGAGTCCGGAATCCGCCACCGATCATCTGCACTACATGTGAGGTACCCTGCAGAACATTGTGGTGTTTATTTATATCCCCGTAATACGGGCTCATATGAGCCGGGAAAAGTGAGAGGCTCACGCTGTAAAGCCATTGGAATTCGGCATATGCACAGTGAATGATTAATGAGCCATTTGAAGTTAATATCACTGCTCTCCAAATATTAGCAAATTGTTGCTAATTGATACATTTAGATATGGTGTTTCTACAAATTGTGATTGTTCATCACAGTGTTACATATTTTTTATTTATTATATTGTGTATGTGTCTCATTGGCCAATGATATATTTATTTTAATTCATGAGTTTATTAAATTCATCTTTTTGACATAGCTGGTTATATTTTATCATTGGTTACAGGTGTTTCACAGCGCTGTTATTTCTTCTTGTGCTGAATCATCGTGTGTGTTTGTGTGTTTGTTTGTGTGTGTGTGTTTTTGTAAAAAATGAATAATAAAAAAAGTGCAAACATGAAGGACGGAGTTGCTTGCAAGCAGCTTTGCAATTCGCCCTGTGCTGAATCATCGTGTGTGTTTGTGTGTGTTTGTGTGTGTGTGTGTGTTTTTGTAAAAAATGAATAATAAAAAAAGTGCAAACATGAAGGACGGAGTTGCTTGCAAGCAGCTTTGCAATTCGTCCTGTGCTGAATCATCGTGTGTGTTTGTGTGTGTGTTTGCGTGTGTATTTTTGTAAAAAATAAAAAATAAAAAAGTGCAAACATGAAAATGATAAAGAGGGTGTATATATAGTATTTTTCATTAATAAGGGGGCAATATTATTTTTCAAAAATAAATGGGACACAGATATTATTTCAGTTATAATGGGCACACACAAATGAATTGCTATAATAATGGGGCACCCACAGATATAATTTAATTAGGGCGGGGCACAGATATGAATATTAATTATGTAAGATATTAATTTCAAATAAGGGGCGTACAGATATCAGTTAGATTGAGCATCCCTAGATGCAGAGGGCCCAAATACATGCTCTGTTCCCCCTGTATATGTATGGGATCAATGCAAAGTAGCACAGATCACTCAGAATTGGGATATTTCTTAATTCACGATGGCAAACAATAGTTGCATTTCAGCTAATACACCAATCACAACCATCCCTTTTTTTGGGGGAATTTTTTTCAGCAGGACACCCTGCCATTTGTATAAACGCATGTTAATGTATCTGGTGCTTTTTTAGCTAATGAAAAAATCGGGTTGGAGATTTGCGGTGGGTAACGTTTGAAAATGCCAGTTTTACAGCAATAGTTGTGAGTAGAGTTTCTAGGCCAAGTCTGATGACTTTAATAATGCCCATAATCTCACCAGAAAGCAATGATTGCACACAATGAGCCTGATTTACATATGGGCGGTATTGTACAGCTGTAGGGAAGCGGCAGTGCAATACCGTCCACATAAATGCAAATGCAGCAGAAGGTGTCTGTAGGAAATAGCGATCTGAGAGCAGCATACATAGATACTGTTTGGGATCATAATGGTTGCTGCCCATAGGTGAAACTAGAGATCTGGTAATGGGTGGTCATAGTTTTAGCACCATGCCATGTCAGATTTTATGTTACTGTCCAGCACGCAAGACCTAGAGAAAGGGCACATAGCGTGCCCAAAAGCGGGCGTGGCCAAGTAAAAGGGTGCATGTCTTTAAGATGCGTCCCATTTTCGCCACTGTTGGGGGCGTGCCCGGCACTTCCGGACATGCCTGGCTGCCCCCAAGCGCATGCACCCGGCATCCATTCATCAGCGGTGAGCGCTACGCCGCAGTTTTCACCGCATTTGAGGGCAGGGTGCTTTTTGCCCTTTAGAAATAGGGCAGGGCACAGCGCCCGCTGAAACAGCCATGCGGGCGGAAACTCTGATATATATATATATATATATATATAAAATGTAAAGTTGCAGGGGGTAGGGCGTCTGATAGGGTAGAGGGAACAGGGAACGTTTGCCTGCAGCGCGTGCTCCACAAAAGGGGCATGGCCACTCAAATAGGGGGCCTGGTGTCCCCAGCTAGCCCCCCTTCTGTGTTCCCAGCATATCTCGGGTACATTGCTCTGCACATGCTCAGATAGTGAACATGTGCAGACCTGCATGCATTTTCAACATATCAAACCTTATGACCAAAGACAGAACTATGGTGGCAAGAGACATTTTCACTGTAGGGCCGGCTCTAGGGGTGTTCAACCTGAGCGGTCGCACAGGGGCGCCACCCATAGAGGGCGCACCCCTCCCCAACATCCCGATTTCAGCGGGACAGTAGTGTCCCGCTGTTCCACCCGTGGGCCTAAGTGCAGTTAGGCAGTTGTGGGGTTGTGCCGGATCCCCAGAGTGTGAATGGATGCAGCACGCGCATGCGCGCGGTATCCATTCACTGACGGGAGAGGGCTGGGGGAAGCCCAGCCAGTGATGGAGGGCTGGGCTTTACCCCTAGCCTGATGTCATTTGGAGGCATGTCATGTGGGCACGCCTCCTAATAATGTCACTTAGGGGCGTGGCCTAAGTGACGAAGCTGCGTGCGATTACAGGGCGCATCGTGACGGGCCGACACAGGGTGCTCAGACCCCTGGAGCCGGCCCTGTCTCACTGTTCAGTAATTCTGCACAGACCAGCAATAATGTACATATACACATGTTAGGAGTCATATTGGGAAGGTGCCAGTACATACTCACTAATGATGATGACTTGTGAGATGGGATGGGCTCTACGTATGTGTGAAAACACTATATTACCGCCTTTTTCATTGCTTAGCTCTAATAAGCAGGCTTTCAAATTAAGAGATATTATTAATTTGAGGCATATCAGATAGAGCAGCTCAGAAAATGTTGTCCTAGATCAGATATTGTTGGTTGTACATATACAGAAACCATTTAAAAGCAGTGCTGTATAGAACATACTTGCAGCACACATACAGTGATTCTTAATACACCAATTTAAAAATAACAAAACAAGATAGTCTCCTATACATCTGTATGTAAAAAAATAAATAAAATGTCCCAACAATAAAAAGCAACTACCAGTGATCGTTTTCTGAAAGTTCTGTATTATGTCTTCAATACTGTATGTCAATATTGTACCTTTCAAAATATAGACCATGCAGTAACTTGATTAGCAACGAGATTTGAACATGTATAAATTGACAGCCAGCCTTCCTTATGTGTCTCCAGCTCAGCCCCTCTTATGTGTCTCCAGCCCTGCCACACTAATGTGCCTACAGCTCAGCCCCTCTTATGTGTCTCCAGCCCTGCCACCCTAATGTGCCTACAGCTCAGCCCCTCTTATGTGTCTCCAGCCCTGCCACCCTAATGTGCCTACAGCTCAGCCCCTCTTATGTGTCTCCAGCCCTGCCACCCTAATGTGCCTCCAGCTCAGCCCCTCTTATGTGTCTCCAGCCTTGCCACCCTAATGTGCCTCCAGCTCAGCCCCTCTTATGTGTCTCCAGCCCTGCCACCCAAATGTGCCTCCAGCTCAGCCCCTCTTATGTGTCTCCAGCCCTGCCACCCTAATGTGCCTCCAGCTCAGCCCCTCTTATGTGTCTCCAGCCCTGCCACCCTAATGTGCCTACAGCTCAGCCCCTCTTATGTGTCTCCAGCCCTGCTACCCTAATGTGCCTCCAGCTCAGCCTCTCTTATGTGTCTCCAGCCCTGCCACCCTAATGTGCCTCCAGCTCAGCCCCTCTTATGTGTCTCCAGCCCTGCCACCCAAATGTGCCTCCAGCTCAGCCCCTCTTATGTGCCTCCAGCTCAGCCCCTCTTATGTGTCTCCAGCCCTGCCACCCTTATGTGTCTCCAGCTCAGCCCCTCTTATGTGTCTCCAGGCCGGCCAACCAAATGTGCCTCCAGCTCAGCCCCCCTCTTATGTGTCTCCAGCCCTGCCACCCAAATGTGCCTCCAGCTCAGCCCCTCATATGTGTCTCCAGCCCTGCCACCCAAATGTGCCTCCAGCTCAGCCCCTCTTATGTCTCCAGCCCTGCCACCCTAATGTGCCTCCAGCTCAGCCCCTCTTATGTGTCTCCAGCCCTGCCACCCCAATGTGCCTCCAGCTCAGCCCCTCTTATGTGTCTCCAGCCCTGCCACCCTAATGTGCCTCCAGCTCAGCCCCTCTTATGTGTCTCCAGCCCTGCCACCCTAATGTGCCTCCAGCTCAGCCCCCCTCTTATGTGTCTCCAGCCCTGCCACCCAAATGTGCCTCCAGCTCAGCCCCTCATATGTGACTCCAGCCCTGCCACCCAAATGTGCCTCCAGCTCAGCCCCTCTTATGTGTCTCCAGCCCTGCCACCCAAATGTGCCTCTAGCTCAGCCCCTCTTATGTGTCTCCAGCCCTGCCACCCCAATGTGCCTCCAGCTCAGCCCCTCTTATGTGTCTCCAGCCCTTCCACCCTTATGTGTCTCCAGCTCAGCCCCTCTTATGTGTCTCCAGCCCTGCCACCCTAATGTGTCTCCAGCTCAGCCCCTCTTATGTGTCTCCAGCCCTGCCACCCAAATGTGCCTCCAGCTCAGCCCACCTCTTATGTGTCTCCAGCCCTGCCACCCTAATGTGCCTCCAGCTCAGCCCCTCTTATGTGTCTCCAGCCCTGCCACCCAAATGTGCCTCCAGCTCAGCCCCACATGTGTCTCCAGCCCTGCCACCCTAATGTGTCTCCAGCTCAGCCCCTCTTATGTGTCTCCAGCCCTGCCACCCAAATGTGCCTCCAGCTCAGACCCCCTCTTATGTGTCTCCAGCCCTGCCACCCAAATGTGCCTCCAGCTCAGCCCCTCTTATGTGTCTCCAGCCCTGCCACCCTAATGTGCCTCCAGCTCAGACCCTCTTATGTGTCTCCAGCCATGCCACCCAAATGTGCCTCCAGCTCAGCCCCCCTCTTATGTGTCTCCAGCCCTGCCACCCAAATGTGCCTCCAGCTCAGCCCCTCTTATGTGTCTCCAGCCCTGCCACCCTAATGTGCCTCCAGCTCAGCCCCTCTTATGTGTCTCCAGCCCTGCCACCCAAATGTGCCTCCAGCTCAGCCTCTCTTATGTGTCTCCAGCCCTGCCACCCTAATGTGCCTCCAGCTCAGTCCCTCTTATGTCTCCAGCCCTGCCACCCAAATGTGCCTCCAGCTCAGCCCCTCTTATGTGTCTCCAGCCCTGCCACCCTAATGTGCCTCCAGCTCAGCCCCTCTTATGTGTCTCCAGCCCTGCCACCCTAATGTGCCTCCAGCTCAGCCCCTCTTATGTGTCTCCAGCCCTGCCACCCAAATGTGCCTCCAGCTCAGCCCCTCTTATGTGCCTCCAGCCCTGCCACCCTTATGTGCCTCCAGCTCAGCCCCTCTTATGTGTCTCCAGCCCTGCCACCCAAATGTGCCTCCAGCTCAGCCGCTTTTATGTGTCTCCAGCCCTGCCACCCCAATGTGCCTCCAGCTCAGCCCCTCTTATGTGTCTCCAGCCCTGCCACCCTTGTGTCTCCAGCTCAGCCCCTCTTATGTGTCTCCAGCCCTGCCACCCTAATGCGTCTCCAGCTCAGCCCCTCTTATGTGTCTCCAGCCCTGCCACCCAAATGTGCCTCCAGCTCAGCCCCTCTTATGTGTCTCCAGCCCTGCCACCCCAATGTGCCTCCAGCTCAGCCCCTTATGTGTCTCCAGCCCTGCCACCCCAATGTGCCTCCAGCTCAGCCCCTCTTATGTGTCTCCAGCCCTGCCACCCAAATGTGCCTCCAGCTCAGCCCCTCTTATGTGTCTCCAGCCCTGCCACCCTAATGTGCCTCCAGCTCAGCCCCTCTTATGTGTCTCCAGCCCTGCCACCCTTATGTGTCTCCAGCTCAGCCCCTCTTATGTGTCTCCAGCCCTGCCACCCAAATGTGCCTCCAGCTCAGCCCCCCTCTTATGTGTCTCCAGCCCTGCCACCAAAATGTGCCTCCAGCTCAGCCCCTCATATGTGTCTCCAGCCCTGCCACCCAAATGTGCCTCCAGCTCAGCCCCTCTTATGTGTCTCCAGCCCTGCCACCCAAATGTGCCTCCAGCACAGCCCCTCTTATGTGTCTCCAGCCCTGCCACCCAAATGTGCCTCCAGCTCAGCCCCTCTTATGTGTCTCCAGCCCTGCCACCCCAATGTGCCTCCAGCTCAGCCCCTCTTATGTGTCTCCAGCCCTTCCACCCTTATGTGTCTCCAGCTCAGCCCCTCTTATGTGTCTCCAGCCCTGCCACCCTAATGTGTCTCCAGCTCAGCCCCTCTTATGTGTCTCCAGCCCTGCCACCCAAATGTGCCTCCAGCTCAGCCCCCCTCTTATGTGTCTCCAGCCCTGCCACCCTAATGTGCCTCCAGCTCAGCCCCTCTTATGTGTCTCCAGCCCTGCCACCCAAATGTGCCTCCAGCTCAGCCCCACATGTGTCTCCAGCCCTGCCACCCTAATGTGTCTCCAGCTCAGCCCCTCTTATGTGTCTCCAGCCCTGCCACCCAAATGTGCCTCCAGCTCAGACCCCCTCTTATGTGTCTCCAGCCCTGCCACCCTAATGTGCCTCCAGCTCAGCCCCTCTTATTTGTCTCCAGCCCTGCCACCCTAATGTGCCTCCAGCTCAGCCCCTCTTATGTGTCTCCAGCCATGCCACCCAAATGTGTCTCCAGCTCAGCCCCCCTCTTATGTGTCTCCAGCCCTGCCACCCAAATGTGCCTCCAGCTCAGCCCCTCTTATGTGTCTCCAGCCCTGCCACCGTAATATGCCTCCAGCTCAGCCCCTCTTATGTGTCTCCAGCCCTGCCACCCAAATGTGCCTCCAGCTCAGCCTCTCTTATGTGTCTCCAGCTCTGCCACCCAAATGTGCCTCCAGCTCAGCCCCTCTTATGTGTCTCCAGCCCTGCCACCCAAATGTGCCTCCAGCTCAGCCCCTCTTATGTGTCTCCAGCCTTGCCACCCAAATGTGCCTCCAGCTCAGCCCCTCGTATGTGTCTCCAGCCCTGCCACCCAAATGTGCCTCCAGCTCAGCCCCTCTTATGTGTCTCCAGCCCTGCCACGATAATGTGTCTCCAGCTCAGCCCCTCTTATGTGTCTCCAGCCCTGTCACCCAAATGTGCCTCCAGCTCAGCCCCTCTTATGTGTCTCCAGCCCTCCCACCCTAATGTACCTCCAGCTCAGCCCCTCTTTTGTGTCTCCAGCCCTGCCACCCAAATGTGCCTCCAGCTCAGACCCTCTTATGTGTCTCCAGCCCTCCCACCTAATGTGCCTCCAGCTCAGCCCCCCTCTTATGTGTCTCCAGCCCTGCCACCCTAATGTGCCTCCAGCTCAGCCCCTTATGTGTCTCCAGCCCTGCCACCCAAAAGTGCCTCCAGCTCAGCCCCTCTTATGTGTCTCCAGCCCTGCCACCCTAATGTGCCTCCAGCCCTAGCCTGCCCCCACATTCAACTTTTGTTGCTCCAAGGCAGTTCCCTCCTCTTGCGATGCGGATCCTCCCTTTCACTGGCCTGGTGTGTTGTCATGATGTCACGTGTCCAATGACGGATTTAGACCTCATTGGGCCCTAGGCAAGATACCAGTTTTGAGGTCTCCTTCTTTCTCACATCACTGACCACTCTCACCTCTCAGCACAGACAACACATAACAGCACAGACCCCTCTTTCTCACATTACTTACCCCTCTCACCCATCCCTCACAGCACAGGCCCCCTCTTTCTCACATTACTTACCCCTCTCACCCATCCCTCACAGCACAGACCCCCTCTTTCTCACATTACTTACTCCTCTCACCCAGCCCTCACAGCACAGACCCCCTCTTTCTCACATTACTGACCCCTCTCACCTCTCAACACAGTCCCCCCCTCAGCACAGACCCCCTCTTTCTCAAATCACTGACCCCTCTCACCACAGTCCCCCTCACAACAGCCCCCCTCTTTCATCACTGACCCCTCTCACCACCATCCCCTCATGCTCACAGCACAGATCCCTTCTCACATCACAAACCCCCTCTTTCTCACATCACTGACCCCTCACAGCACAAACCCCCTCTTTCCTGACATCACTGACTCCCCATCCTTCACAGCTCAGACTGCTGTCCCCTTAGAATATAACAATGGTAGGAAGGAGATCAAAGGCGATACACACAAATAAATTGTAATGAGTAGATAATAGCTAACCAAGAATGGTCCAAAGTTCAAGAGAAGATTTCTACATCAATCTAGGCGGTACCTTCCTCTCTTCTCAAAATCGCTCCATGGTGTAGGGGATAAATATGCAAAAAAGGAAAAGGCACACATTGTGAAGTACTGATGGGTAAAATAAATAAATGTATCCCCCTGTGTTGATCGTGGAAATGGTGCTTATATAGTTCCCGATATATAGAAGTGAAAGGGACTCAACACCAATATCTTCCAAAATTGTTGCGTACCATAAACTTACAGGAGCGATATGACAGCTAAACACATAAAGGTTTCTTTAGAAGGAATTCACCACTTAGAGATCACACAAAGTAGATCAGATGAGGCGTACCTCTACTCACATCTCAAATGGTTAGAATCCACGGATCAAGGTTTCTTTATACTTGTAAATATTTTTGTCACACATGAAGATTTAAAAAAAAAAAAAAAAAACAGCAATATTTTATTATCAAATTAATGTAAAAATCCGTATTAAAAAGTCTTTTTCACTTAAAAAACTTCAAACATAAATAAAGTCCAGGATCCAAAACAATGTCCCCTTAGCACCGGATCCGGAGCACCTTACTCCGTCCTTAGATTCCCGCAGCTGAGTTTGGCCCCACCCTCAGGTCCTTCCGGCGCAGGGGATCTAGTTGCTAGTGTCCTCTCGCCGCGCGTGCAGATTTGTTCTCTCGCCGGGCGCCAAAAAGGCTGTGGTAGGTGGGCAGTGTTAGGGCAGTGCGGTGGTGGGTGGGCCAGTGGCAGATTGGCAATCTGGGCTAATGGGTGGTCCTGTGCACTCCCAGACCACCCCCAGTTTCGCCTATATTGCTGCCCTAGGTCAGGCTGCGTAAGCCGATGCTTACTCAGAATGACTGTCTCCTGGCGTGGCCAGGAAACATAGGCCCCCGTTTCCAGGAATGCAGGCTGATACCGCTCCCTTCCTGCCCCCAAACGGAAACAGACTGTCACTCACCTGATGTCTGCAGCCATATTGCGAGCGAGTACACAGGACCCCACTTGCACATGTACACAATTTTTATAGCATTGGAAATCTGCATGATAACATTATGCGATACTGTATATCGTCCGGACCTGAATCAGGCCCATTGCTGCTTGATTATTTACACCCATTGCCTTCAGAAATTTTGATTTACCCAAACTGACAATGTGTAGAACAGTGATTCCCAACCTCGGTTCTCAAGGCACACCAACAGTCCTGGTTTTAGTGATATCCATGCTTAAGCACAGATGGTTAAATCAAAATAACTGAGGTACTAATTAAGTCACCTGTGCTCAAGTATGGCTATCCTTAAAACCTGGACTGTTAGTGTGCCTTGAGGACCATGGTTGGCAACCCCTGGTGTAGAAACTCAAACCATTATAACAGTGGCAAACGCAGGATTTCTAGAGGGGGGTTTCCAAATGCTTGATTTAGAGTGGCCAGTCCAAGAAGAGAGCATAATTACCACTTATACAGATTTAATATGCGCCATACGAAGTGTATTGTGTTGTGTGTCATAATTCCACCATATACAAGACCAGCGATCACAGTAAGCCATTATATGTGTCATACAAAGTGTATTGTGTGTCATAATTCCAGCATATACAGGACCAGCAATCACAGTAACCCATTAGATGTGGCAGTAGGGCCATCCTGCCTTAGCTGAATGTATTTATTTTAGATGTGGGCACCATTCCAGAGCATTGGAGCAAGTCCGGGAGTCTGGGGGAGCAGTAGAAGAACCTAGCACTACCCTGAACATATATTGAAATATTGGGCTCTATAGCAGCGCATCCCTAACAGTGCATGTTTTCCAAATCCCCTAATTGTATTTATTACTGGCTGAAACATGTTAAAAGATCCACAGGTGGTGTTATTTATTTAATTTATGATACTGAGAAGAACATGCAGCGCTAGTAAAATTCCATTATATTACTATTTCTATTGTGGTCATGGTGTGGGCTGGAGAGGGGGGTTTCCAGGCAGACGGAATCCCCCCTGCATTTGCCTATGTATAATGTACAGAGTCTGGTAATTAAGGTACACTCTTTCCTATCTCCCCCCTCTCCATGGCCCTAGAAATGGATTTTATTGCTCTAGAATAGAAAGAAGAAAGAAGAAATTACTTTCACTGTCAAACTAAAATTATTGCAGCTTTAAATACAAAAGAAAAATTAAGAGAAATATAAAAAACCTTCCACCTGTATCCCAGTACAACCTGTCATATTCGCTCTATAAATAACGGTTCAAAGGCCGTTAGGCTCTACTTGTAATTAAAATAGAAGAATGCTAGTCTAGCATTTAGGCTAAAAGGTTGTAAAAGTTGGAAACATTAGAGTAAAAAAACCACTGACCCAAAACTTCTGTGGAAAATTGTCATTTCTACAAAGTACACAAACCCATCAGGGAGAGCATTAAAGCACAGTTCACCACTAGAAGTCCCATTTTCCATCACCTCTGTAACTTCTGTTTTTTATCAGAGCAGTACATTTCTTTCTGTCCTTTTCTGTGAGCCTAACACCAGCCTAAAGCATGACTCTGGAACTAATCATCGGAGAACTAATTAATTACCTTGGAGAAAACCTGCTCAGAAGGTATTACGCATGACATCGCACTAGATATAAGAAAGGCATTAACATTTAAAACAAAGTACGATTTGCTGTATATTTTGTATTCTTAAATGCAAAGGTTATTTCTTGTCGCAACAAAAATGAGCCGCTATTGAGAGGTCTACTCAGCAAATAGAAGGGTGCATTTATTTGATTCATTTACTTCCATCTACTAACGATCTGTTTTTTATTTTTATAAAAATTTTTATTTGAACAGAGTTTTTATAAATAATATATTTTTATTTTTTTTATACACTTTGGGGTAGAAGATCAGCATTAAGGGGCCTATCCATTAGCAAATAAATTGAACGATAGAACGATATATCGTTCAGTCGTTCAATTTATCTGCTATGGATAGGCCCTGAACGATGACAGACGCGCACTCCCGCATCCAATAAATTTAATCTTTCATCTCTCCAACATGTTGGTCAATTATCACATATCACTGTCAGATATTAGAAATATCTGGCAGTTTATATGCGGTAAACGACGAACGACGAAAGATATTAGCAGCAGCTACAGAGCGTTGCAGAGTAAAAAATCCACTCCCTGAATGATGTCATGCGATATCGTTCATCGTTTGTCTTTTGCCAAAATCTGTCATGTACATGACAGATATCTTTCAGCACAGCCACCGGAATTTTCAATAGATATCTTTTGTCTTTCATCTTTCAGGAAAACATCTGCTAATGGATAGGCCCCTTTAGATCTAAATTATTTGTATGTGCGACTTTCTCATTATTTCCCAACTGATCATAAGTAGAGAAATTTATATACTGAGGCTTTATAGCTCTGTTCACCTGGACATAAACACTACAATATTACATCTGATACTAGGAAACTGTCACATTATTGCAATTTAAAAAGCACTGTGTTGCCCATTAATGTTATGGTGATTATCAGGCATATTTGTAACTCAGACAGAAGATGATCGCAGATAGTCCTTATTGGCTTTTTTTTTGGCTGTACTAATGGGTTTTAATGGGCCCTAATGAAACAGAAGCAATCCACCCACTTGGATCAAAGTGCCAAATGTCTGGATCTTCTGTTGTATACATCTTGGGCCAAATTAGACAATACTCCTACAGGTTGCCAGATGGATCATAGCTTTAAGGCCCCCATACATCAGCAACAATCACACTCCCTGCTCCCCAGACTCTGATGTCGAGGCAACGGTGAAATCCAACATGTTTGATTTCCCTCATTTGCCGATCCAGACTAAATTATGATCATGATCAGCAAATCAAAGATTTTTAACATGAGGAATATCACAGATTCCCCGACAGATCGGTGAGCATCAATGGCCACCGATTGGCATTTCTGACTGGCGGATCGGGGCTTCCAATCAGATTGGGGAATCGGCAAAACGGCATGCAGATGTATGGGGCACATTAGATGAGTTTGATAGTTAAGGGTCAGCAAACCAAAGTACAAGGTGGGTCACATAAAAAAATGTATGAATTGTAATCACAATTCATATGATGATATCTGAGATATCACAGGAGACATACTAAGAAAGAAACCATATCAAATGATAATAAAACTAGTTCTTTTTTAAGCTGAAGTTTACATGTAACAAATTTATTTAAAAAAGTCATTTCTTTTGGTAATGTATGTAAGGATAAAATAGTTATTAGGCCTTTTCAGCCTGCCAGCAGCAGACTGCTCTGTAGCATAGCGTTATGTGTCGCCCCTGGCATTCCTGACACCTCAACAGGAGTGCAAACGAAATCATCTACTAGGCAATAGTGGGTGACAGAAACACCCTTTTAACATCTATAAGTGCACACATACAAGATCCTAGCAAAAGGGCATTTGCATCACTTAAGATTACACACTCCTATTGCACACCGGCATCTTTGTCTCATTCATTTTGATGTGTAATCCCAGCTGTAAAGCCACACTCTGCTGTTCTCTACCTATGAGGTAGGGAGTGAGCTCAATATTTTCCCTCTTTTTTTCAAGTACACACAGTAACACATTCTATGGAGATTCTGTATCACAAACCACATACGAGCCACCCTGCAAGTCTTTTAACATCTCTCATCTTCCCAGGGTGGTATGAGTTTAAATTTACATTCTTTTAACTCCAAACTCCATCAGCAGGGCCGGCTCCAGGGGTGTGAGCACCCTGTGCCGACCTGGTAATTAGCGCCCTGCGATCATGCACGGTGACGATATTGGGGGCATGGCCTCATTAAAATAGGCCACGCCCCCTAAGTGACATTATTTAGAGGCATGCCCACATGGCACGCCTCCAAATAACGTCAGGCTGGGGGTAAAGCCCAGCCCTCCCCCGTCAGTGAATGTATGCCACGCACATACGCACTGCATCCATTAACACTCCAGGGGTCCGGCACTGCCGCATAGCTGTGGTGGTGGGGGTCCCCAACCTCCCGATTAGACCACCCGCAGGCCACTTTGGCCCATGGGTGGAACCGCTGAAATCGGGATGATGGGGAGCAGTGCGCCCCCTATGGGTGGCGACCATGTGCGACCGCACTGGTCAAACACCCCTAGATCCGGCCCTGTCCATCAGAGATTGTCTTTGCACTTAACAAGGGCTGCCGTGAAATCCCCCAAGTCCTCAAATACGGTGTGTGGCTCCAGTGTTTCTGGTAAAGCCAGATATGACTCATGGCGGGATGCACTAACAGAGTGCAAAACTTACCTCCAGACATCACTTTGGTACTGATCGCATATGCACTAAAATATGCGATCAGTACTGCAAAGGACAGCTCTTCCGATGAGAGCTGTCCTTTGTGATCTCTGCTGCACAGTGGACTTCCGGGTTTATGACCCAGGAGTCCATCTACGCATGCACCCAGGAGTCCATAAACACGATCGGAAGCGTCAGGTTTTAGAACCCTAAGCTTAGTAAATAAAACCTGAATGAAAATGTGGGTTTTATTTTTAAGGTAGGCTGTAATTTTTTCCATTGCAGCTAATGACCATAGCGATCAGGTATCTGGCTGACTGAGGAATTAGGATTTTATTTTACCTAATGGTTTATCCAGGGAGTCAAAGGAAGTCTCAAAATAAAGAATCAACTTTCTACTAATAGAGGAACTTTACACGAAGTGGCATATCCAATTAGGTGTGAGAATAGCAAAAATCCCGCACCTGTGGGGTTTTTCCCGCAGGTGCGGGACTTTTGCTATTCAATTAGGTGTGGGGTTTTTAATTTTTTGAGCGTTGGTAGGTTTTTTTTTTCACAGCCTCAGAGCATGGCCAATTTGCCCTAATATCCATATTTTTAGCAATATGATCGGCACCCCCCCTAATGACTAATTAACCAATTGGAAGTTTCCAATGAGCTTAATTAGTCAGTAGTCAGTGTGTAAGTATGTGTGAGGGATTGCGTGCATGTTTGATTGTCTGTGTGACCCCCCGTGTTTGTGTGAACCCCTCTAGAGGAAGCAGCAGGGACAACTACATCTCCCAGCAGCCCCCTGGCCTCCCACTAGCCTCCTTGACTGCCAGCAGCCCCCTCCCCAGTGCAAAGATGGAGGAGAGGTGATCAGGAACCATGGAGACTCCTGAACAGGTAAATATATATATATATATATATATATATATATATATAATTTATTTATTTTTCTCTCACAGAGGGTTCTCAGTACTGAAAACCCTGCGTGCATTTTTAAAAAATTGGATACCGCGGGTATCGGGAGTGCCCATACCCGCGATTATACAAAATTGGGCACGAGGTCCGCATGATTTTTTGCGGTCAAAACCTCACTCCCAGTTTAAGATGCCCCTAAAGGTCTGAAACCACCTCCCAAAAAGTCACATTCTATGGACAGGTCCACCAGACCTGAAGTTCGCAGCCCACCATAGCAACATGAGGAGGCAGTGCTATATACAGTATATTGTGTCTGGCAGGAACTAGGTAACACTGGTAGTAGATGTTATATGAGTTTTCTTTTACCAACATAGAGATACAGCATTTACTCAACCTCCCACTGTTGTTCAAATTTAGGTATATGGGGATCTGTCAAATGTAAGAGGGAGCCATACAGGATAGATATCATAGTCATCACTAGGGGTCTGAAGTAGCAGAGAGATCCAAACAAATTGTGTAACATAGGTGACAATGTGCAATGCAAGGAGTTAACAAAATTACACATCTGCAGATACTGTATGTAAATGCACTCACCTTCGGGAAGGATGAGATGCAGGTACCATTCATAACGTCCACCACAAACCTGATGCCATTAGATATCCAAGATGTAGAACAGGAGATAGACAGCCCAGGGGAAAATTTTGGGTTATCCCAAAGAAGAGTAAAGGGGGAAAGCTGAGTAATAAATTTAGTGCCTGGTGCAACAATCCAGAATTTGACAGGTAAAGTTAGCAATTGGGTGGGCAGAATACCTAGTAGGCTGCAATTTAAGGGGTATACCCAATAACAAGAGTAAAAAAGCTGCTGGGCAGGCCAAGCACTCTAGCTATATTCACCATGGTACATGGCTAGAAGCAATTCACGCCACTGCCTGATTAAGGTATGAAGCCAGATATAATACAGGCTGACATTTGGGAAAATGCGTCCGCCATTGGATGTTGCCTGATGTGAATTTAAAAAGCTGGTTTTCAGTATTTTGTCCCTCCAGACAAACCTCCAGACAGTCCTGAAACACATGCCTTGAAAAAGATGGATATCTCTGTCAAAATGAGTTGGATCAGTAGCAGGCATTTTACTTTCTCTGCAGAGACATCCAGTTATCAGGACACGGTACAGACTACTACCTGAGTTCTATCTGAGTCTACGTACTTTATATGCTGATGTACATCTGATGTCTGGTAGGAAGTGATTTCTACCATATGCTTTTAATTGTGTGGTGATGGTTTTTTTTAATAAAATTTTTTAATACCGTATCACACTATAAATATTTTATTTTTTGAGGATGCAGACCTCCATGTGACTCAGTTCCAAGTTACTGTTTCAGAAGATATGATCAAAGAAACATGTTTGAGCCTGATGCAAGTTCATATCTGGTAAAATATTTCCATAGGGATTTGTGCTGATGTTGGCGTGTTCCCACTGAGGATCATTGTGTGGTTCCTCACATCTGTCATGTATGTCTTTGAGTTTGTGAGATACCTTGATAAAGTTTTAGGAGTGTGAATAAATACGCATCTATAATAGGAGGGACGTGGTTTTATCTTCCCCCTATAGATTTCTACCCGCTTATGGTGTGGCATGTTTATGGATAATTCTGGTGAATAAGAAATTTGGAATAAAAAAGATATTGAGAAATTCTCTTTTGGGACTTTATATGAGCACCAGCAATTGTATATTTTGTGCTTTATCAAACTGTGTTAGAGAGGTTTGGAGTATAAGAGGAGCGTCTTTCTGGTATACACTTGGCTGCTGCATAGACAACGCCTTAGAAACCTTTGTATTATTTTTTCAACAGTTATGATGTCGATATTGTTGAAATGTTGACATTCAACATGTTGACATTCTCAGAATGTTGACATGCTCACAATGTCAACATCTGAAACGCCGACATGTGAGATCCCGACATTCTCAGAATGTCGACATTAGGGTTCGGCTGCGGGAAGGGAGGGTTAGACCCTGGCTCTAGGGGGAGGGTTAAGGGTAGGGATTAGGGATAGGGGGACTGTACTTGGCAGAATGATGCCACTGCCGCCAGAACCAAGGAAGGGACTGCTGGGCCACCTGGGATGGTTTGTTGACATTTCATCAGTGTTGTCATGATAATGGTACTGGTCATTCTAAAGTAGCTGGGGGCACTGACTTGTCCACTGGAACTAGCGGGGAAGACTGGTGCACGGTGGCCTTGACTGGTGCTGGGGGTACTGGTCTCCCCACTGGTGCAAGGGGTATTGGCCTCTCTGTTAGTGCTGGGGGCACTGGCCTCTCCAGTGGTGCTTGGTGCACTGAACTGTCTGCTGGTTCCAATGATAATGACCTCTTCCCTGGAGCTGTTGATGCTGAAATTTTGCTGGTGCTGTGGCCATTGCCCTTTTCACTGGTGCTGACCTCTCCACTGGTGCTGTGGGTGTGGGCTCTCTGCTGGTACTTGGGGATCTGGCCTCTCTGCTGGAGCTGGGGGCATTGGCCTATCCACTGGTGATGGGGGTGCTGGCCCCATGCTAGCAATGTCATCTCTATTGGTTCTAGGGGCACTGGTCTCTACACTAATGTTGGGGGCATTGGCATGTCAACAGCGCTGGGGATGCTAGCTTCTCTGAATGTGCCTGGGGTGATGGTCTTTCAGGTGGTGCTGGCCTCCTCACTGGTGCTGGGGACACTCTCCTTTAAGCAGGTGCTGCAGGCACTGGCCTCTCCGCTGGTGCTTAAAATATGGCCTCTGTGCTGGGGGTACTGGTGTTTCTTCTGGTGCCAGGGTTAACGACCGGTCTACTGGTGCTGGGGGGGATGCCCTATCTGCTGGGAGCACTTATCCTTTACTAGAGCTGGGGTGCTGATCTGCTGGCTTGTGCCAGAAGTGATGTACTGTCCACTGGAGCTGGGCTGCTGGTCTTTTGCTGGTTCAGGGGGTGCCACTTTGTCTTCTTGTACTGGGTTTACTGACCTCTGCAGATGCTGGGTTTGATGGACTCTGCTGGTGCTGTGTATACTGACCTTTCTGATGGTGTTAGGGGTGTTGGCCTTTCTGCTGGAGCTGATGGCACTGCCCTCTCCACTGCTGCTGGTGGCACTGGTCTATCTACTGGTACTTGTGGAGCTGGTGTCTCTGCTAGTGCTGTGGGTCCGGGCCTCTCTTCTGGTGCTCAGGTGCTGACAGCTCAGTGGTTCTGGCCTCTTTTCTGGTACTGGGGGCACTTGCCTCTCTAGTCGTATTGTATTTTCTGCTGGTGTTGAGGGAGCTGGCCTATGCACAGGTGCTAGCCGCTCTGCTTGTTCTGGCTTCTCCACTGGTGCTCAGGGTAAGAGCCACTCCACTAATGCTAGGGGTGATGGTCTCTTGGCTGTGCTGGGGGCACTAGTACCTCCACTGGTGCTAGAGTTAATGGCCTCTCCACTGTTTTTTTCTGCTGGTGCTAGGGGCCTCTCTGACTCATTCAATGTCAAGGGTATCACCTGGCATGTTTCTTCTTGTGAGAAGGGTATAACTCCATCAAACTAGAGATTAAAATGATGACTGTGAGAATTAACAAGCACAGCACCATCACGTAAATGTGCATATAAGATGAAGGATGTTTGTATGAATCAAACTCTGGAAAAAGAGAGAATAGTGGAATTAAGAGCATTGGACATTTTCTGTCTTATTCACTTTTCTTTTATTTTATCTCTCAGGTTCAGCTAGATCTTCCATTCTGATTACTCATTATTATCTTAATATGTGATTTACCTAAAGCTACTGCTGTAGGCTTGTGGTGGTGCTGACATCTCTGCTGGTGCTTACAGTTACCCTACTCCCACCTATACTACTCACATTGATACACCACATACCTATCCTATTCCCACCTATACTAGTCACTCTGATATACCTCACATCTACCATACTCCCACCTGTACTGCTCATCCTGTATACCATCAGACGTACCGTAGTCCCACCTATTCTACTGTACCGCTACAATAATAAGAATACATGTAACCATTGTATATGAGCTATAAAGACTATGAGCTATAATGATTGAGATAGCTTCTATGTACAGTAGTTTGAAGTTTGACATCAAAACTTTAATTTAAATTTTTACCCACGTTTTCCTAGTAAATTCTCATGACTGATCGTTCAACCCAAAAAAATTATTGATTTCACTAAGTGTAGGAGATGAGTAGACTTCACATATACCATAGATGGGATAGGCCATGTTTGAGGGACAAGTTGTAAGTATGGCAAGCAGGTACCAGAGGAGAGGGAGATTATAGGGTCACACCCCTGCCGGATATAGAAATTGCATATTTGTTCCTGACTGAAAACAGTGAGATTTGATCCTTTAGTTTTTATCAGACATGTGCTGAGGAGAAAAGACCTATGAGGACCACTAAGCCGGGCCATAACTAGCAATGGACAACCAGTGCAGTCGCACAGAGGATCTGTGGGCGGCACAGTCGCTGCCCAACGGCCGTTGCTCCTGGTTAACAGGGTGCACAGGAAAAGCACCCTGCAGCCAGGATTATTGCTACAGCACCCGCGGAGCATCCTGTGGACAATCCTAATGGGAACCCTGCACACTATTTGCAGCTGATTGGGCATCCTGAGGATGAGGTGGTGCGGCAGTAGATTCTGGCTTAGTGTCAGAATCTACTGAGCATGTGCGGGTCTCCAGGAAAATGGCACCCGTGCTGTTTTCCTGCGAACAGCAGTACTGCACATGCGCGTGTCACCGGGAAAATATCCGCCACTGACGGTCACTACTGGAGACAACGGATGGGTAAGTATAAAGAGTTAATGGGTGTAGGGTGTGCGGGCTGCAAAATACTGCTCTCTTTGGCTTCGTTTATGTCTTCTCATTTTATAACTAGTTCTGCAATCAGGGAGAAATCAGTGAAATCATTTCAGTAATGTATAAGATCCAAAAACGTGTCTATGTTATAGAAGCTACTATACATATTGCATCAGTTAGTATGTCATACGTGTTACTTTTGGTTTCTCCTCTCTGGGAGAAGCTTGGAGGGGAGACTCAGCTGACCACTTTAGGGGGCGGGCTGGACTCATACATCATTAGGCCTCGCCTTTGGACTGCAAAACGCAGAGAATCATGGGTCTATGGAAAGGAATGGAGCTAAAATTACATTATTCGCTGCATTTTTAGCCTCACCCTATGGACATGCGATTTTGGGCAATTATCTCCCCATCCTGTCCACTTCACTAGGAAGTGGGCAGGATGCGGTAGGACGGCCACTCTTCTGGGAGTGCAGTGGACTACCCCAAAAATTGTGAGACTCCTGCAACTTCCAAAAGAGTAGGCAAGTAGGTACCTGTAGCAACTTTAGGTGAGAACTGGAACTTTTTTCTGAGAACTGGTACTTTGTTTAATTAAAAAACTCCAATGATTATAACAGTTTAGTTATATGTAGTGGCAAATATACACGAATAGATTGCACTTAGCAGCATAATTTACAATGTAAATAGAAAGTAAAACCGTCAGGTTCTGTCACCATATTGGAACTTCTACAAATATATTTGTAGATGTTTTATTAGAACTTATAAGTCAACTCATATTTTAGCTTGTGTCTTTTAGGAGAAAATACAGTTTATAGTTGGGTACAAAGCATTTCTTGTGGATACTGACATAACAAAAATTGTGTCATATGGATTCCCTGCTGCAGAGCGTCCCCTTTAATATTTTTATAGATACTATGCAGATCATTAGCTTACTAGCTCTCTAGAGAACTGCAGAACTCATTGACAGATATGCATTAATTTTTTTGCTTGTGGGCAAAAAACTAATAAAAACTAAATGATGTCAACTGCATGACGTGACGGAGAGTAGAGCTGTGTATTGCCTGGCTAAGGGGGACAGTTTCCCCTGGCAACAAGGCAGCTGTCACACTGTGCTGAAGGAACTGATATCTGGCAGATGGTTGGAGTTAAGTGGGTTAAGAAATGTGTGAAGATAGAGATCACTTCTAATAAAGTACAGCTAATGTAACAAAGTCTTCTAGTCTTATTCCCAGTTAGATGTGATTCTCTGAAGCCTATAGAACTGTTTAGAATAAATATGAACCCGGTGTGCTTAGCTTCTTAGAGCCTGTCTACTACTTGGAAGAGTTTGTTCACGTAAACAAGCTAATCTTCTGGAAAGAGGTCCACGTACAGTTTGCTAAGCATTGGTTTTGCTGTCAATTAAAAACCGATGGGCATCGAGGGCGGGTTGCAGTCTAAAAAAACCATTATTTTCTATTTATTGTTTTATGACCGTCATTGTTTATGACTGTCAATGTCCGACGGATTTCAGCACCCTATTCTGCTACAAAACCAACGACAAACCGCCATCAATCAGATCAGATTTAAAGCACTGCGCAGATCAGTGTGATCTTTGCACGCTTTGTCTTGTAAAACGCTTTAAAAGTATAACTAAGCCTAGGCTGGTATTGAAAATTAGAGGGAATGGCGTGGGGTCCCCCCTATTTTCCAATAACCCACAATGCTAATGCAGGAGGACTCACAGCGTGGGGTCTCGATGCCATAAAGGCAACTGATCAGCCTAGGGCTGGAGTCTATAGGGGACCCCCCAAAAAGGGGTCTCTCCTCCCCAACAATAACCAGACCTGGGCTGAAAGTCCAGGGCTCTTCTCCAAACCTCGTGAGGCTATGGGAAAAGTGGTAATTGTGGAAATAAAGTTTCATTTATATTGTTATTTACAAGTGGTCTACAGGTCCCAGCAAGCCTGCCCCGTCATGGAAATGAATGGGAACCACAAGTGCCACCATGACCAAACAACAAGGGCCCGCTGGTATCTGTACTCCACCTGTAAAAACATTGTTATACAAAAGACAGTTCACACAAACCGAATATTGTAGTATTTAATTAAAGACATCCAGACACAACCTTCATTTACACATTTATTCACAAAATTAGAGAGTTCCCATGTTCTTCGATCCCTTTAGCATGAATGACAAAACAATAAACTGTTGCTACTGCGCCATCGCAAATGAGAGGTCACTTTGGGACACTTTTTATAGGAATAAACGGGGCTGCGCTGTTTGGTCAGTTTGCTGCAGTTCTCACGCTCTGACCAATCTGCGTTGTCCCCCATTTATTCCCCCCTATTTTTTCATTTCCCGCCTAGGTTCAGAGGCCTAGGACTGGTTAATGATTTAGAGAGGGACCCAAGCCTTTTTTTATTTCAATATTTATTATTTTAAAGCTTTTTACAAAAACAAAGTCTGCACAGATCAAAGTGATCTGTGTAGTGCTTCACACCAACTAACCCGTCAGAGGCAAGTCTATTGTTTGGGCAGATTTGCTGTCAGCTTTGCCATGGGTTCTAATCCAGCCACATATTAAATCCTGGATTTCTATTCTCCTATCTAAAACAAACACTGCTGCTGAGCCAATGTTCTATTGTGTTCTAAAGTTTGTATTTTCAGCAGATTCCCATCCGGTTTCGCTTTAGTAACTCAGTGGATTGCAAACCTGGTGGGAATCCACCAGAACACCTAAATCCAATGTTTAGTATGTTTACCCCCTAGTATTATGTATGTCTACAGGTGCCCTGTCAGGCACAGGGGCACATTCTGATTGGCTGCTTGAACTCTGATAGTGCAGACACCACTCCTCATTATAGGTGCAATGTACCTAGCCTTTGTGGGTTTCTATTTGTCTGCTTTCACTATTGCAGCCTTCTGGAGACCATGACATGTGCCAGGTATGGGTTCTGATTCTTAACCTGTATACTAATTTATACTTGGTGTCATAGACTTGGTTCTAAGATATGCAAATTGCTAACCGCTGTCTGTAACCTTGTCAAGATCAGCACTCACTTGAGCCTGCGTGATGTGGGTCTGAGAGTTAATCGAACAAAGACCAACTAATCTGTCTACATAAATTATTGCACTTCCCAGTATCTCTTCCACTCACTATTAATTTCCAGTGTCTGCCACCACAGAGTTAGTTGCAGGACCAATTCAATCCAAGTAGGATGTTTTAGATCACCCTACGCAATTACAATTAAGTACCACGTATCATTACCCAAATAATAACCTGTAGTACAGATATGTAGCATAGATTAGTGAAATCCACAGGCAAAACGGATCCAATAAGAATCACAGAGACCAATCTTATCAAATGAAGTTTAATATGAGTAAGATTATCACAATGCTTAAAGTATATAGAAAAGCAATTAATAAGAATGACACACAAATGTAGTCTTAGGCAAACCTAAAGGATAAATTAACAGAACAGTCTCACTTACATAACTCTATGGGGAGATGCAAGAAGATGGAACAATTACCAATGGCAGATTGGCTCCTAAGAATTGTACAAAGTTTTGCATGTGGTATTTGGTATTTATCCCTATCTGGGTGTAAGATTACCTCCCCCTTTCCTTGGATTTCTGTGTCAATGCAAATTAGCCAAGACCCTGCTTGCCAGCACAACATTCCATGCTGTCACTAAGGTGGGTATGGCTGACACTCCCCAGGTCAACTTCATGTAAGTGAGAAGGGCAAGGCTGGAATGTATAAGACCCTATCTGTCTTTTGGGTCATTTTCTGCCAGTCCTAATGGGCTATATATAAATCTGCCAGCCTCCCCCAACAATGGCAATTTCTCAGAAAATAATTACCTCAGCAGCTGGACATACACATAAAGGTTAATTTTCAGGTCACCATGTGGAAAATAATTAAATAAATGTATTAACCATACAGGATTCTTTGTTGCCTAATATCTTGTATCTCGTATCAATAACATAATCACGACACTTTGCTACTCTGTTGGAATGTCCGGGAGGCTTCTGAATCTCAAGTGGATCTCCCAGATGACCAGAAGAGTGTGCGTCTCCCGGGGGTTGCCCGCTAGCAGCCCTGGTCATCCAACTTCCAGAGTGAAGTGGGTGGGTGAGGTGGCCAATTATGTGATTTATGGTATTTGTAGCATTGTATATCAGGGCAAGGCCATGATGACTTGAATGCACCATCACGTCCCACCGTGCCAAATACTTAGCCATGCTACCTCACCTGACTCACCAACCTGGCTGCACACTCATGGTCTTGTCACAACTCTAAGGGTAGATGATGATGTTGACTGTACACTTAAAGTTGGAGAATACCCAGAACTAAGGCACAGAGTCTAACATATTGGTGGCCTTTACCAGGGACCCCCACAAGAAGGAACTGAGGCAAATCAAGGTTGGTTGCCCAGTGTCGGACTGGAGAGGAATTGTGGCAAAATGTGGTTGGTCATCCAGTGTCAGACAAAGGGGCTAAAAGGGTCAGAACCAGATAGGCAAATTCAGCACCAAGGAACAGATAGAATCAGGTCACAGGAAAGCAAAGGTCAGAACCAGAAAATCACTAATTACTTAAACAGGAAGTTCACAGGGAAAAAATGTGAGAGCTAGGAATGGAGCCTAATATCCTGGAATTGAGCAGTACCCAGAGTTTCCCTTTTAAAGGGAGGGAGTTAAAATTTGGCACCAAACTTGACAACAAATTTTGGCACATCTACCACTTTAAATCCCAGGCATGTTCACCCCTACGAAGCTGAAGCCATCTGGAGTCAACTATCCTGCAGCAGCCAGCAAGATTAGCCACCCTCGTCCGCAGCCCAAGACCAGTATCTGCAGTGACCCAGAAGAGGGGACCATCAGCAGCAGGAGCACCTTATTGTGGGGGGTGCCAGCCAACACTGGTCAGCAACGAGACCTCCACAGCACCAGAAGACCAACCCCACCAGACCTGTTAAGTAAACATTGGGCTTCAAAGTGCTAAGGCAGGCTTTATGGCAGGGCATCTATTATGCGGGTATGCAGTAGGATCAGTGTGGAGTCATTTTGACAACTGCTACAAGCACTTCTGATATGAAGAGACAGAGTATGGAGAAGCTGGCGAAGGAGCTGCATGCAGCCAGAAGCACTGGATGGGGACCTCCAGTGAGGAGGTACTCAGACAGGTCATTCCTCCTGAAGTTCTCCCTGGTGGCCAATTTGAGGGAACAGATCAGGCACCCCCTCAGCCACAACCTGGTAACACAATTTGCAAACATTTCATTTGTTTTTTTTAGTTTGTAAATAGTATTCCATGTTAAACACAAATACTTTGTGTACTTTGTGTTCCATGTTAAATACAAAAACTTTAAAAAATATGGAACCATTACATATGGTATGACATGTTAAATAAAGTACATTTAAATATTTTCACATAATGATGTCTTCAACTTTTCCACAGCTGTCCAAGCCAGAAAGAGGTCCTGTAGGACCACAGCATGTTGGGCACGGCTGCACTCGTTTGTGGGGTCTAGCATGTGAGATGCACCCACTCACGGGAGCATGGCATAGCACCAAGCAACTGGGACTAAAGTATTCACTACTGTATTAGGATGGCAGTAGCTGCATTTTTAGAAGGATGCATTTAGATGCTAACATGCAACACACAAAAATTAAAGTGCTACAGCTTTATTTTGTACATCTCTCAAATAAATAACACATAAACAAAATCTATTTTTTGTCATAGAGATAGAATAATGAAGGACTTAATGTTGACATAACATCAGGTCATCTTAAACACACACATATCCTAACCCACTGCTCCATGCTCCTTCCTCACGATGTATCCCATCTGTGTCGCCCCTGTTTGTCTGCCCCTCCCATTTAGAATGTAAGCTCTTACGAGCAGGGACCTTGTCCCTCACGTGCTTCTCCTATTAATAGTTAAATTTACTCCTAACTCCCCAAATAGCACCCAACATTTGGTTGCTGAGGCCCTGCTGCTTGTGTTATGCAGCTAAGCTATGTTTATAAACCTTGTCCTCGTCCTGCATTGTTTTGCATTACTATTAACTGGTTTTCTTGTGTGCTCATTTATGTACTGTGTAAGGCACTGCGGAACCTTTGTGGCGCCATATAAATAAAGGATAATAGTAATAATAATCTAAAAGAAGGGGTATTGCATCATTGTACCTAAAATAAATTTGAAATCATTGTTAATAGAAAGGACTTATTATAGCTAAATAACTGAATGCCCCGACAATAAATTTGAAGTAGTTAAAAAGTTTACTTCTTTTGTTTAAAGTGAACATACAACAGCATACAGATAAGAACTCTGTGACTCAGACATGACTTTTAATCCAAAAACCAATACACATTCGGTATTTATCCATTCAACATTACAAAGCTCATGAATATTAATTATTATGCATAGCACATTGACCTATATCTTAAGAAAATAGCAGATATCAGTTCTTAAAGGAGAATGCCTGAATTATGATTGCGCAGAAAGTGTCCATTATGTTAAACAATTAAAATATGGTTGGTGCTCGCTCCTCACAATGGCCAGTCGTCATTTTCACTATATCTTCACAATAAGGTTTATGCCAGCTTTGACCTAGGTGGAGACCATGTCGGTTGACCTCAAGCTTGTTATCAGATGTCATTATCCAGTGTACTCAAAATAACACCTGCTTTCTCCTTGGAGCTAACCTAATTGTGGTTCTGTATATTACTATGTTTAATTCTCTTATTTGACTTTATTTCTCTCAAAGTACACTTTATAATCTCAGACTGAACATTTCAAGGGGAAATGACTTAACCACATATCACACCTGTCTTTGTTACATCCTGTAACAACTTTCGCAAAAGCATCTTAAGACAAAACACATTAATATCATAAGAAGCCATTTTAAAATACACTCTTTCTAGCTTATGTAAATCCTTAATAAAACATAGGGGATGTAGTCAGGAAGCCGACGGAATGAATGCCGACCGCCGGCTTCCCGACTGTCTAATCCCTGCAAAGTACTAATGACAGGCGTCAAAATCTCGACGCCTGTCATTAGACGTACGCCAGGAGACCGACGCCTAGCATACCGAACAAAGGTAAGCCGGGCGCGGACAGCCGCGGGGGGTGAGGGATAGGTTTTAGGGCTCCCGGGGGGACTTAGGGTTAGGCACCCCCCCGGGAGGGTTAGGTTTAGGCTAGGGGAAGGTAGGGTTAGGCACCCCCGGGGGGAGGTTAGGGTTAGGCACCCCCCTGGGAGTTAGGTTTAGGCTGCGGGGAAGAGGGGGTTAGGTTTAGGCACTTAGAGGGGGGTTAGGGTTAGGCACTTGTGGGGAGGTTAGGGTTAGGCACCCCTAAAGGAGGGTTAGGGTAGGGAATTAGGTTACCGATACTCACCTAATTAGCAGTCGGAATCTTCACCTCTGCCGAACCTCCGCTGTCGGGATTTGTACCGCCAGCCATGCGGCCGGTGGTAATACCTGCTACACCCAAATATAGTTAGGCCTACATTTACCTAGACATTCTATAAAGCTCATATTCCTACTTGGATGACTTATACAAATGCTACATATATGTATCCTTATATCATCTTATACTTATTCCTATAATTATTGTGTAGGCAATGCATAATATTTCATACAGCTTTAATTAGCATTTTACCAGTTATTCAGATACATTTGCTTAATTCAGGGGCAGATTGGGCCACCGGGAGCTTTGCTCTGAACAGACAGCGTTCGCCGTTAGTCTGGCTGCAGCAGTAAAGTTTTTTGTATATTGCGGTGCAGCGCTGATGACGTCATGATGCCATGAGCGCTACATCAATGAGCAGCAAAGAGGAGCCAAGGTGAGAAGAGGAGCAGCAGGAAATTGCAGAGTAAGGTAAGTAACTGTCCTGGAGCCAAAGGGATGTAGGGGGTCAGAGCTGGAGAGATAGAAGGGGGCTGGGGAGACACTGTGGGACTTGATAGACAAAAGAAGACTATAGCTGGGGAGACACTGTTGGACTCTACAGACACAAGGAGCCTGGAGCTGGTGAAACACTGGGGGCTTGAAAGATACAAGGAGGTTGCCGCTGGTGAGACACTGTGGGGCTGGTGAGACACAAAGAAGCTGCAGCTGGGGAGACACTGGAGCTGGAGAGACACAAGGGGGCTGAAGTTGCAGAGACATGGGGAATGAGGCTGAAGAGAACTGGGGGAAAGTGGCTGGAGATTAGCCACAACTGGATAGAAAAGGCTAGGGAACAGTAATTCTAAAGAAACCATATTACTGATACATATGGTATACCATATTAGCAAATATAGTTTAATAATATAAAATTGTTTGATCATGTAAGTTCACATTTTGCCCTGCACGAAAACTTCTGTTACTATGTATTAGATAATTGAACCTCTGTTATATGATTATGACATTGGTTATACTCCTAAGTAAACAGGCATCTTCCGGACCATGTGATCTCCTTCGTGAATAGTGAATACCGACTGAAGTCACCATCTGCCCAGTGAGGATCAATTCTTCAGAGATTTCCCATCGCAAAGAAACCACCATATAGGTAAGGAAGACTTTCACTTGGGGCAAAATGTAATAGGGTGAGAGTTTAGAAAAGTGAGAGTTTCTGACACTTTTTAAACTTTGCCAATGTAATAGAGTCCAAAAACAAAGTAACAGAGCGAACTTGCATGTTTTTTAAGACTTAAAGAACGCTCACGATTTAAAATCTCCTTCAGATGTTTTCCCATTTTGAAGATAAAACTCAACCAATGTGAGAGTTTACTGCTAAACTCTCACATTTTCTAAACTCTCACCCTATTACATTTGGCCCTTAGGGTCAATTACACAAATATCAGAAAAGTAAAAACTGACATATTAGGGGCAAACAAGCTTGTTAGTAGAAAGCATGTCAAGAGGATATCGCAATCTGGTTCCTTGTTTGAACAGAGCCATGGCACATTCTACTAACAGGCTTGTTTGCCCCTTATACACCAGTCCTATAGCTGCATTAGCATAAAGTCACAGAGCAACTGCGGGAAAAAACGCAAGGAAGGCCGTTGCTGTATTTGACTCATAATCAGGCCGTATGAGGAGGGAGAATCCTGGCTTCTCCATAGACCCAGCCCCCTCCACAGACCCATCCCCATTAGGGCTGAAATTTCCCGGCTTGTTTTTCATCCCAATCCGCCTCTTGTTAAATTACTAGGAAACAATGGAATCTGATGCAGAGAAAGATGAAGCCATCCTCACAGACAATTAGCGTGTCAGAGACACATTTGCGGGACTGTGAAGCGTAACCTGCCTGGAGGATGCTTAGGGAGTGAAGCAGCACATGATAAAACGAAGGGGCTACAATCTTGAGTGGTATCTGGAATGAATTTTGTATTATTTATTCTTTATGCATAGCCAAGTCCTATATACCAGCTTTAACATACTAAACATGAAGTCCCAAATTTAATTAGTCGCACTAACCAATCTACACGGGTCATCGTGACTAGGTGGGATATTTTTAGATATTAACTTAGACACACACTAACTCCATGTACTCTGTCTCTTGCGCCTTCCAAAACAAACATGTATCCGGTGTAGGAATGCCTGTCATTTTCATCTGATCCCCTATTGGCATCACAGAATTATTGTAACTCCAAACTTTCAGTTATTATGAACTATAGTATTAAGGAGATTTTATCCTTTAAGTGTCTAAGGATATGTTTAATGGCTGTCCAATGTTCTCTTCCAGGGTTAATTGCAAAATTGGCTTTGCATACAAAGTTGACTTGCATACATTAAAGTAGCACTTTAAAGAGGAACTGTTCTCATTTCCTTTTCTGCTATGGCTCACCATTTAAGAAAGCTGAATCAAAGTCCAGTTGGTACCACAGCAAGTCATTACACAGTAGATATAGCAATGACCATGCACAATGGTACCTTACAACAGGCGAGAAGATTTCCCCATAGTCAGTGCCAGATTTATGGGTGTAACCCTTGCAAACAAGTTAGACTTTGCAGCAAGAAAGACTTCCATAGGTGTTGCAATTACGGTGACTGGGACAAAGAAGCTGGTGAGAAATACAGTAGTGTGTGTAATTTGCAGTCTGGTCAATCTGTTGGTATTGTCACATTATTCTGTGCTGTGTGTGTTTACATAAAATAAAAGATTGCATCTTTCACCCGCTATTTGTCTAAGTTATTTATTTACCCAAATATCAAGGTCCTGGGCAGGCTAGATCTAGGCCAATAGACTTTCCTGCAGACAGATTAGTTGGATAGCAGGGTGAAAAAAGCTTACGTTACCCTGGTATTCTCACATTTGTTAACTTAGAAGTCCAGAAAGATAGTTAAAAAGAGAGTGACATGGAGGCAGGAGGGATATTAATGTATGTGAATAAGGAGGCAGGAGGGATATTAATGTACATGAATAATGATCTGCAGGTTCTGAAAATGTGACTATTTTAGGTTTGCAAGTAATGAAAATGTAGACAAGTCAAGGGCGAGTAGTCACACCTCATCATGGTTGTAAATATTCTCAAATGAGTTCAATGCACTACATGGTTATCAATATGCAATTGTTCTTGTATGCTTCTGTGATTTTAATGAATGGACCCATTGATTTTCTTTTCCCAGCAGTGATCATCTTCTAATTAGACTTCTTTTTTAATTCTTAACTGAAACTCAATTATATATATTGCAATTTCAGTTACAGTATTTCTCATTTGGTCAACTATAAAACTGCAATAAATCATGTGCAATTATGCAACAAAAATTCACCCAAAAAGAAAATATTCTCAAATTATTATTATTATTATTATTATTATTATCCTGAATTTTGATGGTACCACAGACTCCGCAGTGCCTTATAAATTAGCAAATCAAGAAAACAGTGGCTTCCAGTACAAAACAATGCAGGACAAGGTGTTAGGGATCCTAAGGCTACTCCAAATAAACCCCCTAGAACCCAGGCTAACGAGGTCTTCCGCCACTAACAGCCACCCGCTGTTCCCTTAGAACTGGAAGCATTCACCGGTACTTAAGTGGCCGCCTGGTCATAAAACTTGGCGTAGTAGTGAGAACCAGAGAATAGCGTCAGACACTGAATACAAGTAAAATGTCAGTGGAGCGGTATGGGAGTCGCTGGTGCTGCTATGCAGCTGGTAGTATAACTTGGAGAATTGATGGAGTGACTTGAGAGTCGGTGCTGTGGCTTTGAAAGCTGAAGGTGCTGCTTCGAGCACTGATGGTGCGGCTTTGAGCACCGTTGGTGCAGTTTTGAGCACCGATGGTGCGGCTTTGAGCACAGATGGTGCGGTTTTAGCTGATTGTATGGCTCAGAACCGGTAGTAGATTTTAAGAATTGATGGAGTGGCTTGAGAGTTGGTGATGCAGCTTTGAGAGCCAATGGTGCGGCTTTAAGCGCTGATGGTGCAGCCTTGGGCGCCGATAGTGTGGCTTTGAGCGCCGATGATTCGGCTTTGAGACAATGGTGCAGCTCAGAACCGGTAGTACAATTTTGGAGAATTGATGAACGGCTTGAGAGCCAATGATGCGGCTTTGAGAGCTGATGCTGCAGCTTAGAGCCAGTGGTTCAATTTGGTGAATTGACAGAGCGGCTTGGGAGCTGATGATGCAGCTTTGAGAGCTGGTTGCAGCTTAGAGGCTGACGGAGTGGCTTGAGAGTCGGTGGAGCAGTTAGGGAGCCAGTTGCAACTTGGAGGTTGATGGAGCAACTTGAGCCGCTGGAGTGGCTCGGGAGCCGGTTGTAGCTTGGAGGCTGATGGAGCGACTTAAGAGCTGGTGGAGCGGCTTGGGAGCTAGTAGCAGCTTGGGGGCTGACAGAGCGGCTTGAGAGCCAGAGAAACAGGATTCACAACAGGAAAGATAACAATAACGCTGACCATGTAGCAGAGCTGAGAGATCCACGAGAAATGCTATAGTTGGCAAGGCGGCAAAATACCAACGTGAACAAATAAGTGCAGGATCCAATTATGCTGCATTGTGGTTCACACGTGACATCCTGAAGCATCCGGATTGCCTAGCAACCGACGGATCGACTCCAGACAAAATACAGGAAGGTAAAGGTACATTGCTGGAGGGAAACAAGTCATGACCGTGATCGCAACACTCAAATAAGCAGCAAGGTGGCAGCAACCAAAGGTTAGGTTGCGTTGTAAGGAGTATAAGATAATGTAAGTAAGGGAAAGGTGAAGCACATGGGGAAGAGGGCCCTGCTCGTGAAAACTTGCAATCTAAAGGGGAGGGGTGGGCAGACAGGGGTGAGGGATTTGTAAGTAAGTTTGTTTCTGAAGGGGAACGAGAGCCAGTGTAGAGCTTGCAGGAGAGGGGAGGCAAATGTAGTATGTTTGGAGAGTAAGATGAGATGGGCAGCAGCACTGAGGACTGATTGGAGTGGAGAGAGGTGGCAGTGAGGAGGGCAGATAGGAGTTTACTGCAGTCCAATCTCGAGATGACAAGTTAGTGGATAAGTGTCTTAGTTGCCTCTAGGGTGAGAAAGGGTCTTATCCTAGAAATATTTTTGAGATGGAAATGGCAGGAGAGAGGTACTGAATGTGTGGTTTGGAGAGAAAGGAGTCAATGATAACTTCAAGACTATGCACTTGGGGGCTAGAGGGATGGTTGTGCTGCCAATAGATAATAAAATTGTGGGAAGTGAGGTTATGTGGGAGGGTGAGAAGATGATCAGCTCAGTCTCAGACATGTTAAATTTAAGAAAATGCTGGGACATCCATTAAGGGATAGCAGATAAAAAATTGGAGATACGAGTGAGGAGAGAGGGGGAGAGGTCAGAGGAGGATTTGTAGACCTGAGTGTCATCAGCATATAGAGATGATATCGGAGGCCAAAAGAGCTGATGAGCTCACCTAGGGCTCTATTTACTACAATTCGTATTTTGATTGCAGATTGTAGTGTGATATTACCGACTTAGGGGGTCATTCAGACCCACTCGCAAGCGGCAGTATGCTCGCAAGTGGGTCGATGGTCCCCACTGCGCATGCGCACGACGGCGGGAGCTCCGTCGTGCGCATGTGCGAGACCCGGACTGCGACAACCAAGCTGTCGCTCAGGGTCTCGCACCAAAGGGGGCGTGCTGTCGATGGTGACTGACAGCACGCCCCCTTTGGGGGGCGTGCCAGGGGCGTGGTGGCCAGACGGAGGCGTTCCCATGGGAACGCCTACCGTCTGAAGCTGGCCCCAATGACAGGAGTCCAGTAACAGGGGGAGACTCTGGATAACGCCACCTCCAGGTGGCGTTATTATCACAGGGCTTCCCCCGGTATTTTTTTCACAATTTATTTTTAGCAACTACCAGGCAGATTGCATTTCCCATTACAATGGTGGGAAATGCGATCTGATTACTAAAAATAAGTGATAATTAGGGGTTGGAGTAGAGTTTTATGATTTCTACTCCAATTGCCCTTTAGTAACTTTAGGTGAAACTAAAATAATGTGAAAAGGGTGTGAAAAACCCCTTTTTCACTTTATTTTAGTAAAAATAATGATAATAAATAGAGCCCCTAGAGAGGATGTATAGAGGGAGAATAGGAGAGGTACCAGAACGAAGCTTTGGGGGACACCAACTGTTAGTGGAAGTGGGGGCGAAGTGGAGTCAAGAGAGGAGACAGAGAAATAGCGGCCAGAGAGGTAGGAGGACAACAAAGAGAATGGAAGTATCCCACAGACTGAGTAAATTGTCCATCAATATGTTTGTGTATCTATCTCATATTTATCTTTCTCATATTTATGTCCTTTTTTTTATCTCATATCAATCAGTGGGTGTCATTATCGACTGCCCAGAGCTAGGAGCTGTTGCTGTACATGTAATTATTCTATGCCCAGAGTTAGGAATTAGTTCTGTACATGTAATCACCATATGCCCGGAGTCAGTAGCTAGTGCACTACATTAAATCACCATATGCCTGGAATCACTAGTGCTGTACATATAATTACCATATGGCTGGAGTCAGGAGCTAGTGCTGTACATGTAATCACCATATGCCCGGAGTCAGGAGCTAGTGCTATACATGTAATCACCATATGCCCGGAATCAGGAGCTAGTGCTGTACATGGAATCACCATATGCCCATATACAATGACTAGTGCTGTACACGTAATCACCATATGCCCAGAGTGAGGAGCTAGTGCTGTACATGGAATCATCATATGCCTGGAGTCAGGAGCTAGTGCTGTACATGGAATCACCATATGCCTGGAGTCAGGAGCTAGTGCTGTACATGGAATCACTATATGCCCCGAGTCAGGAGCTAGTGCTGTACATGAAAAAAACCATATGCCCAGACACAATGACTAGTGCTGTACACGTAATCACCATATGCCCAGAGAGAAGAGCTAGTGCAGTACATGGAATCACCATATGCCTGGAGTCAGGAGCTAGTGCTGTACATGGAATCACCATTTGCCTGGAGTCAGGAGCTAGTGCTGTACATGGAATCACCATATGCCTGGAGTCAGGAGCTAGTCCTGTACATGGAATCACCATATGCCCAGAGTGAGGAGCTAGTGCTGTACATGGAATTACCATATGCCTGGAGTCAGGAGCTAGTGCTGTACATGGAATCACCATATGCCCAGATACATTGACTAGTGCAGTACACGTAATCACCATATGCCCAGAGTGAGGAGCTAGTGCTGTACATGGAATCACCATATGCCTGGAGTCAGGAGCTAGTGCTGTACATGGAATCACCATATGCCCAGAGAGGAGCTTGTGCTGTACATGGAATCACCATATGCCTAGAGTCATGAGCTAGTGCTGTAGATGTAATTACCATATGCCCGGAGTCAGTAGCTAGTGCTGTACATGTAATCATCATATGCCTGGAGTCAGGAGCTAGTGCTGTACATGGAATCACCACATGCCCAGAGATAGAAGATAGTGCTGTACATGGAATCTCCATATGCCCAGATACATTGACTAGTGCAGTACACGTAATCACCATATGCCCAGAGTGAGGAGCTAGTGCTGTACATGGAATCACTATATGCCCCGAGTCAGGAGCTAGTGCTGTACATGAAAAAAACCATATGCCCAGACACAATGACTAGTGCTGTACACGTAATCACCATATGCCCAGAGAGAAGAGCTAGTGCAGTACATGGAATCACCATATGCCTGGAGTCAGGAGCTAGTGCTGTACATGGAATCACCATTTGCCTGGAGTCAGGAGCTAGTGCTGTACATGGAATCACCATATGCCTGGAGTCAGGAGCTAGTGCTGTACATGGAATCACCATATGCCTGGAGTCAGGAGCTAGTGCTGTACATGGAATCACCATATGCCCAGAGTCAGGACCTAGTGCTGTACATGTAATCATCATATGCCTAGAGTCAGGAGCTAGTGCTGTACATGTAATAACCATACGCCCAGAGTCAGGAGCTAGTGCTGTACATGGAATCACCATATGCCTAGAGTCAGGAGCTAGTGCTGTACATGTAATCACCATATGCCTGTAGTCAGTAGCTAGTGCTGTACATGTAATCATCATATGCCTGGAGTCAGGAGCTAGTGCTGTACATGGAATCACCACATGCCGAGAGACAGAAGCTAGTGCTGTACATGGAATCTCCATATGCCCAGAGTCAGGGACTAGTGCTGCACATGTAATCACCATATGCCTAGAGTCAGGATCTAGTGCTGTACATGGAATCATCATATGCCTAGAGTCAGGAGCTAGTGCTGTACATGTAATGACCATATGCCCAGAGTCAGGAGCTAGTGCTGTACATGGAATCACCATATGTCTGGAGTCAGGAGCTAGTCCTGTACATGGAATCACCATATGCCCAGAGTCAGGAGCTAGTGCTGTACATGTTATCACCATATGCCCAGATAGAATGACTAGTGCTGTACATATAATCACCATATGCCCAGAGTGAGGAGCTAGTGCTGTACATGGAATTACCATATGCCTGGAGTCAGGAGCTAGTGCTGTACATGGAATCACCATATGCCCAGATACATTGACTAGTGCAGTACACGTAATCACCATATGCCCAGAGTGAGGAGCTAGTGCTGTACATGGAATCACCATATGCCTGGAGTCAGGAGCTAGTGCTGTACATGGAATCACCATATGCCCAGAGTCAGGAGTTTGTGCTGTACATGGAATCACCATATGCCTAGAGTCATGAGCTAGTGCTGTAGATGTAATTACCATATGCCCGGAGTCAGTAGCTAGTGCTGTACATGTAATCATCATATGCCTGGAGTCAGGAGCTAGTGCTGTACATGGAATCACCACATGCCCAGAGATAGAAGATAGTGCTGTACATGGAATCTCCATATGCCCAGAGTCAGGGACTAGTGCTGCACATGTAATCACCATATGCCTAGGGTCAGGATCTAGTGCTGTATATGGAATCATCATATGCCTAGAGTCAGGAGCTAGTGCTGTACATGTAATAACCATATGACCAGAGTCAGGAGCTAGTGCTGTTCATGGAATCACCATATGTCTTTAGTCAGGAGCTAGTTCTGTACATGGAATCACCTTATGCCCAGAGTCAAGAGCTAGTGCTGTACATGTAATCACCATATGTCCTGATACAATGACTAGTGCTGTACACGTAATCACCATATGCCCAGAGTGAGGAGCTACTGCTCTACATGGAATCACCATATGCCTGGAGACAGGAGCTTCTGCTGTACATGGAATCACCATATACCTGGAGTCAGGAGCTAGTGCTGTACATGTAATCACCATATGCCTGGAGTCAGGAGCTAGTCCTGTACATGGAATCACCATATGCCCAGAGTGAGGAGCTAGTGCTGTACATGTAATCACCATATGCCCAGATAGAATGACTAGTGCTGTATATATAATCACCATGTGCGCAGAGTGAAGAGCTAGTGCTGTACATGGAATCACCATATGCTTGGAGTCAGGAGCTAGTGCTGTACATGGAATCACCATATGCCTGGAGTCAGAAGCTAGTGCTGTACATGGAATCACCATATGCCCAGATACATTGACTAGTGCTGTACACATAATCACCATATGCCCAGAGTGAGGAGCTAGTGCTGTATATGGAATCATGATATGCCTAGAGTCAGGAGCTAGTGCTGTACATGTAATAACCATATGCCCAGAGTCAGGAGCTAGTACTGTACATGGATTCACCATATGCCTGGAGTCAGGAGCTAGTCCTGTACATGGAATCACCATATGCCCAGAGTGAGGAGCTAGTGCTGTACATGGAATCACCATATGCCTGGAGTCAGGAGCTAGTGCTGTACATGTAATCACCATATACCTGGAGTCATGAGCTATTGCTGTAGTCACCATATGCCCAGATACAATGACTAGTGCTGTACACGTTATCACCATATGCCCAGAGTGAGGAGCTAGTGCTGTACATGGAATCACCATAGGCTTGGAGTCAGGAGCTAGTGCTGTACATGGAATCACCATATGCCCAGAGTCAGGCGCTAGTGCGGTACATGGAATCACCATATGCCCAGAGTCAGGCGCTAGTGCTGTACATGGAATCACCATATGCCCAGATACAATGACTAGTGCTGTACACGTAATCAGTGTCGGACTGGGGCATGAAGGGCCCACCAGGGGATTGCAATGGTAGGGGCCCGCTGAAGGGGTGTGACCAGCTACTTTGTTGGTGTTGTCAACTGAATGGGCATGGCCATCCAAAAAATACTTTGGGCCATATTCAATTTGAGGCGTTAAGTCCGGATCCGCGATACTTTACCGCCGATGACGTCATTATCGCCTGTTTTGCTTTTACCCCGTATTCAAGTGTAATAGGCGGTAAAGGATCGCCTATGAATGGCAGGCGGAAAAAAGTGCAGAATTGGGGTTTTGGGGTGCAACGTTGCGGGTGCCCCCGTGCAGCCTTCAGACAGTCCCCCAAAGGTAATCTGTGTCAAAAATTAAAAAAAAAAACACTTAAGGACACCCCAAAAATTTACTTTGAAAAAGAGGGCGAAAAAAAAAAGTTGGGGTACAAAGTTAAAAACTAGCGAACTTGACTCTGGGGGGTCCTCAAGTATGCCCCAAGTGTTTTTTTGATTGCAAGTGCTTGCAGCAGGTGGATTTTTCACGATTTTTTCAACTTCACTTTAGCAACTTTTAAATATGCTGACACCCCCATTTTCAAGTACCCCAAATTTGCTGGGATAAGTTATTTTCTTGAAAAAAAACTCCAAAATACTATTCTGCATCAGGTATAGAAAAACGCTATTTAGTAACAATTGAGCCCATTTAAAAACACTAAATACCTTCAGCAAGCCAAATCGGGGGGTACCATAGGGAACCCCATGTCAGAGCATCATTTGGGGGGTGTCAGGCTGATTTCCCCAAAATTGACAGTACTTTCTGCTTGTTTTAGTATCGCCGGGTCCCGTTTACGCGTACTTTCATATTGAATACGGGGTAAAGCCTGGACGGCCGCGATACTTTTCCGCCTCCAAAACAGGCGAAGTCGGCGGAAAGTCCGGGCCGCGTTAAAGTATCGCGGCTCAGCTCACATTGAATACGGGCCTTTGTTGGATGGCCACTCGGACCGACTTATCAAATAATTTACATAGTCATCTTGTTGAATATCAATAGGATACAGACGAAAGAACTAAGTAAACAGATTCTGAAAGGTTGATATTTAACAAGATGATTGTGAATTATTTGTTAAGTCGACCCAAGTGCCACCCCAGGAGAGACTATGGGCCTGATTCAGCGGTAGCAATCGCGCACGCAGTTCTGCTGTGAAAGTATGCTAAAGTTTGCAATCGCAATGCTGTCGCAGGCCAACATAAAAACGCCCACTTCCCCTTTCTCCCATCCGTAATACCTTGCATTCCAGTGGAAACATCGGTAACATTGAGTACCATCAGAGCCTCATGCACAATTATAGCAGGTCAGACCTTACTTATAACTTGCTTTCTGCACGTAATGAGTACTCAAGCTGCGTATGCCGTTGCAGTGGCTAATTTATGTACAGCCCTGTAACAGCGTTCAAACAGACAGGCACGCATGCGTTTCTCTGCCCCCCTCCATCACCACCCCAAACGCTCACAGCCTGTCACTCATTCAGCAATGGGTCTGCTTAATCGCAATGCGATCGCAGAGCTACCTTCGCGCACGCACACTGTGATGAATACGCATGCACAGTACACAACCATCGTCTGTCTGCGTGCGCTTTTGTAGTTGCGATCCGTGCATGAATCAGGCCCTATGTTACTTATTTCCTTATTCTAAGGATTTATGCGGAGGGCACCAGATTGCAATCGAATAATATAAGCAAGGAATGGCGGATCATTGCAACTAATAGATATATACTGTGTTTATAAACCCCTTTGTGTGTCACTGGGCTACTTCTGTTTACATGTTATTGTGGACAGACTCCAGATATCATGCTCGCTATCTACTAGAGGCTTGAAAAGCATGAAAAACATGAATCCCCATAGTGTATTTGGACATATGGCAGTTCCTATTAAAGCTAAAGAACAGATAAAGGAAACGGTAAGAGGGGATGTAGTTGGCATCCCAGCGTGCTGGATGCCGACAGTCTGAATACCGCCGCCGAAATCCCGACAGGTCAGGATCCCAGCACCAGTATCTCGATCACCGGCATCCCTAAGGTAAGTATCGGGGTGTTAGGGGGAGATTAGGATTAGGTAGCGGGATTAGGGTTAGGTACTAGGTGGAGGGTTAGGCAGCAGGGAGGGATAGTTAGGATTAGGGTGTGGGGAGGTAGAGGTTAGGTTTAGGCACTAGGGGGGAGGTTAGGTTTAGGCACCAGGAAGGGGATGTTAGGATTAGGGTGCGGGGAGGGAGAGGTTAGGTTTAGGCACCAGGGGGAGTGTTAGGGTTAGGGTGCGAGGAGGGAGAGGTTAGGTTTAGGCACCAGGGAGGGGGTGTTAGGATTAGGTGTGCGGGGAGGGAGAGGTTAGGTTTAGGCACTAGGGGGAGGGTTAGGGTGTAAGGAGGGAGAGGTTAGGTTTAGGCACCAGGGAGGGGGTGTTAGGATTAGGTGTGCGGGGAGGGAGAGGTTAGGTTTAGGCACTAGGGGGAGGGTTAGGGTGTGAGGAGGGAGAGGTTAGGTTTAGGCACCAGAGAGGGGGTGTTAGGATTAGGGTGTGGGGAGGGAGAGGTTAGGTTTAGGCACCAGGGAGGGGGTGTTAGGATTAGGGAGCGGGGAGGTTAGACTTAGGCACTAGGGGGGTAGGTTAGGGTTAGACACCGGGGAGGGAAGGTTAGGGTAGGGGGAAGGAAAATACTTACCATCCTTCCCTATGGGTGTTGGGATTCTGGTTGTCGGGATGCCGCTGTCGGTATTCTGACCTGCAGCATCCCGACAGCCGGGATTTCATACCCAACCCCGGTGAGAGGGGCAATGGATATAACCGACTTTGCAGAAGGGAAGCATGGATATTCCAAATTAAGAGTTTAAGCCCACAGGGTCTCAGCGAGTCCATAGAGCTCAATAATGTATAATCCACTGTTACTGCCCTATCACACATTTCTCTGCTCACCCAGCAGATCACTCTTCACACAGCTTAAGGTGCCCATCCACTTGCCGATAATACTGAACGATTGCACGATTATGACATTGTCGTCCCCGCATCTACAAATGGATGGGCACCTTTACACTGCCCCATCACACCTCACATTTCACCCCTTGTGCCTCTCAAAGCTCCCCTCACACTGCTGCCCTCACTCCCCAAACTGCTCCCTGGCAAAGTAAGGGACTGGTGGCCCCTCAAACCCCCCGCCCCACTACCACCACAAACCATCCCCACGAGCACCACCAGTGAGTGGTTGTAATGTGTTCCTGTAAACTCAGAAGAGAGATCCAGCAGAGTAAGATGCAATGGGGGAAACACACAAGCAAGTGTTATTTGCGGACAATCAGAGGGTGTTGTGCAAGTCACCTTTAGTGGGGTCTAATGTCCACATCTGGTGACTGTCTATCTAGCCTCTGACTTCTAAGCGTAAGCCTGGCATGCTAGCACTTATAGGGCCTCATTTATCAACAAGTTTTATCACTCAAAAGGAGTGATAAACTCGCTGCGTATGATAATGGTGCTCCAGCCAATCAGCTCCCAACTGTCATCTGTTTGAAAAATGACAGTTGGGAGCTGATTGGCTGGAGCACCATTTATCATACACAGTGAGTTTTATCACTCGTTTTGAGTGATAAAACTCGTTGATAAATGTGGCCCTAATAATTACACAATATCTGTAATTAATGAGTCGGAAATAAGCCCACAGTACTGGAACATACATCACATGATGTGATGTATGTGCCAGTACTGTGGGCTTATTACTGACACACACATCTCTCGCACAGTGATGAGGAGGATTACCTTCTATCGCAGCACGTAAGGAGGATCTGCTGTAAACTCAGAGATTTTGCAGCACCCCGTGCTGGTGGTGTCACTGCTGCTGGCGTCTTGTGGTTTCTGTAGGAAGAAGAGAAGATGAGACTGGGCACGTGACAGCGTTGCCAACCTCCTTCACTCCTCCCCAAATACACGTCCAGCCATCACTGTCTACCATGGTCTGGGATGCAGACAGGACACCATGTACGGTGGAGTCCACTGCCTGCTCACCTTAACATGCATTTACACAGCAACTTCCCATAGGTGTTGATAAAAATTTTCTGTGGTCCTCACCCTGTGCCATGGTTGTGCGGGCAGCACCGCACCACTTAATGGTAGTGATCTCTCCATGACCCGGACTCCCGGTCACTGGCTGGGCACACAGTGACGTCATGCCTTTCCAGGCAACAATCAGTGTCCCCTCCAAGTCCTAGCTCCCTGTGCCTTCTTCACACAGTACAATTTTTTTGGTGGGCAGTGTTGTTGCATAGGGAATACACATATAGGTGATTTTAAACCCCGGCGACACCCCCCCTCTGTGCGAATGTCATCCTGGCCAAGGGGTAGATATGACCCTGCCTCAGGGCCCCCTCATGCCAGGGGCGTATCTATAATGGGTGCAGGGTGGGCCCGCATCACACACCCGTCACCGATAATATCAAAACTTACCTCTCCCAGGTTCCACATCTGGTCTCAAAGCGTTGCTCAAAACGCTGGAAAATGGCCATTCTACTGGTGTTTTGCGCATGAGCTGTGAGGAAATCGCTGGGAAAATGGCAGACGCACCATTTCTCCAGCGATCTGCGCATTCGCAGTAGACTCTGGGCACACTCTAGTGCCCAGAGTCTACTGATTCTGCGGTGGCCAGCCACGTAAGTCGGCTGCCGGGGTGAGAGGAGGGGGCCTGTGACGGAGGATGCACACGGGCCCCCTCCTCTCTAAAGACACCCCTGCCGGGCCTGCCTCATGCCCTAGACTTCTACCATTATGCCAATCTGCTTCTCCCACTACTTCAACCCCCACCACCCCCTGACACACACATACACACCACACACACGCAACCCCTGATTCTTCCCCAGCATTCACAAAGGAAGCTCACATGCAAGTCACACACATAAGGACAGATGACACATACCTTATCAGCAGCAGAGTTCTGTCTCCGGTTGGGCCAGGCTTGGCTGTGCAGCAGCTTCCTTCCATCTCCCTCTCTGATAGCAGCATTTTCCAATCTCTCTAATCCCGTGTAACTCCGCCCCCTGTTTAGCCCCGCCCATGTAAAGTCCCGTTTAGCCCCGCCCCCTGCTCAGCTCCGTGTAGCTTAGCCCCCTGCTCGGAGTGTTGTCAGGTGGCCTGTTGTTAGAGCGCGCCAGCTCTCCCTAGCAAAACTTGATATAGACAGCAGCACTGCTGCTGCTCATCTGCTGCTGCCCTGGCTCTGCCTGACAGCAACATAAACCCCCCCCCCCAACACTCTCGATCGCCGTGCGCTAAGCCCCGCCTCCTCGCAGAAATGGGCGTGGCCACATTGCAGTAGGGCCCACCGGGGAAATACCCGATTCCCCGGCAGCCCAGTCCAAGCCTGCACGTAATCACCATATGCTCAGAGTGAGGAGCTAGTGCTGTACATGGAATCACGATATGCCTGGAGTCAGGAGCTAGTGCTGTACATGGAATCACCATATGCCCAGATACATTGACTAGTGCCTTACACGTAATAACCATATGCCCAGAGTGAGGAGCTAGTGCTATATATGGAATCATGATATGCCAAGAGTCAGGAGCTAGTGCTGTACATGTAATAACCATATGCCCAGAGTCAGGAGCTAGTGCTGTACATGGAATCACCATATGCCTGGAGTCAGGAGCTAGTCCTGTACATGGAATCACCATATGCTTGGAGTCAGGAGCTAGTGCTGTACATATAATAACCATATGCCCAGATACATTGACTAGTGCTGTACACGTAATCACCATATGCCCAGAGTGAGGAGCTAGTGCTGTACATGGAATCACCATATGCCTGGAGTCAGGAGCTAGTGCTGTACATGGAATCACCATATGACCAGATACAATGACTAGTGCTGTACACGTAATCACCATATGCCCAGAGTGAGGATTTAGGCCCTCATTCAGAGCCGTACGCTCTGAGCAGAGCGCACGCCCTGCATGAGGGCCGGGCTCCATTTTCATGGAGCGTCCTCCTGGACGCTCGTATAGCTGTGGGTCACCACCCACAGGCTATACGAGCGTGCATTTTGATGGCCGCGATGGTCGTGACCATCGCGACCATCGAAATTGCGAGCCGGAGCCTGCGGTTGAGGTTTTCAACCGCAAGCTCCGGAGTGATTTTGGCTCTATCAGAGCCAAAATCACTCCCACTGACATCACTAGTGATGTCAGTGGGCCAGCTTCTGACGGGAGGCGTTCCCATGGGAACGCCCCCGTCAGGGAGGCACGCCCCCGGCACGCCCACCAAAGGGGGCGTGCTGTCAATCAACATTGACAGCACGCCCCCTTTGATCGGACACAACGAGCGAAGGAAAGTCCTTCGCTCGTCGTGTCTGGCGCATGCGCACGACGGAGCTCCCTCCGTCGTGCGCATGCTCAGTGCAGACCATTGACCCACTTGCGAGCGGACAGCCGCTCGCGAGTGGGTCTGAATCAGGCCCTTAGTGCTGTACATGGAATCACCATATGCCTGGAGTCAGGATCTCGTGCTGTACATGTAATCACCATATGCCCAGAGTCAGGAGCTAGTGCTGTACATGTAATCACCATATGCCTGGAGTCAGGAGCTAGTGCTGTACATGTAATCACCATATGCCCAGATACATTGACTAGTGCTGTACACGTAATCACCATATGCCCAGAGTGAGGAGCTGGTGCTGTACATGGAATCATCATGTGCCTGGAGTCAGGAGCTAGCGCTGTACATGGAATCACCATATGCCCAGATATAGTGACTAGTGCTGTACACGTAATCACCATATGCCAAGAGTGAGGATCTAGTGCTGTACATATAATAACCATATGCACAGAAACAATGACTAGTGCTGTATACGTAATCACCATATGCCCAGAGTGAGGAGCTACTGCTATACATGGAATCACCATATGCCCGGAGTCAGGAGCTAGTGCTGTACATGGAATCACCATATGCCCAGAGTCGGGAGCTAGTGCTGTACATGGAATCACCATATTCCCAGAGTCGGGAGCTAGTGCTGTACATGGAATCACCATATGCCCAGAGTCGGGAGCTAGTGCTGTACATGGAATCACCATATGCCCAGAGTCGGGAGCTAGTGCTGTAAATGGAATCACCATATGCCCAGAGTGAGGAGCTAGTGCTATAGATGGAATCACCATATGCCTAGAATCAGGATCTAGTGTTGTACATGTATTCACCATATGCCCGGAGTCAGGAGCTAGTGCTGTACATGGAATCACCATATGCCTGGAGTCAGGATCTAGTGCTGTACATGTAATAACCATATACCCAGGGTCAGGAGCTAGTGTTGTACATGTAATCACCATATGCCCAGAGTCAGGAGCCAGTGCTGTATATGTAATCACCATATGCCCGGAGTCAGGAGCTAGTGCTGTACATGTAATAACCATATACCCAGAGTCAGGAGCTAGTGTTGTACATGAAATCACCATATGCGCAGAGTCAGGAGCTAATGCTGTACACGTAATCACCATATACCCAGAGACAGGGACACCTTTTAGGTTGTACACTCATTGGGCAGAGCCATCTTTACCTTGTGTTTTATGTGCTTGTTTCCAACCCCTGCCTCAGCTGACTGCAAGGAAGACATGAATATTGAGAAGGAAAAAAAATACACATTTACAAATATGATGGTGGACGGTGACAGACAGCGCCACACCATCTGGTATCCATACCTGGAGCTGGATGCATGAGGAGGTGCAGGGCAGGTAGGCCCCCTAAGCTCCAGATCCCTGCACCCTCCTGTTGTTGAAATGTTCTAGGTGAAGAGAAATAGGACAGTAAGTCTAATTGTTACAGCAACATAAACAGCTAATTTAAATGTTTTCACAAACTGAATAATAAGGTTTAAGCAATGACCTTTATCCGACTTCTTAGTTTTAATATATGTGATTTTTTTTTTAATGATCTAAGTGAAAGTACAGTCATTGCTTCACACTGCTAAGTTAAGCACCATATGGCAGATGAGAAAAACTGAACCCTCCATTAAAAGTTGTATTATTATTATTTGTTCTACCATGATTTTGCTACAATAATATGAGTGTCAGGGAACAAAATATCCGGTTTATGAAATACAAGAATAGTTCAGTATAGTTCAGCTCATAAAAAATAAAAAGGTTGCAAGGTTTAATTGTAAGATAATAGCTTTCCTTTTACTCTCTTAGATGAATACAGCTGCGTACAAAGCATCAATGATGAAGAAGTTGTTTTGGAAAGCGAATGATGAGCTGTATATTTGCAAAGCAGTTTGGAATGGAGAAAGTATGTCATCTTCTGTTAACTCTTGTGTTTGCTTTTTGCATTCCAGCAATGTCACACTAGACCACCATGCTTCTCCTCACATTCCTATGTCTCCACAACCCCACCGACCGACAATATTTATCCTAAAATCACTGAAGGCAAATTTGAAATAACTGTTATCTATTATGAATTAACACATTTTACAGATTGTGATTCATAATAACAAGATGACTACTAATGCAACAAATTGTACAACAAACACTAGACCTGATCCATTACGGATCGCATCTGCAACAACGTACTCAGTTGGCCGATTGTTGCGTACTGTGCATGCATCCATGCATCGCAGAGCGTGTGCTCGACGGCTACCCTGTGCACTGTGATCAAGGTAAGCCATGAATGAGTGATTGACAGGTAGTCAGCGTTTGGGGGTGGTGACATGGGAGTGGTCGGAGAAACGCAGGCGTGCCTGTTCATTTGAACGCCATTGCATGGGCGTGCATAAATTAGCCACTGCAAAGGCTTACGCAGCTTGTGTACTCACTGCGTACAACGAGATTAGCAACTTCTGAGTAAGGTTAGATCTGCTGTAATTCTGCGTGACAGGCCAATGTTACTCAATGTTACCGATGTATACGCAGGACTGCAAGGTATTACAGATGTGAGATAACGGTAGCGGGTGGCATTGGGCGTCTCTATGTTGGCTGTGCGACGGAATTTGCAATAGCAGTCATTAGCATATTTTCGTAGTGGGGCTGTGTGTGTAATCGCAGCAGCGATCGCAATAGTGATCCATAGTGAATGAGGCCCACAGTTGCTTATGAGCTCCAACTAACTGCTGTTAAATTTTTACATTGTTGCTACTGTGTGGCAGCTTTGTGTAAAACAGCTACCCTACAGGAGCCATACAGCTACCCTACAGCTACCCTATAGGAGCCCTACAGGAGCCCTACAGCAACCCTACAGCAACCCTACAGCTACCCTACAGGAGCCCTACAGGAGCCCTACAGCAACCCTACAGCTACCCTACAGGAGCCCTACAGCAACCCTACAGCTACCCTACAGGAGCCCTACAGCAACCCTACAGCTACCCTACAGCAACCCTACAGGAGCCCTACAGGAACCCTACAGCTACCCTACAGCTACCCTACAGGAGCCATACAGCGACCCTACAGCTATCCTACAGCAGCCATACAGCTACCCTACAGCGACCCTACAGCTACCCTACAGGAGCCCTACAGGAGCCCTACAGCAACCCTACAGCAACCCTACAGCTACCCTACAGGAGCCCTACAGCAACCCTACAGGAGCCCTACAGGAGCCCTACAGCAACCCTACAGCAACCCTACAGGAGCCTTACAGGAGCCGTACAGCAACCCTACAGCTACCATACAGCTACCCTACAGGAGCCCTACAGCGATCCTACAGCAACAGACTTTTATAGCTTGTTTTCAACAATATAAGGGCAGAAAAATGGGTAAATTATTTTCAAATCCTACTACTAATATATATACAAATGAGTAAACATCTTATATATTTTTTTATTTATATGCAGTCAACATGTCCACTATATCAACATTCATAAGGTCGACACCAGAATGTCGAATGTTCCAAAATCCACATGGTTCAAATGTTAACATCTAACATGTCGACATACTTAAAATATTGACATATGACATGACGACATAGTGCAAATGTTGACAATAGAAATGTAAGGGTTAGGCTGGGTACACACGTAAAGATTTTCTGTCCAACCATCCAACTAGTTGATTGGTTAGAATGAAAATCTGGTAACGTATGGGAGTAACTGATTATCAGCAATTTGCTCCTAAATGCCAGAAAACAAATGAAAATGGTCGGACAGACAAGTTTGTTAAATGTTTGATCTAAACAATTTGTTCAAACAACAGTTTTTGTCCATTTTTGGGAGCGAATTGCTGATTGTCATTTGCTTTCATCCCTTACCAGATTTTCATTCCAACCAATCAAATAGTTCGATGGTTGGACAGAAAATCTTTCTGTGTGTATGCAGCTTTAGTGTTGGTGCTAGAATTAAAATTGCTTGTCAGCATTGTCACCACATTTCATCAGTGTCAACATGCTCCATTTCGACATTGTGGTAGACATGTCTGTCGACTAGGTCAATATTTTGAATGTTGACATGGTGAACAGTGACATATTATACCAAACCCTTTTTCTGCAGTAGTTAATGCATTTATGTTATGTATGGCTCCGTAACTTATGTAGCTATGATGTCCTTAGTGCTACTGACTCAGTATAAGTGGCGGATCCAGGGATCCCCGTAACACTTCACTTCACATGGTGCGTCCACGTCATGCGGCGTATAATAGAGATAATAGCTGGGCGACACGATGGGCCAATGAGGGCTTGCCACATTATCAATCCCAGAAGGCTTTGCGGTGGCTTATTTAAGCTGCTGTCTGCAGCCAGAAGAGGAGTCGTGTTCCAGTGTCGACGGAGAAGGGGGATCCTTATGTCCAAAGGAAGTGCTGCGGCATCGACAGGAGAAAATACCGGAAAGGCCCCTGCCGTGTATGAACCACATGGACAACAGAGGAGTCGCAGACATCCTGTCACCAGAGGAGGGCACAGGAGTGGTTGGCTGACCAGGTAGGACTTTAGTGAGGCCCTTTTGTTTTATTATTCTTATATTGTTGCACCCCCTTATCACCCCACTATACCACCATGTCGGCTCTAAGCCGAAGCCCACACCTCATTGATTAGGTCATAAAGCTAAACTGCGGAGGTCATTAGGCCCCAATCACCCTTACCCCGCAGTACCACTTCATCAGCACTAGGCAGTGGGCATTGTATTATTTGGCACTAGGCCACAGGCATTGTTTAGTTGGCGCTACGTCATGGGCATTGTACTATTCAGCACTAGGCTGCATTGTATAGTCGGCGCTAGGCTGTGGGCATTGTATTATTCACCATTAGGCAGCAGGCATTGTTTAGTTGGCACATGGCAGGGGGCATTATTATTCGGCACTAGGTCATGGGCATTTTCATTACTGATTGCACTGGCCCAGGTCAGAGGGCAGCAGGCTACACCCAGTCCTGTGGCCCTCTCTTGCAAACAGGCCCCATTGCAGGGACAGGACTTGTGTTTCAGTAAGCCACCATTACCACCCCTGCAATGAAGCCCCCATTTAAAGGTAGGCAGTGGGCAAGGTAGCAGCTTGGGTTGTCATTCTTTGTACCTTTGTATGGTTTAAATTATGTATCATTTGTGCTATTGCATTGTGCCTAATACATTGTGAGAGTCAGTGGAAGCATGTAGCAGAGAGTCCTATAGTACTGCTACTATTCATCAGGTCAGCTAGAGAGAGGGCCCTGAAGCATTGTGTGGATAGGCAGGTAGCTATAGGTGGCACATGTTAGGGAAGAGAGAGAGCATGTATTATAGCATTTACAGTAGGTGTGCTTAATTGTAAGAACCGGGATCATGTCCATTCATCCATCAAGGTGATAAGGTTGCATCCGGTGAGCATATTCTGTGTCTTGTGTGTGTTTTCCCGCTTCCCTTTGAGCATTTTCATTCAGGTTGCACCCCAGTGCCTCACACTAAGGGCCAATCAGTCTGAAGCCAGGAGTGCCAATGATGACCATCCAGTGGATGTCATCCAGACTCGGGGTGTTCGTCTTACTTTGCAGAGACTCAGCACATCTGCCTTCCTTTACAGCAGGGGTGGTGGACCATTTTTCAGTTCAGGACCATTTTGATATATATATATAACATTTGCGGGCCCGGTGCAGGCCATACCCCCTCCGTGTGACATCACACGGGGCGGGGCCATGATCGTCGGTGATTACAGCAATGCCCGGAGCATCCTCAGGTGTGAAAGTAGGGTCAGTCTGCCTGAGATGATTTTTTTCCGTATGTGGGCACTATCCCACAATCTGAGGGCTTGATTCAATACCGATTGCAACTGCAATTGCAATAGCGTTTACGCACACAGTTTAATTGCTATAGTGCGCTAATCCATTGCGATCGCTATGCCGCCACCGCAGCATAACATAAGGACGCCCACTTTACCTTACACACATCCGTAATGTTCAGCAAGACTGCAAAACCATCGGTACAATCGAATACCATCGCAGCATCACGCACAAACTCTGACCTTAATCAGAAATTGCTAACTTCATCGCACGTCATGAGTCCTCAAGCTGTGTACGGCATCGCAGTGGATAAGTTATGCACGCCCCTGCAACGTCATTTAAATGCACTAGCATAACTGCGTCCTCTGCTCTGCGAAACATTCCAGCAAGTCTGGGATTTTTTGGGTACAGTATGTACACATTGGTCTCCTTATATACTGAATGGTGTATGAAATACAGTATTAATAATACAGTATTAATAATACAGTATTAATAATTAACACTATAGCTGGTCAACAATATAGACAAAAGAGTCTAAAAAACAAAACTTTTGGGTATGGGCAGCAACTCCATTCCAGCACATATATTGCATGCTGTGGCCATAGCTCTAGTAAACTCATATTATATGCATATTATATATGATATACTACTGATATTATGGTCATGATTTCAGCCACTGGACGGAGACGGGGGTTTTACGGTCAATGGAAACCCCCTCTGCATTTGTCTATGGGTTATTACTCATTATTATGTACTTGCTTTGAGATCTGGAATTCTTTACTGGGCAGAATACCATGATTAATGTGGTAAACATTTTACTCTTATTTTAAAATAATTTGGCTACTTGGGGCAGCATGGTGTGTGCAATGGTTAGAATTGCTGCCTCACAGCACTCGGGTCATAGTATCAATTGCAAATATGGCCATTGGAGAAGGGACTGATTTGAATGACTACATATTATCTGTAAAGCAATACTGTACTTAATAAGTGTGTGTTATATAAATAACTTTTCATAAAAAACTAATACTATGCAGCACTATTATTTTACTGTCTTTCATATCACAATAAACAAAAATACTTTATTGTACCAAACGCCGGTGCTTTCTGAAGATTTGCGACGTGGTGGCATGACACACTGCTGAAAGGCAGAGGAGCCCTGACATGAAGATAAGCCTCAAGAAGACTCAGAAGAAGGTAAGGCTGGAGCTGGAGAGACACTGCGGGGCTGGATGGTGCTGGAGAGACAGATGGGAGCTGACTGGAGAGACACTGGGGGTCTAGAGATATAGAAGGAGGTTAGCTGGAGCTAGAGAAACACTGGGTGCCTGGAGAGACAGATGGGGCTGGCTGTAGCTGGAGAGACATAAGCGGGGGGGGCAGGCTGGAGAGACAGAAGGGGATGGGCTAGAGCAGGAGAGACACTGGGGACAGAGTTTGCAGAAACACATGGAAAAGAGGCTGAAGAGAACTGGGTGGAAGTGGCTGGAGATTAACCACAATTAACCACAACTCTAAGGATTACTGGCACATAGACATTGGCACAAGGCTCAAGCCTGAGCCAATGGGGAGTGGAGTGGGTGCTGGGGAGGATGAGCGGGGAAAAGGGAAAGGTGCCACCATATATTTTGCCTTCGGGCACCTGATATGAATCTATGCCCTTGTGAGTGCAAATCATATATGCACACATAATGGGACTGATTTTGACCTGGGAGAAAAGCAAAAAGATACAAATAACCTTGCACCTGGAAAAAAAACATTTTACACTACACTTTAGATTTGAGTTTGGACAGGTCCCTCTAAAATCGAAATCAGGGTGCGTGCCTGAGGCATCATTTGCTAACTAGATGCATGGGCTGTGGGGTAGTGATGGTGCCACCCTAGGGCCCTGGGAATTAGCACCGCTCGCACACCCCCCCTATGGCCCTGTTATTAGGGTATTCAAAGTGCATACTATTAAGAGATTGGCAGCAGCAGTGTGAATGATAGTGAGCTGATTTTAGCTAATATGTAGTAATAGTAACTCCTGTTTATTTCTACAGGACCATATACATTATTATCATTATTAGATTTTATTTATAGGGCGCCACAAGTGGTCCACAGCGCCGTTAATACAGTAAAGGGTACACAGAACATTACAATACAGTAACCAAATTATAAACAGAGCACAAGTAACAATTAGCAAAACAATTCTCCATACATAATACAGCTGGGAAGGTGAAGACTGTCATAGAAGAGCTAGAGAAGAAGGCTCTGTGAGATAGTGGGGAGGAGGACCATGCTCCTAGGAGCTTACAGTCTAGGGGAAAGCGGAGACACACAGATGACATGAGGCATGAGTGTGTAGAGGGGGACCAGAGTGCAGGAAACAGGCAAGGTAGAGATGGAATGAGATAGAGCCCCTTCCATTTCTGTACCATGACATCATCAGCCAGTGTCCAACGTCATTCCTTACCATCCAAGTGGGCTCACTATATAGTCAACTGGCGAGCGAAGCGAGCCACCATGTCCGCAGCATGGTGAGCGAAGCGAGCCCGCATGGGACCAACTATCTTATTTTTGTGGAAAGTGTAGGCAGAAACCTCCACTTCCGCCCTCACTCACTTCACTTCCAGGTATGGCTACTGAAGGGGTTTTATACTCTTCCAGGTAGAGATGGCTGAGGCAGGAGGGACAGAGACTTGGGGCTCTATTTATTAACATTATTTTGACTAAAATAAAGTGAAAAAAGGTGTTTTCACACCCTTTCCACATTATTTTAGTAACACCTAGTTATTACAGGGCAATTGGAGTAGAATTCATAAAATTCTACTCCAACCCCTAAGTATCACTTATTTTAAGTAATCAGATCGCTTTTCCCATAATTGTAATGGGAAATGTGATCCGACCAGAGTTACTAAAAATAAAATGTGAAAAAAATACCTAGGGAGGCCCTGTGATAATAACGCCACCTGGAGGTGGCATTATCCAGGGTCTCCACCGGTTACTGGACTCCTGCTCCGCTCTAACGGGGAGAGCAAAGCCGGGAGTCAGTCCCAGTAATCAGCTGTGTGGTCTAAACAGACCGCAAGCTGATTACTGCAAAAAAATAAATAAAAAAAATTAACTTACCTGACTCCAGGAACTGGTGATCGGGTCTCCGGGTGATGTCCTCCCTCCAGTCAGCTGGTCTCCCATAGTGCACTGCAGCCCGGTCATCAGGTGTCCCAGTGCAATATGGAATATCACCTGACCGGAGGGCATGGAGGACATCACCAGGGGTCCGGATCATGCAGGTAAGTGTAATTAAGGGTGGGGGGGTTGCGGGGGGTCCGCGGTCACGGGCGGCGGTGCTTAGCACCAGGGGGCGGGGCTTAGCGCCGGGGGGTAGCAGCGACAGCCGGTCGGCGCATGTGCGGGCACTTTGCCATGGTATTTTTTCCGAAAATACCGTGACTAGTGTGTGGATGGGATTCGCAGGGACAGAGCTTTTTTGCAAGCTCTGTCCCTGCAAGGGATTTGTAGTAAATCCCTGTGATATTGCCTGAATTCGCAATGCGAATTCAGTCGTTAATATCACACTACAATCTGCATTCAACATGCGGATTGTAGTAAATAGAGCCCTTGGTGACACGGTTATGTGGTGGAAGGGTATGCTTTGATGAACAGGTGGGTTTTCAGTGCACTGGCGGTTTCATATTTAACCATTCTGTATATTTATTTGCTGCAGCCTAAAATTACAAGCGATCTTGATCCTGCAGTATTGGATACCAAACTTTAATCCAGGGGTGAGCGGGTTCGGATTTCTGAAATCCGAACCCCCCCGAGCCCCCCCGATCCGAGTCCGATCCGAGTCAGGCTCGACTTTTCCCGCCTGACTCGGATCTGAAATCGAGGCAAAACGTCATCATCCCGCCTTCCGAGTCTCGCGGGTTTTGGATCCTATATAAGGTACCCGCGTCGGCGCCATTTTCTCACTCGGCTGTGGACAGTGAAGAGGGAGGGTGGGAGTTAGGGCTGTGTAGTGTAGTGTAGTGTAGTGCTGCTGTTGTCCACTACTTCAAAGTCCATAGGGGCTGGCTGTGTTGTGCTGTGCTGCTGTTGTTAATAGGGGCTGTGTCCACTATTTCAAAGTCCATAGGGGCTGGCTGGACTGTGTTGTGCAGTCAGTTCTCCATAGGGGCTGTGTCCACTCCAAAGTCCTGTGCAGTGTCCCAGTCCTAAAGGGGTGCTGTAGTGTTGTCCAGGGGGTGCTCTGTCCATCAGGGGTGCTCCCCCCAAGTGCTAAAAAAATAATATATTTTCTGTGTTTGTGAATTGTGTGCGCAGTAGCCGCACGTGCATCAACAAAGTAGTGCCAAGCGTGCGCCTGTGTCATAAGTAAAGGGCCGGCTGGCTTGACCGTTAAAGGGTGCTGTAACCCCCAAAGTACACTCCAGTCCAAACCAAAAAAAAAAATATTTTCTGTGTTTGTGAATTGTGTGCGCAGTAGCCGCACGTGCATCAACAAAGTAGTGCCAAGCGTGCGCCTGTGTCATAAGTAAAGGGCCGGCTGGCTTGACCCTTAAAGGGTGCTGTAACCCCCAAAGTACACTCCAGTCCAAACCAAAAAAAAAATTATTTTCTGTGTTTGTGAATTGTGTGCGCAGTAGCCGCACGTGCATCAACAAAGTAGTGCCAAGCGTGCGCCTGTGTCATAAGTAAAGGGCCGGCTGGCTTGACCGTTAAGGGTGCTGTAACCCCCGAAAGTACACTCCAGTCCAAACCAAAAAAAAAATTATTTTCTGTGTTTGTGAATTGTGTGCGCAGTAGCCGCACGTGCATCAACAAAGTAGTGCCAAGCGTGCGCCTGTGTCATAAGTAAAGGGCCAGCTGGCTTGACCGTTAAAGGGTGCTGTAACCCCCAAAGTACACTCCAGTCCAAACCAAAAAAAAAATTATTTTCTGTGTTTGTGAATTGTGTGCGCAGTAGCCGCACGTGCATCAACAAAGTAGTGCCAAGTGTGCGCCTGTGTCATAAGTAATGGGCCGGCTGGCTTGACCGTTAAAGGGTGCTGTAACCCCCAAAGTACACTCCAGTCCAAACCAAAAAAAAAATTATTTTCTGTGTTTGTGAATTGTGTGCGCAGTAGCCGCACGTGCATCAACAAAGTAGTGCCAAGCGTGCGCCTGTGTCATAAGTAAAGGGCCGGCTGGCTTGACCATGGTGCTGTAACCCCCAAAGTACACTCCAGTCCAAACCAAAAAAAAAATTATTTTCTGTGTTTGTGAATTGTGTGCGCAGTAGCCGCACGTGCATCAACAAAGTAGTGCCAAGCGTGCGCCTGTGTCATAAGTAAAGGGCCGGCTGGCTTGACCGTTAAAGGGTGCTGTAACCCCCAAAGTACACTCCAGTCCAAACCAAAAAAAAAATAATTTTCTGTGTTTAGCCGCACGTATATATCAAATCGATATAACATAAATGGAGGACCAAACTTTCTCCGATAAAAATAAAATAGAGAAAGATCAAGAACCACTTCCTCCTAGTGCTGAAGCTGCTGCCACTAGTCATGACATAGACGGTAACATGCCATCAACGTCGTCTGCCAAGGCCGATGCCCAATGTCATAGTAGAGGGCACATACAATCCCAAATGGCAAAGTTCAGGAAAATGACCTTGAAAAAGACATTTAAATCAGCTGAAGAGAAACGTAAACTTGCCAATATGCCATTTACGACACGGAGTGGCAAGGAACGGCTAAGGTCGATCCCTAGTATGTTCATGACTAGTGGTTCAGCTTCACATGACGATGGAAGCCCTCCTCCCACTAAAAAAATCAAAAGAGTTAAGCTGGCAAAAGCACAGTGAAGAACTGTGCTTTCTAAGAAGATATCACAAATACCCAAGGAGAGTCCAAGTGTGGTGGTGGTTGCGATGCCTGACCTTCCCAGCACTGGACGGGAAGAGGTGGCTCTTTCCACCATTTGCACGCCCCCTGCAAGTGCTGAAAGGAGCACCCACAGTCCACTTGCTGATATGCAAATTGAAGATGTCACTGTTGAAGTACAACAGGATGAGGATACTGGTGTAGCTGGCGCTGAGGAGGAAGTTGGCGAGGAGGATTCTGATGGTGATGTGGTTTGTTTAAATCAGGCTCCGGGGGAGACAGTTGTTGTCCGTGGGATGAAAAAGCCCATCACGGTCATGCCTGGGCAGAAGACCAAACATTCCACCTCTTTGGTCTGGCAATATTTCTATCCAAATCCGGACAACAACTGTCTTGCCATATGTACCATATGTAAAGGTGAAATAAGTAGGGGTAGGGACGTCAACCACCTAGGAACATCCTCCCTTATACGGCACCTGCAGCGCGTTCATAAAAAGTTACTGTCAAGTTCAGAAACTTTGGCTAAGACCGTAAGCAGTCCAGGGACACCTAAATCCTGTTGTCCTGTTGTATCCAAGCGCCTGCAAACCACACCGTCAACTCCCTCCTCTTCAATTTCCTCCTTAGTCAGGATCGGAAGTAGTCCTGCAGGCCATGTCACTGGCATGACTGACTCTCCTATCCGGGATTCCTCCGGAGGATCCTGCATTGCTACGCCTACTGCTGCCGCTGCTGCTGTTGCTGCTGCTGGGAGTCGTTCATCATCCCAGAGAGGAAGTAGGAACACCACTACTTTTACTAAACAAATGACCCTCCAACAGTCCTTAGCGAGGAGGATGAAGTACGACAGCAGTCATCCTGAAGCAAAACGTATAACTGAGGCCTTGACTGCTATGTTGGTGTTAGACGTGCGTCCGGTATCCGCCATTAGTGCAGTGGGATTTAGACAATTGATGGAGGTAGTGTGTCCCCGGTTCCAAATCCCGTCTAGATTCCACTTCACTAGGCAGGCGATACCGAGACTGTACAGAAACGTCAGAAAAAGTGTCCTCAGTGTCCTGAAAAATGCCGTTGTACACAATGTCCACTTAACCACGGACATGTGGACAAGTGGAACAGGGCAGACTAAGGACTATATGACTGTGACAGCCCACTGGGTAGATGTATCACCTTACGCAGCAACAGCAGCAGCGTCACCAGTAGCAGCATCTCAGAAACGCCAGCTCGTTCCAAAGCAGGCTACGCTGTGTATCACCGGTTTCAGTAAGAGGCACACCGCTGACAACTTCTTAGAGAAACAGAGGGAAATCATCGCCCAGTGGCTTACCCCACTTAGACTCTCCTGGGGATTTGTGATATCTGACAACGCCACCAATATTGTGCGGGCATTACATCTGGGCAAATTCCAGCACGTCCCATATTTTGCTCACACAATAAACTTGGTGGTGCAGAATTTTCTGAAAAGCGACAGGGGCGTGCAGGAGACGCTTTGGGTGGCCCGAAAAATTTCTGGCCACTTTCGCCATTCAGCGACTGCGTGCCGAAGACTGGAGCGCCAGCAAACACTCTTGAACCTGCCCCGCCATCACCTGAAGCAAGAGGTTGTGACGCGGTGGAACTCAACCCTCTATATGCTTCAGAGGATGGAGGAGCAGCAAAAGGCCATACAAGCCTATACATCCACCTATGACATAGGCAAAGGAGGGGGTATGCACCTGACTCAAGCGCAGTGGAGAATGATTTCCGTGTTGTGCAAGGTTCTCCAGCCCTTCGAACTTGCCACACGTGAAGTCAGTTCAGACACTGCCAGCTTGAGTCAGGTCATTCCCCTCATCAGGCTTTTGCAGAAGCAGCTGGAGAAAGTGAAGGAGGAGCTAAGACGGAGCGATTCCACTCGGCATGTGGGACTTGTGGATGAAGCCCTTCATTCGCTTTGCCAGGATTCCAGGGTGGTCAATCTGTTGAAATCAGACCACTACATTTTGGCCACCGTGCTCGATCCTAGGTTTAAAGCCTATGTGGTGTCTCTCTTTCCGGCCGACACAAGCCTGCAGAGGTGCAAAGACCTGCTGGTGAACACACTGTCAGCTGAAGCGGAACGTGACACGTCAACGGCTCCTTCTTCATTTTCTCCCGCAACTGGGGCTGCCAGGAAAAAACTTAGGTATCCTAAGCAACCCGCTGGCAGTGATGCAGGGCAGGCAGGACCAAGTTTGGACATCTGGTCCGGACTGAAGGACCTAGCAACAATTTCTGACATGTCTACTGTCACTGCATATGATACTGTCACCATTGACAGAATGGTGGAGGATTACATCGGTGACAGCATCCAAGTAGGCATGTCAGACAGTCCATACCTGTACTGGCAGGAAAAAGAGGAAATTTGGAGGCCCCTGTGCAAACTGGCTCTATTTTACCTGAGTTGCCTCCCCTCCAGTGTGTACTCCGAAAGAGTGTTTAGTGCAGCCGGGAACCTTGTCAGCGAAAGGCGTAGGAGGTTGCTTCCACAGAATGTGGAGAAGATGATGTTCATCAAAATTAATTATCAGCTCTTCCAGGGAGACCACCCTCCAGAAGGTACAGAGGGACCTGTGGTGGTGGATTCAAGTGAGGACGAGTGAATACTTTGTGAGGATGAGGATGTACACACTGAAGAGGGTGAGGAATCGGTGGATGATGAGGATGACATCTTGCCTCCGTAGAGCCAGTTTGTGCAGGGACACATTAATTGCCAGCTTGTTTTGTGGGGGCCCAAACGAACCAATCATTTCAGCCACAGTTGTGTGGCAGACCCTGGCGCTGAAATGATTGATTTGTTAAAGTGTGCATGTCCTGTTTATACAACATAAGGGTGGGTGGGAGGGCCCAAGGACAATTCCATCTTGCACCTCTTTTTTTTCTTTGCATTATGTACAGTTTGGGGCCTAGTTTTTCTAACTGCCATCCTGTCTGCCACTGCAGTGTCACTCTTAGATGGGTCACGTGTTTGTGCCGCCCACTCGTGTCGATTAGCATAGTCATCCAGCTACCTCGGTGCAACCTTTTGGACATAAAAACACTATTGTGAGGTGTGAGATGTTCAGAATAGACTGGAAATGAGTGGAAATTAAGGTTATTGAGGTTAATAATAGCATAGGAGCAGAAAAACCTACAAATTCTGTGATTTTAGCTGTTTTTATGCTTTTTTAAAAAAAAATACAGATCCAAAACACAAAACCCAGAACCCAAAACACGGAAGGGTGGTTTTGGCAAAACCAATCCAGATCCAAAACACGAAGAAAGATCCAGATCCAAAACCAAAACACAAAACACGAAAAGTGGCCGGTGCACACCCCTACTTTAATCAGACTTGTTCATCTCAGATATTCTGTAATAACAATATAAGTGTTGGTTGATATATGACTGGATCTCACCTTCCATATATTAGTATTTAATGCTGTAAACACTATTGTAAAATATCAGGCTGATGTCAAAGAACACCATATACATTTGTTAGGCGTTTGCCAGCAGAGTACTTAGAGCTGATTATTATGAATGTGTAGTAATTCTTGTCCATTTCTTAGGAGGACTATATGCAATCAGAGACAGGCTTTATATAACTGGACAGTTCCCCATATGCCACACAAATAAGTTATAAGTGATTTAAGAAGTTCAACAACAAAATTATATTAAATACAAAGATTTTAATAATAATAACACAATCTAGTGAGAAACATAACCAAGAATATGAATGAAACGAAACAAGAAATAATAACTGCATTTCACAATGGCAAAAGTCAAAGGTCATGGGTACAATAAAAATAATTTAAAAGCAAAAGTATGCAGCTCAAACAGTTTTGAAATGTTGAATATGCAAATGAGTCAATTTGTGGGAATAATAATAATAATCTTATATATAAAATTCATTGGTATGTTTGTCTGTCCGGTTATGCATTCGGACTCCCCTGTACCGATTTATTTAGACACCTGAAACTAGTTTTTAAAAGCCCAAATGTGTGTTATTTTACTAATCTAGTGGATGTACAGTATGAGCCTCATTATTCTTATGTTCAAATGGAGACTGCGGAGTCAGAAGCCAGAAGCTACAGCTATAGCCAGAATCTGTTATCAAGGAAACAATAAAAGCAGTTTTAGCAAACATATATTGGTGTTTGTTTAAAAGGCTACAAAAGCATTACAGGTAACTTACTCAGCAGCCATCCCTCGGGCATTAAATCTACTTCAAACTAAATATAGAGGGATGACTATCTGCCCATAAAGGCAACGTAGCACAAACCTGGATAGTCAGCTACAACACTCATTCTTTTTAGTTTTGCATCGCAAACCACCTGTACATTCATAGAATAGGCATGGTGTTGATTGATATAGATGCTAGATCTCTGCTTAGGTGGCCTCAACTCAATGTGTGTGCAGTCTATATACTATAGTCTACAGTACATTAGGCTTGCCTGTTAGACTATAGAAAGCTACCTTTATTTCCATGCCACTGATTCCTGACTGGCAAAGCAGATTGAGGAGTAGGAGAGGGTCTTCAGGGCAGCCAAACCCTTTCAGAGATGGCAGGAGAACATCAGTTAACTGATGCCCACCATTCTATAGATCACTGACTGAATGAATTAGTGGCAAAAATAGGAAAGGACATAGCAGCTTGTGCAGGCCTAATATGACTTGTGACCTTGCCATGCCTAGCTCATGCTGATCCTTGATAAGGTCAAACAGGTTAATTAAAATGGTGTGGTGGAGACAGAATATCTGTATGACCTTACCATCAGAGATGGCATTGAGGTTCAAATACCCACAAAAGAACCTAGGCCTGCAAAGGCTCCACAGGACTGATTGAAGCTGCTGTTGGATCTCTATTTCTGCCTCTTAACATCTCCTAGTCAGCTGTAGGAGTGCTTCATATCTTACAGTATGTAAGTGGTGAGCACATAATCGCCTTGATATGCCATAATTCCTACAGCCACAGTGCACCACATGGTTGTGTCCCATTTCATAGACAACATGATGAAACTTTCACCAGTTAAATGTGTTTTTCCACACAACTCCACCTATCAGTTGGTACAGAAGTATGAGAATAATTAGACTCAATGCCTGATTTTTATGTTTCATGGTTTTCCTGAATTACTGGCCAAAAACTTTGACTGTAAAACTCTTTTGTGATGCAATGAGGTATTTTCATGTTCTAGGTCCTCTATTTAAATAAGTTGTAGTGAAATTTAGTTTTTTGAAGGTGACAGTCTTAGCAGAAAATAACTTAGATGTCCTTTCCTGGCCAGGTAACAGCCCAGCTGTAAATCCAATGAGAATCTTTGTTGAATTGTAAAGAAAAAACTCAAGAAGGAGATGATCACCACCAAGACTGGCCTCATAGAAGAACTTATCCAAATGTGGCATAGGCATGAAGACATCAAGAGAAACTGTGAAACTTTCATGAACAGCATGCCAAACCATATCATAATGATTATAAACAACAAAGCATATCATACAAAGTATTAATACTTGTAAACAGTGTGTCAATAAAAGAGTGTATAGAAAGAGTGTGACTTTGTTTTAAATTCCTTGTTTGAGTCTAATAAATTGCACACTACTGTAGTGACCCTCCTGTGATGCTGGCAGGTAGGAGAAGAGGATACAGTGTAATACAGATAGTGTGACTATGGCACAGCGTCGAACAGCTGAGGGGTTAATGAGCAGCTCAAGTTCAACGTTGCAATTTAAGAATGTTCACAGTTTAGTGTTCCACTGGCCCTGCCCACCCAGCATTCCCCATGCATTTGCGCAGAGTGGGTATCCTGCCCTATGTATGAGCTCCTCTCTGCACTCGATCTGCAACCCTGGTAATACTGGGTGCAAGAACTGGTGCCACTTCCCTTCCTTCCCTAACTCCGTTCCCTCTCAGCCATGTGTGTTCAATCCAGAAACATACTGGTGGGCTAACTGGATTCTGACAATAACATTAGTATGTGTCAATGTGGTAAGGAATATAGGACCTCATTCAGAGTCGGTCGAAGCGGCCGCACGGTCGTACACGAAAAGGGGCCGTATATGCAAATGATTCCCTCGCAAGTTGCGTCCCTACGTTCGGATCGGTAGCTGGCCGACCAAGGGGAGGAAGCGGTCGAAAGACAAAAAAATACGCCCCCTTCTCATACGCATTGCACGTCATCTCCGGGCATATAAGGATTAATCTAGACCATCGGCAACCATCGACACTGGTCGTAGAGCTTAAGGTTGACCATACCCTCTCTTAAGCTCTACGATCATGTCAGTGTAAAAACCTCCCATATCACATATGCCATGATGCTACTTTGTTAATTATGCACTCCCATAAACCGTATGCACTCCCACAAAACGCCGTTCGCATAATTAGGCACGCCTGCGTTCGGATCTCCACTCCCCCGTTTTCAAGCACCTTCCCCTGTTACCACCCACAAACGCCTCATTCTGTCACTCAAACTACCGACCTGGCTGTGTTCAAGGAGAAAGAAATTTCTGATCGTAGCGGCTAGTTTGCGCACGCGCAGTGCAAACTTTAGGCATGCGCAGTATAGCAAACATCGGTGGCGTACGACCATGCAGTCGCTTCGACCGACTCTGAATGAGGTCCATAGATTGTATGCTTCACTGGGGCATGGACTGACGTGAGTAACAAGTACTGGTTTTAATATTCTTAATCCAACTCTGGTCTTGGGCAATTACAGCCTTTACTTCCTGCCCCAAACCCTCAATCGGCTGGCCACACCTCTTCAGCTTTGCACCACCTCCCTTCACTGGGCCCTACCAGGGGCATAACTAGGTATTTGAAGGGCCCATAGCAAAAGTTAGTAAGAGCCCATTTGTACCACCAATGGTGAAAAATGTATAGAACACATGTAACTCTGACAAGAAAGATGGGCCCCCAGCAGCTCTGGGCCCCGTAGCAGCTGTACCCCTTGCACCTATGGTAGTTATGCCCATGGGCCCTACCATTGCATTCCCACTGTGGGCCATTCATGCACCAGTCCGACACTGTCAGTCTCTCACAAGTGCTCTGGCAATCAATGCTGCCAATCATCTCTGGGCACCAGACAGAATCCAGGAACATAGGGCACACATCATTCCAATTTACGTTTCCTGTGCTTTTATCATACACTATGGGCCTGAATTAGAGTTGTATGCAATGAAGATACTTACAGATTTAGGTGATTACCATTAAATCACATATGTGTCTAAATCAGGTGGAGCTAATTATTTCACTGGTGATTGTGAGGAGACCTGGAAAAACATGCACTGTGTGGGGTCCTGAGGACTGAGTTTGAGAACCTGTGGTCTAAGTCATATTGCACATACTGTACCTCAGAACCATACTCGTACGTAGCAACATTTTATTGGCAGTGTGAGTGACAGGCAGGGAACATTTGGGGGAGACAACGGGGAGTGTTGGAAAAGAGCATAGGTGTGTTGTGACCATTTAGGGTGTGTGTCACATCCTGCATCTGTGATCCTGTACGTAAGGAATATGGCTCCGGCATCTCAGTTCCTACAGCCATTCTGCAGGACCATAGGCTCACTCAGGACTGCGATTATCAAATGATCCTCGACTGACGCTGCGTCTTTGTAGGCAGATGCTTGGCTATGGAAATCTGCCAAGGGGTGGCTCTATACATCTCCCGAAGCCTGCGACATTTGCATAGTGTTACATAGCATCTGCGAAAACATTCGCAGCAGCATACAACTCTGAATCAAGCCCTATGTGCAACAATCCCTCAATGCAACTGACATTTATGACATTGACTGCTGCTGATTTGCAGAGTGGAGATTTACTAAATGTTCCACAGTTATGTTTGCAGCATTTATGTTATTTTATATGAGAAAAAAATGAGTATAAATACATACCATGTCCAATAGTAAATGGACAATATGGTGTTATTATATAAAATAATTATTATTGTATCTTTTACTAGAAAGTCAGAAATCTCATTCTTAGCAGCATTGGTTGATTGTACCATACACCCTCACTGTTTTATATTTCACAGAGCTCTCATTATTATTAGAAAAGAATGAACTATCTATGTTTTCATATCTGTTACCACATGAGTAAACCATAAGAGAACACTGTTCTCTTGCTTATATGCATTTATATTATTCTGGGGAGCACCACCCCGTCCTAGTGTTACTATTTATGAATTCTATGAGTGGGCAAATGGTATCAGGATATTAGCATTTAAATGATCTTTCTGTGCAGATTAAATCTTCATCCTTACAGAATGCAGGATAGCAATGTCTTGTGAATTAAATTACTTAGCCACTTAAGGGGTTAAGGAGGAGGCAGATGTGGATCATTTTATTCCCAGTTTACCTGCTAATACCCCACTGTTATCGTATGGTGAAAGCGGTTACCTGGAATCTCCAACGCATCTTGTTGAAATATGTATGTACTATTGTCAGTGGTATGGCAGAGTAATAGTATACACCAGTAGATCCCCTCAAGTCAGTGAACAGCCCAGTACTTAACCACTGTAGTGGTTTATTTAGCATTAATCTGCATGTACAGCTGTACTCAGTTATGCATGTAACAGACTGTCAGCATGGAGCGGAGCTTGAGCAGAGCAATCAGACAGGGTCGATTCTAGCTTTTGTGGAGCTCAGAGCGAAAGCTTCCTTGGCTCTCAGAGCTCAGGGGGTGTGGGTTGAATGGGGGAGTGGCTATGGGCGCAAAAAAAAAATATATAAAGAAAACACTAAAGGTGCATACACGTAACGATTTTTTCGAACAATTTAACTATAATGACGACGTTATCGTTGAAGAAATCGTTCAGTTTTTGAGTTATAACAATGAACGATTATCATTCATGCGCGTTCCCGTTTGTAGTTCATTCTGACTGACCAACTGAACGATTTTCATTAAGGGAAGTTACAAAAATCGTTTGTAGTTCAAAAAATCGTTCATTACACTTTAAAAAATCTGACAGATAATCTGACAGAAAATCATTCATAAAATCGTTGGAAACAAAATCGTGTGTGTATGCACCTTAATTGCTTGGGTTGTTGTTTACCATGCGCCGTTTGCCTAATTCTTACCTTGTGAAGGCAGATGGGTCCCTCCTCCTTGCTGCTGCTCTTCCATCCTCTCCCATGGTCATCCCCAGAATGCCATGAGCAACGATGCCCGCACCGACATTCTGGGTCTCACAATCGTGGGATTTGGAAGCTGTGTTCCCGGACTGGACCTTGGACCTGTATTACTTGGCGCAGACGCTCGCTGGAGGAGACTTGGCTTAATAAAGTTTCTTCGCGTGAGAGGGTGCAGCGAACTGATAGGAGTTTGAGGAATGTAGAAGTAGCGTGGTAACTTGGAAGCTACGTGGAGCGGCTGGACAGCCGTGGATAGATGTTGGTAGCTGGGCGGCTACATGGAGCGGCTGGATAGCTGTGGGTAGATGTTGGTAGCTGGGTGGCTACGTGGAGCGGCTGGATAGCCGTGGGTAGACGTTGGTAGCTGACTGGCTACGTGGAGCGGCTGGATAGCCGTGTGGAGACTTTGGTAGCTGACTGGCTACGTGGAGCGGCTGGATAGCCGTGGGTAGGCGTTGGTAGCTGAGTGGCTATGTGGAGCGGCTGGATAGCCGTGGGTAGACGTTGGTAGCAGAGTGGCTACGTGGAGCGGCTGGATGGCCGTGGGTAGGCGTTGGTAGCTGAGTGGCTACGTGGAGCGGCTGGATAGCAGTGGGTAGACGTTGGTAGCTGAGTGGCTACGTGGAGCGGCTGGATAGCCGTGTGGAGACGTTGGTAGCTGAGTGGCTACGTGGAGTGGCTGGATAGCCGTGGGTAGGCATTGGTAGCTGAGTGGCTACGTGGAGCGGCTGGATAGCCGTTGGTAGACGTTGGTAGCTGAGTGCCTACGTGGAGCAGCTGGATAGCCGTTGGTAGCTGAGAGGTGAAAACTAACAGGAAACACCTTCGGAGCGCAGTGGGAAGGTTCACTTAGTAGAACTAAGAAAGTAGTTGCACTGGCAACTTGTGTCAGCATTGGGGGACCTTTTATAGTGGACACTGAGAGCTGACAGGCTGAGAGAGAAGGAGAAGACTCCTCATTGGCGGTAGTGGAGTCACAAGGGCAATCCAAGATGGCCGCGCCCATGGACCGGAGGACAGCGCTTCTCAGAAGAAGACAGCGGGGACCAGTGACCAGCAGGAGCCAGCATGGGAGCAGCAGGACTCTCCAGAAGACAGCGGAGACCGGCCAGAGAGAGAAGGAAGCAGCGCACAGCGCGGGAGCCAGAAGACAGCGCGGGTCAGCGCCTGCAAAGGTAAGCGACGGGGTCTGATTCTGGGGTCTCCAGGGCGGCGTGTGACACTGGGACACTGAGTCTCCCAGTGGGAGGAAACTAATGGCGGCGTGGCACCCTGTAAATATGGTGGCGGACAAAATTGGGTGGATGCCATCAGATTTGCGGTGCTGGTTGGGTGCCCCATGTGATAGCCATGCATGACCACTACTAGAACCGCCACAGCATATGGAACACCAGCTGCTGACTGTATGTTAGTAGCGATGAAGGATACTAGCAGTATCAGCGGTATCAGCAGGGGTATCTTAAGATAGGAGGGAGCCCGTGTGCACTACCTCTGCGGGGCCCCCTCCTCTCTCCCGGTGGCCAACAGCCGACTGACAAGGCTAGCCAGCTACCAGAGCCTTAGTACACTCCAGGCACTAGAGTGTGCCCGGAGTCTACTGCGCATGTGCTGAACACCGGAAAAATGGCCACGGCGGCCATTTTCCGGTGTTCTGAGCAGCGCAGACACCCGACACTGGGCCGCGGACCACAGTAGAGCCATTTATACATGTTACACCACAGTATAGCCATTTATGCATGTTATACCACAGTAGAGCCCTTTATACATGTTACACCACAGTAGAGCCATTTATACATGTTACACCACAGTAGAGCCCTTTATACATGTTACACCACAGTAGAGCTCATTATACATGTTACACTACAGTAGAGCCATTTATACATGTTACACCACAGTAGAGCCCGTTATACATGTTACACCACAGTAGAGCCATTTATACATGTTACACCACAGTAGAGCCCTTTATACATGTTACACCACAGTAGAGCCATTTATACATGTTACACCACAGTAGAGCCCTTAATACATGCTACACCACAGTAGAGCCCTTTATACATGTTACACCACAGTAGAGCCAATTATACATGATATACCACAGTAGAGCCCTTTATACACGTTACACCACAGTAGAGCCATTTATACATGTTACACCACAGTAGAGCCATTTATACATGTTATACCACAGTTGAGCCATTTATACACGTTACACCACAGTAGAGCCCTTTATACATGTTACACTACAGTAGAGCCATTTATACATGTTATACCACAGTAGAGCCCTTTATACATGTTACACGACAGTAGAGCCATTTATACATGTTACATCACAGTAGAGCCCTATATACATGTTACACCACAGTAGAGCCATTTATACATGTTATACCACAGTAGAGCCATTTATACATGTTACACCACAGTAGAGCGATTTATACATGTTACACCACAGTAGAGCCATTTATACATGTTACATCACAGTAGAGCCATTTATATATGTTACACCACAGTAAAGCCATTTATACATGTTACACCACAGTAGAGCCCCTTTTATACATTATGCCATGGTAGAGCCCTTTATACATGTTACACCACAGAAGAGCCATTTATACATGTTACACCACAGTAGAGTCCCTTTTATACATGTTACACCACAGTAGAGCCATTTATACATGTTACACCACAGTAGAGCCATTTATACATGTTACACCACAGTAGAGCCATTTATACATGTTATACCACAGAAGAGTCATTTATACATGTTACACCACAGTAGAGCCCTTTATACATGTTATACCACAGTAGAGCCATTTATACATGTTATACCACAGTAGAGCCATTTATACATGTTACACCACAGTATAGCCATTTATACATGTTACACCACAGTAGAGCCATTTATGCATGTTACACCACAATAGAGCCATTTATACATGTTACACCACAGTAGAGCCATTTATACATGTTACACCACAGTATAGTCCCTTTTATACATTATGCCATGGTAGAGCCTTTTATACATGTTACACCACAGTAGAGCCCTTTATACATGTTACACCACAGTAGAGCCAATTATACATGTTATACCACAGAAGAGTCATTTATACATGTTACACCACAGTAGAGCCCTTTATACATGTTATACCACAGTAGAGCCATTTATACACGTTATACCACAGTAGAGCCATTTATACATGTTACACCACAGTAGAGCCCTTTATACATGTTACACCACAGTAGAGCCATTTATAAATGTTATACCACAGTAGAGCCCTTTATACATGTTACACCACAGTAGAGCCATTGATACATGTTACATCACAGTAGAGCCCTTGATACATGTTACATCACAGTACAGCCATTAATACATGTTACACCACAGTAGAGCCATTTATACATGTTACACCACAGTAGAGTTTCTTTTATACATAATGCCATGGTTGAGACCTTTATACATGTTACACCACAGTAGAGCCCTTTATACATGTTACATCACAGTAGAGCCATTTATATATGTTATACCACAGTAAAGCCATTTATACATGTTACACCACAGTAGAGCCATTTATACATGTTACACCACAGTAGAGTCCCTTTTATACATTATGCCATGGTAGAGCCCTTTATACATGTTACACCACAGTAGAGCCATTTATACATGTTATACCACAGTAGAGCCATTTATACATGTTATACCACAGTAGAGCCATTTATACATGTTACACCACATTAGAGCCCTTTATACATGTTACACCACAGTAGAGTCCCTTTTTTACTTTATGCCATGGTAGAGCCCTTTATACATGTTAGACCACAGTAGAGCCCTTTATACATGTTACATCACAGTAGAGCCATTTATATATGTTATACCACAGTAGAGCCATATATACATGTTACACCACAGTAGAGCCCCTTTTATACATTATGCCATGGTAGAGCCCTTTATACATGTTAAACAACAGTAGAGCCATTTATACATGTTATACCACAGTAGAGCCATTTATACATGTTACATCACAGTAGAGCCCTTTATACATGTTACATCACAGTAGAGCCATTAATACATGTTACACCACAGTAGAGCCATTTATACATGTTACACCACAGTAGAGTCCCTTTTATACATTATGCCATGGTAGAGCCCTTTATACATGTTACACCACAGTAGAGCCCTTTATACATGTTACATCACAGTAGAGCCATTTATATATGTTATACCACAGTAAAGCCATTTATACTTGTTACACCATAGTAGAGCCATTTATATATGTTACACCACAGTAGAGCCATTTATACATGTTACACCACAGTAGAGCCATTTATACATGTTACACCACAGTAGAGTCCCTTTTATACATTATGCCATGGTAGAGCCCTTTATACATGTTACACCACAGTAGAGCCCTTTATAAATGTTACATCACAGTAGAGCCATTTATATATGTTATACCACAGTAGAGCCCTTTATACATGTTACACCACAGTAGAGCCATTTATATATGTTATACCACAGTAGAGCCCTTTATACATGTTACACCACAGTAGAGCCCTTTATACATGTTACATCACAGTAGAGCCATTTATATATGTTATACCACAGTAAAGCCATTTATACATGTTACACCACAGTAGAGCCATTTATACATGTTACACCACAGTAGAGTCCCTTTTATACATTATGCCATGGTAGAGCCCTTTATACATGTTACACCACAGTAGAGCCCTTTATACATGTTACATCACAGTAGAGCCATTTATATATGTTATACCACTGTAAAGCCATTTATACATGTTACACCACAGTAGAGCCATTTATACATGTTACACCACAGTAGAGTCCCTTTTATACATTATGCCATGGTAGAGCCCTTTATACATGTTACACCACAGTAGAGCCATTTATACATGTTATACCACAGTAGAGCCATTTATACATGTTACACCACAGTAGACCCCTTTTACAGTAGAGCCATTTATACATGTTACATCACAGAAGAGCCATTTATATATGTTATACCACAGTAGAGCCATTTATACATGTTACACCACAGTAGAGCCCCTTTTATACATTATGCCATGGTAGAGCCCTTTATACATGTTACACAACAGTAGAGCCATTTATACATGTTATACCACAGTAGAGCCATATATACATGTTACACCACAGTAGAGCCCCTTTTATACATTATGCCATGGTAGAGCCCTTTATACATGTTACACAACAGTAGAGCCATTTATATATGTTATACCACAGTAGAGCCATTTATACATGTTACACCACAGTAGAGTCCCTTTTATACATTATGCCATGGTAGAGCCCTTTATACATGTTACACCACAGTAGAGCCCTTTATACATGTTACACCACAGTAGAGCCATTTATACATGTTATAGCACAGTAGAGCCCTTTATACTTGTTACACCACAGTAGAGCCCTTTATACATGTTACACCACAGTAGAGCCATTTATACATGTTACACCACAGTAGAGCCCTTTATAAATGTTACACCACTGTAGAGCCCTTTATACATGTTACACTACAGTACAGCCATTTATACATGTTACACCACAGAAGAGCCCTTTATACATGTTACACAACAGTAGAGCCATTTATACATGTTATACCACAGTAGAGCCATTTATACATGTTATACCACAGCAGAGCCCTTTATACATGTTACACCACAGTAGAGCCCTTTATACATGTTACACCACAGTAGAGCCCTTTATACATGTTACACCACAGTAGAGCCATTTATACATGTTACACCACTGTAGAGTCCCTTTTATACTTTATGCCATGGTAGAGCCCTTTATACATGTTACACCACAGTAGAGCCATTTATACATGTTATACCACAGTAGAGCCATTTATACATGTTACACCACAGTAGAGCCCTTTATACATGTTACACCACAGTAGAGCCCTTTATACATGTTACATCACAGTAGAGCCATTTATATATGTTATACCACAGTAGAGCCATTTATACATGTTACACCACAGTAGAGCCATTTATATATGTTATACCACAGTAGAGCCCTTTATACATGTTACACCACAGTAGAGCCCTTTATACATGTTACATCACAGTAGAGCCATTTATATATGTTATACCACAGTAAAGCCATTTATACATGTTACACCACAGTAGAGCCATTTATACATGTTACACCACAGTAGAGTCCCTTTTATACATTATGCCATGGTAGAGCCCTTTATACATGTTACACCACAGTAGAGCTCTTTATACATGTTACATCACAGTAGAGCCATTTATATATGTTATACCACTGTAAAGCCATTTATACATGTTACACCACAGTAGAGCCATTTATACATGTTACACCACAGTAGAGTCCCTTATATACATTATGCCATGGTAGAGCCCTTTATACATGTTACACCACAGTAGAGCCATTTATACATGTTATACCACAGTAGAGCCATTTATACATGTTACACCACAGTAGAGCCCTTTTACAGTAGAGCCATTTATACATGTTACATCACAGAAGAGCCATTTATATATGTTATACCACAGTAGAGCCATTTATACATGTTACACCACAGTAGAGTCCCTTTTATACATTATGCCATGGTAGAGCCCTTTATACATGTTACACCACAGTAGAGCCCTTTATACATGTTACACCACAGTAGAGCCATTTATACATGTTATAGCACAGTAGAGCCCTTTATACTTGTTACACCACAGTAGAGCCCTTTATACATGTTACACCACAGTAGAGCCATTTATACATGTTACACCACAGTAGAGCCCTTTATAAATGTTACACCACTGTAGAGCCCTTTATACATGTTACACTACAGTACAGCCATTTATACATGTTACACCACAGTAGAGCCCTTTATACATGTTACACAACAGTAGAGCCATTTATACATGTTATACCACAGTAGAGCCATTTATACATGTTATACCACAGTCGAGCCATTTATACATGTTATACCACAGTCGAGCCATTTATACATGTTACACCACAGCAGAGCCCTTTATACATGTTACACCACAGTAGAGCCCTTTATACATGTTATACCACAGTAGAGCCATTTATACATGTTATACCACAGTAGAGCCCTTTATACATGTTACACCACTGTAGAGCCATTTATACATGTTACATCACAGTAGAGCCCTTTATACATGTTACACCAGAGTTGAGCCATTTATACATGTTACACCACAGTAGAGTCCCTTTTATACATTATGCCATGGTAGAGCCCTTTATACATGTTACACCACAGTAGAGCCCTTTCTACATGTTACATCACAGTAGAGCCATTTATATATGTTATACCACAGTAGAGCCATTTATACATGTTACACCACAGTAGAGCCATTTATACATGTTACACCACAGTAGAGTACCTTTTATACATTATGCCATGGTAGAGCCCTTTATACATGTTACACCACAGTAGAGCCATTTATACATGTTATACCACAGTAGAGCCATTTATACATGTTACACCACAGTAGAGCCCTTTATACATGTTACACCACAGTAGAGTCCCTTTTATACATTATGCCATGGTAGAGCCCTTTATACATGTTACACCACAGTAGAGCCATTTATACATGTTATACCACAGTAGAGCCCTTTATACATGTTACACCACAGTAGAGCCCTTTATACATGTTACACCACAGTAGAGCCATTTATACATGTTACACCACAGTAGAGCCATTTATACACGTTACACCACAGTAGAGCCCTTTATACCTGTTACACCACAGTAGAGCCCTTTATACATGTTACATCACAGTAGAGCCATTTATATAGGTTATACCACAGTAGAGCCATTTCTACATGTTACACCACAGTAGAGCCATTTATACATGTTACACCACAGTAGAGCCATTTATACATGTTACACCACAGTAGAGCCCTTTATACATGTTACACCACAGTAGAGCCCTTTATACATGTTACACCACAGTAGAGCCCTTTATACATGTTACACCACAGTAGAGCCATTTATACATGTTACACCACTGTAGAGTCCCTTTTATACATTATGCCATGGTAGAGCCCTTTATACATGTTACACCACAGTAGAGCCATTTATACATGTTATACCACAGTAGAGCCATTTATACATGTTACACCACAGTAGAGCCCTTTATACATGTTACACCACAGTAGAGCCCTTTATACATGTTACATCACAGTAGAGCCATTTATATATGTTATACCACAGTAGAGCCTTTTATACATGTTACACCACAGTAGAGCCATTTATACATGTTACACCACAGTAGAGCCCTTTATACATGTTACACCACAGTAGAGCCATTTATACATGTTATACCACAGTAGAGCCATTTATACATGTTACACCACAGTAGAGCCCTTTATACATGTTACACTACAGTAGATCCATTTATACATGTTACACCACAGTAGAGCCCTTTATACATATTACACCACAGTAGAGTCATTTATACATGTTACACCACAGTAGAGTCCCTTTTATACATTATGCCATGGTAGAGCCCTTTATACATGTTACACCACAGTAGAGCCATTTATACATGTTATACCACAGTAGAGCCCTTTATACATGTTACACCACAGTAGAGCCCTTTATACATGTTACATCACAGTAGAGCCATTTATATATGTTATACCACAGTAGAGCCCTTTATACATGTTACACCACAGTAGAGCCCTTTATACATGTTACACCACAGTAGTGCCATTTATACATGTTACACCACAGTAGAGTCCCTTTTATACATTATGCCATGGTTGAGCCCTTTATACATGTTACACCACAGTAGAGCCATTTATACATGTTACATCACAGTAGAGCCATTTATATATGTTATACCACAGTAGAGCCATTTATACATGTTACACCACAGTAGAGTCCCTTTTATACATTATGCCATGGTAGAGCCCTTTATACATGTTATACCACAGTAGAGCCCTTTATACATGTTACACCACAGTAGAGCCATTTATATATGTTATACCACAGTAGAGCCCTTTATACATGTTACACCACAGTAGAGCCATTTATATATGTTATACCACAGTAGAGCCCTATATACATGTTACATCACAGTAGAGCCATTTAGATATGTTATACCACAGTAGAGCCCTTTATACATGTTACACCACAGTAGAGCCCTTTATACATATTACACCACAGTAGAGTCATTTATACATGTTACACCACAGTAGAGTCCCTTTTATACATTATGCCATGGTAGAGCCCTTTATACATGTTACACCACAGTAGAGCCATTTATACATGTTATACCACAGTAGAGCCATTTATACATGTTATACCACAGTAGAGCCCTTTATACATTTACACCACAGTAGAGCCCTTTATACATGTTACATCACAGTAGAGCTATTTATATATGTTACACCACAGTAGAGCCATTTATACATGTTACACCACAGTAGAGCCCTTTATACATGTTACACCACAGTAGAGCCATTTATACATGTTACACCACAGTAGAGTCCCTTTTATACATTATGCCATGGTAGAGCCCTTTATACGTTACACCACAGTAGAGCCATTTATACGTGTTATACCACAGTAGAGCCCTTTATACATGTTACATCACAGTAGAGCCATTTATGTATGTTATGCCACAGTAGAGCCATTTATACATGTTACACCACAGTAGAGCCATTTATATATGTTATACCACAGTAGAGCCCTTTATACATGTTACACCACAGTAGAGCCCTTTATACATGTTATACCACAGTAGAGCCCTTTATACATGTTATGCCACAGTAAAGCCCCATATACATATGCCATGGTATAGACACTGCAGGAGACGTGGAGGTGGCGGAGCACACATGGCAGGCAACTGCAACGCTGCCTGCTGTAATGTATATTAGCAGCTGTGTGTCCAGCAGAGAAGGAGCAGGTGTACCGCTATTATACATTGTAGCAGCCAGTGGGCAGAAGATGGTCAGTGGTGGTGGTGCATACACGAGTGGATCACGGCAACCCCAGAATGTTGTATATACTGGGAAATGTTGTTCTCCACTGCCCTCCCCAACTGAAAACTCTGACAAATACATACTACTCTCATACTAACAAATGTAACACCCCTTCACACATACAGCCTCCCATCCCACCCCACTGACAACTCTTTCACACACATATCTCCGCCACACACACTGAGAGCACACATACACAAATCCCCTCCTCCACAAATCCCCTCGCTCACCATGGTGTCTCAGCAGGCGGCAGGCTCTGGCTCGCAGCACAGAAGATCCACAGGCAGCTCAGGGACAGTCACACAACAGCAGCCGGGTCTTCTCTTCTCACCTCGGGGGGATCAGGGAGGCAGGCTGCTGCTGCTGCGCCTTCTCTGTGACATGACCCTCCTCTCTACCCTGCAGCCGCTCCCAGAATGCCATGCGCAGCGCCAGGTAGTAGGCATGGCATTCTGGGGGACAGTGGAAGGGAGGGAATAACTTTAATGCCGGTGCCGTGGCGGGCAAAGGCGTGCATGCCAGTCTGATTAGATGGTGCCGGCAGGGTGACTGCTTCCTCGCCCTCAGGGTGCAGCACCCTGAGGGCTAACGCCCAGGATGGTAGCACCCAGCATCCTGGGCGTTAGCCCTGCTTGCCCGCCCCTAAAACCACCATTGGTTGTGGGTCAAGTGGTAAACGGAGGGTCTCACCAAGCTAAGTGAAATATGTCTGTGTTTCACTGTTGCGCTGTAACACAAGATGGTGCCGCACATGCGCAAAAGTACAGAGAGCGGTCATCTTAGTTAGGGATTGAAGCCTCCCTAAAGGAACCAATATGGAAATTACGCCGTAGCACTCTCCTAACTTAAACACATCTTGGGCAATTGCTGTTCAGTTCAGCAAAGCTTTACACAATCCTAAACCTTCTCGACTCTGATCTTTGTCTTTGCACAACAAAACTGCCCCAAATGATAATAATTTAATTTGCATCCAATTTATAATTATATAACCTGATTCTTACATTGGGAGTCATGGTACCCCAAGGTGTAGTCCAGTCAGAAATTGAACGATCATCTTTGTGGCCTGGGCTGTGAGCTGCCTGTTCCCCTACTAATAAAGAACATGACTATTAACACAGGGCCTGAATCAGCAGCGATCGCAACTGCGAACATGCATGCAATAGGCTGATTGTTGCGTTCTGCGCATGTGTATGCATCGCAGTGTGCAAAAACTTCACTGTGATCCAGACTGCGATCACAGTGACTACGCAGACCCATCGCAGAGTGTATGACAAGAAGTACAGTTTGGGGGAGGTGATAGGGGTGGTCGACAAAATGCAGGCGTGCCAGTGCATTTGAACGCCATTACAGGGGCGTGCATAAATTAGCCACTGCAATGCCATACACAGCTTGGGCTTGCACTGCATGTGATGAGCTTAGCAATTCCTGAGTAAGGTCAGACCTTGTGCAAGTGTGCGTGAGGCTCTGATTGTACTTGATGTTACCAATGGTTTTGCAGTCTTGCTAAGTATTACGGATGTGTGTAAGGTAATGTAAGGTGGGCATCCTTATGTTGTGCTGCTACGGCATAACAATCGCAGAGGATTAGCATATCTTCGCAGTGAGACTGCATGCGTAATCGCTATTGCAATCGCAGTTGCGAACCGTACTGAATCAGGTCCACAGTCTACATTGTTTAGTGTGTCGGGCATCCCCGCCCCCTCCTGCACTTTCACTTCATTATACTCCTCCTATTCTGCATAGCTTCCTATATAGAGTCCCAGCAGACCTCAGTGTAAGCAGGGTACCCAATCCTTCCCTGCCTATCCATGACTACACTCTTACAAATTGTTCCATCCCCTGCCTCTTCTCTCCCTCTGTGTGTCTGTCACCATCGTTGTATTAGCCTCTATGTTTCCCATCTGTAAGTGATGTCTCTTTGTATGTGTGCCTGTGCCTCTGTCTTCCCATTTTGTACCTCTCTGCCCCCCCTTTGTTTTATTCTTTCAATTGTCCCTCAATTCCATCTGTTCCCCCTTCTCTTTGTCTTCATCTATTCCTTCCTCATCTTCCACTTCTTTCCTGCTGTTATGGGCAATGTGGTAGGGAAATACAGGGCTGGTGGCTTACAATCAGTTATGTGATTAAACAATACATCAAGCAAAGCCAACACCCTGTAACTGTACCTAAAGATAAAAAAAGAGAAGAACTAGTCTAATGTGGAACGTTGCTGTAGGTTTAGGAAAGTGCAAACTTCATTCAGTATATAATCAGATTTATTAAAACATATACATAAATAAATAGATAAATAAAATATAATAATGACCAGTATCAATAAGTATCAGAATAAAATTGACAATTCTTAATGACCATAATAATTAAGAAATAAAATAATGCATGTGGAAAGACATATAAATGGGGCTCCAGACTCTTATTTTCACATTGAAACAAAATAACAAATGTATCTCTTGTGTTGTTGTATTGATTATAGATATGAGCAGTTAGGTCTCTATTTATGGTTACAATAGTAACCTATTTGTAAACAAAAAAATGAGATGTAATTTTTGGTAAGCCTCTGTACGATGGTATAGTGGTAATAGTTCCAGCAAATGAATAATTATATAGCTGTGCCTTAGCCAAAAGATATTACTCATGGGTTGTCAAGCATTTGTCTATAGTGCTCTGGATATATCCATAAATATAGAATTGTAATCACTGCTATTGTGTCTCTCCATTATTACTTGCTCTGGTTTTAGATAAGTTTAAGTTAAATTTGTCCTACCGTCCTTCTGGTGACAGACTTCGCAGAGTTGATGAGGTTCGGTAGTTCAGTGTAAACCCCGCCTTTTCTGTGCAATGTCATTAAGCTGATGTGAGCGACCACCATACTTTTTGTTTGCAGTTCTTTGAGGCATGAAGGAAGCCAGCATTGGGAGGATATGCTGGTCCTTATAGTGCCATTTCGAGATTTCTGGGGTACCTCCTAGGTGAGTCAGCTCTCGGCTTATACATGTGCTGTTATCATGCAATACAGTAATTTGTAATTATATGACCCAGAGTGGGTGCTACTATTAGGTAGCAACAATTATTTTGGGGTCAGCGTATGGGCTTCAGGGCCCCGGAGTTGCTCTGGCTGGGCCTTTTTCAGGGCATCACCACTTAACTCACATAGATATTTTTTCATACTTTTATATTTTTTTGTCTATTATTTATGTAATTTTAACTCTTTCTCATTATATTAACACTTATTGATTTATCTTTACACATCTATACTTTACACTTCACTATCACCTTTTTTCTCTTTTTCGTGTGATGCCCTGGGGATGGTCCTTGGCTAGATTCTTTTGGGGTTTCCTGCGCCTCGGATGTGAACCCCATAATGTTAGGGACGCCGGTATAGAGGAGCCTTGATGTTGGCCTGGCGCTTATTCATATATTTGCAAATGCATGCAACCAATACCTCTGAATTTCTATTATTATGTAGGATTCAAGTATTTTTGTTGATATTGCTGCAGTGTGCTGGAGGGAAAATCCCTTTTTTTCTGTAGAACATATTTAGTAGTTGACTGTTGGGCTGATTCATTACGGATCGCAACTGCAAATGCAATAGCAATTACGCACGCAGTCACTGTGAAGATATGCTAATCCACTGCGATCTCTATTTTGTCACAGCACAACATAAGGATGCCCAGCTTACCTTACACACATCCGTAATACTTAGCAAGACTGCAAAACCATCAGTAACACCGAGTACCATGGCAGCCTCACACACACTTGCATAAGTTCTGACCTTACTCAGAAATTGCTAACTTTTCGGTACACAGTGAGAGCTCAGGCTGCGTATGGCATTGCAGTGGCTAATTTATGCATGCCCATGTAATACCCTTCAAATGCCCTGGCACGCCTGTGTTTTGCCGACCACCCCCCGTCACCACCCCCTAACGGTACTTCCTCTCAATCACTCTGCTATGGGTCTGCGTCGTCACTGCGATCAGAGTCCCGATCGCAATGGAGTCTTTGCACACGCACACTGCAATGCATATGCATGAATAGTGCGCAACAATTGTCTGTCTGCGTTCGTATTTGCACTTGTGATCCTCGCTGAATCAGGCCCTTGGTTCTGTTTTGGTTTTGATTTTGGATTTCTTTAAAAATTGCTAAAAACAGCTACAATTATGTAACTTGGACCTGTTTTTGTTCCTATTTTATTATTATGATCAATTATATTCATTTCAAGTCATTTCCAATCAATTTTGCCCATCTCACAGAACCTGAAATCACGAGGGAGGGATCTAAATGCATTCCAAAATATGCAAGATCCATTTTTTAGTTCCGAGTTCCGATCTTAGGGGGCGATTCAGACCCAGACGCAATGTAGCCTACTTTCACAGCTGTCAGGGGCAGGGTATGCTAATTCCGCGATCGCACGGCAAGGCTTAAGGACGCCCTCTATGTCTTAGAGAGCGACAGCAGAGCGAACGCACGCCAGTTTCCAGGAAGTTTATGCAATATCAGTAACATCGAGAGCCATCAGAACTGCTCATAGCCCTTGAGGTAGACCCTGCCCGCAAGCACTGCGATCACTTGAGGCTGAAATACAACTAGGTGACATGTACAATGACGCCTCCATGCTAATTATGCACGCCCATGAAACACCGTTAGAACACACAGGCATGCCTGTGTTCACACATCAACACTCCCGTTTTCATAGACTTTCCCCTGACACCACCACCCACAAACGGCACTGTCACTCAAATTAGTGCTCAGTCTGTGTACTTCGAGCGACCGATTACCGATCGCTAAGACTGGCTTGCGCATGTGCACTACAGTTTATACGCATGCGCAGAAAGTGTGAATCGGACCTTTACAGATAGAAGACCCAAGTCAGGACTCGGTTCTACTCGGAACCAAAAGTGATCTGAGCTTGATCAAGTCTGTTTGACTTGGAACCCCAAAGTTTGGGTGTGTTTGGTTTTTAGCAAAACCGAACCGCTCATCAGAAAAAACTGACAATTGGAACTTTAGATTACTCTGAAAAGTGATAAAGTGGAGAGTGATAAACGACCAGCCACTCAGCTCCTAACTGTCATGTTACAGGCTGTGGTTGAAAAACGACAGTTCGGAGATTATTGGCTGGTGGTTTATCACTCTCCAGTTTATCTCTTTTCAGATCTTGGTGCTTCTGGCCCACAGTGAGAGAAGAGTGGGACCAGAGATGAAAGAGAGAGAAAGAGAGAGAGACAGACAGGGGATCAAAGAGAGAGAAGCAAACAAATGGGGAGGGGAGAGAGAGAGAGGCAGGAGGGAGAGAGTCAGGGGGAGAGGGGCAGAGATGAGAAGGTAGGGAATGTCAGGGGGAAAAAATACCCTGCATTGGTGGGATCACATTTAGCTTGTTGGTCCTCTATTGGTACGGGATGCAGTCAGGATGCCGATGGTCTAAATGCCGACCATCGGCATCCCGACTGTTTAATCCCGGCAGGTGTCTAATGACCGGCGTCAAAATCCTGATGCCTGTCATTAGACCAATGCCGGGAGCCCGACACCCGGCTTATCGATCGAAGGTAAGCCGGGGCGCCGGGCGCGGACAGCCGTGGGGGGGGGGGGGTTAGGTTTAGGGTTGCAGGGGGGACTTAGGGTTAGGCACCCCCCCAGGAGGTTAGGTTTAGACTAGGGGAAGGGGGGGTTAAGGTTAGGCACCCCCGGGCAGGGGCAGATCTAGACTCTTGCTTTAGTGGGGGCTGGGTGTGTACATATATAATATATGTATATATATATATATATATATAGATGCAGAAGACTTGCACTCACACCACTCTTAGCAAGCCAACAAAGGGGTGCCACAAGGATTTTTTAGGATCCAAAAATAGAAAAACGATTGTCGTAGACTAGGGCACTCTCCATAAAAAAATTGTTGTTTATTATGGCTATGTATAGCCGTGATACAAAAGGATGTCAATCTTCCAAAATATGAATCTATATAATTGTCGTCAACGTTTCAGTCCCTGATGGACCTTCCTCAGGACAATACATCATACATGATTCAAAGAATTATTGAGACATCAATCACAATAGTATCTGTGGAAAAAAAGACAAAACAGAAATACACAGACTAAGTCTCTCAGGCTTCAAATTACATGGCAAAAGGATGTATAGATAAAACACACAAACTAGCTCAACTAGTATACGGTATACACTAGCATAAAATATCTAGGAACTGAAAAAATACACTCAAATAACTATATATAAGGTAATATACAAAAAATATACCATACTATGCTCATGATCTCCAACAAGAAAAATGTACCATACATGATCCCGTATAGGTGTATATGCATACATGTCCATCGCATATAAAAACATGGAAAGGAGCACATGACCATAATTGCTACCATACATCAATGGTAACTAAAACAAGATAAATGCAGACACCAAATAACTCATAATATCAATGACTTCAACTCCTAATACATCATATATGATAAAGCATATACCTGAATATGGTAGTGAAAGGTGATCAGACAATCGCACTCTGCAGTTCACTAGGACCAGCACATGCATAGAAAAAAAACGCTCCAATGATCCAGTGCAGCTGAACAACCCAAAAAAATATACAAAGACAGAAATCAACATGTCATTAGACACCCTGCGTGCCCGCTATGGTCATGTAAGGGACAAGCCAAACGTACTTACCAACCAGGAACAAAAACGGAACCTGCAACTGCTCGGTACACCTAAAACGCCTGCTTCCATGAGACGCCAGTGTGCATGCTGCTAGGACATACCATCCCGCTATTTAAACCAGGTCGTCCGGACATACGTCATGTGACACGCACGCCAGCCTATCGTTATCCCTTTTAACCATGGAAACGCACAAGCTAGCGTTCCATTTCAGGAATGTAAACACCGACTCCTCAAGTGATATCCGCCCCACTCATGTCACGTGTGCGTGTTGCCCAATCACCAAACACAAGTTCATTATAGACCATAAACGGGGATGTTTAACGCAGGCCCAATAACAATGCCTGCCTGTCAGTTCAACATTCGCCACCAAGCTAGTGAATGTAACATAAGACTATACAATGCTCTGCCACACTGGATTCAAACCTTAAAACAATCGCTGCCCGTATGAAATGCTAGGTACCCAATACACGATAAATGCAAATATGCTAGTGCAATGATAATAAAGCCACGAATAGAAGCCTGAGACCAAATGCCCATGCCAACACCAGTCAGACCTGTCTAAATAACGAAAAAAATGTATTATATTTTAATATATACGGTGGCTATGAGTATCACCAACCTAAACTATTAAATAGCCCACATCTGGAAAAAATTAAATGAAAAATAAAAAATAAAGAATACAAATTAAGGAAATACACCCTAGTGCATACAAGCTCAATAAACATGTAGAGACAAAAAAATAATAAAAAATAGAAAAAATGAAAAATAGAAATAAAAAGAAATAAAAGATAAAAAATAAATAATAAATAAAAAATAAACTACAACCAAAAACAAAAACAAAGTGCATAATATGAATAATCATCCATAGTGTATGGAGAAACATGCAAAAAAATACCAAAAGACAACAATTCCCAAAGGTTCCCAAAGATACTTAAAAGTATAACCACACCACAAGATACACCACAGTGAAATATCAAATGCCACCATAATAAAGAATTAAAGAAATATATTGAGTGGATTGTTCTCATTAAGGCCTTTAGGGGCCACAGTGTCCAAACGGTGTATCCAGTAACTTTCGCGTTGTTTCAATAGTTGTAGTCGATCGCCACCCAATTTCGGAGGAGGAATCCAATCAATGAGCTTGCATTTCAAGCTCGCCAACTGATGTCTTTTATCTAAGAAATGTCTAGCTACCGGCTTATCTGAAGATCCAGAGTTTAATGCTGCCCAGATGGAGGCCTGATGGTTCGCAATTCTGTCTCTGAATTTACGCGACGTGAGACCAACGTAGTATAGTCCGCAGTGACAAATCAAAATATAAACCAAAAAGTCCAATGTGCAATGTAGATGATACTTGATATTAATTTTCTTGCCTGAATGAGGATGTGGGAAAGAGGGACCGGTCAACATTGAGGTACATGTGATGCAAGAAAAACAAGAGAAACTTCCAGGTCTAGCAGTCATGATGTCCTGGATAGAAGTTTTATCATGTGGGTAAATTGTAGGGCGCAACAGCAACTGCTTGAGACTAGGTCCCCTCTTGTAGGCCATCATAGGAGGTCCCGTGTGTTTAAATGGTAATTGTCTATCACTAGACACAATCGGCCAGTGTCTTCTTAATGCCTTTTGGGTAATAAATGCATGGTTGTCAAACTTGGTAATAAAGATTTGGCGATGTTCTTTTGATACCACAGGAGACGTCTCAGTACAGGATGTTACAAACATTTTTTGTGCTTTTTTCAAACATTGGCCCTCATTCAGAGCCGCACGTTAACAACAGTACGCTCGTTGCGTTCCGATGTTGACTAACCGCGCATGCGTCGGTGTTACACTGCGCATGTGCGTACGGCAGATTGCGAGTTTTTTTTCTCTCGTTCCTAAAATAGCGTACAGGAAGTGACATGTCAAATGTGATTGACAGAACAGGGCGTTTTTGGGTGTTGACGGGGGTGGAGATGAAAAAACGCAGGCGTGGCGAGGCGTTTTTGGGGCGTACATACATTAGCAGATGCGAACGTCAAATGTGTTCGGACCGTCTCATACGTCACTGGAACATCCGCTTTCCCTTCAAAATGCTCGCACAGCTTAGGGTCAGGATTACTCGACCACATTGGCGATGGCCTTCTCCTCCGTCCCGGGACTCAACGATGGTGCTGCGATTAATCGCGGCTGGTCAGTAAAGTAATTAGTGTTGGATTGAAAACCGGCTTGGTATGTGTTTGGAAAGCAGTTTATTGGGATAGCACAAAAGCGTACGCAGGTGGAAATCAGAGCTGCTAATGTCATGATTACACAATCAATTAGCGTACATTTTTGGTGTTTTATTTTGGCCACAATTTGTTGGTTATGGCCTATTGTAACAATAATGTCATCATGTTTTAATTAGCTCCCCTTTTTTTTGGTTTACTGTGGAATTTGCATCGCTATGTGATTTTTTAAACGTTCCTTAAAGAGGCCTTTTTTTTTTTTTAAGAGGGTCAGTTTTGGCCTTTAGGGCCAGGATTAAATGTAACCCATTTGTACAATAATGTCACAATACAATCTCATTTTTTTGTTTTAAATTTATTGTTTAAACACAAACAAATTGGCCTAATATTTTGTTGCCTTTTTTTGTGGCAAAGATATTTGTTAAAAAAAAAAAAAAAACCATAACTGCTAACATCAACGTAAATACAAAATTTAAAAACATTTCACAAGAAAGGAGAGGGAAGTTTTGACCAGAAAGGAATATGAGCCAAGCACAGAAGGAGTGTGGGAAAAGTCGCCATTGCTGTCACCGTTTTCTCGCCCGTTTGGCTGGGTGAGGGTGGGCGCCAGACCGGGTCCGGGATGCCATCGGGCTGGCCTGTCCAGAGGCAGATGTTGTGGCCTCTGGACTAGGCACAGGGCTAGGCACATTTGGAGGATTGGCTGATGTTGTGCCAGAGGTGTAGGATCCGGATGTTCCGGCAGGAAGGGAGGTCGGCTCCACCATGTGCTGGCGAACGAGCTGCTCCAGGGCATCGGCGATGCGGATGTTGGCCCTGGTATTTTCCGCCAGGGCCTGAGCAATGGTCACGTTGGCCGCAGCATTTTGCTCCAGGGCCTCAGCCACCCGTATCAGACTGGCGTCCATCCTCTGCAGAATCTCCGTATGGCAATCCGATTTAAAATTGAGTTCTGTGAGGAGGCCCACTGCCTGCGAGGGGGCACGCCCTGGACTGGCTTCTGCAGGGTCCTCAGCCGGATGTACTGGTTCCTCCCCTGCAGAGCCAGCAGAAATTCTGCGGCCAAGGCTCCCCTCTGGAGCAGACTCATCCGCCTCTGTCTCTGTTAGGAAAATTGCGAAAAGACTCACATTAGAATCTACATATTGGCACAATAGCATTTCAGAGTTGGTGACATCACAAGACTTACCTTGGCCAACATGAGGAGCCGCAAAGTCTGGCATGTCCGTATCCATGTTGGACACGCCAAACACCTCCACAGCCTGCACACACCCCTGTGCCATCTCTTCTAAGTCTGTCAACTCCAATGACACAGGGGTGGGACCCCCACCTGTCCCCCTTGCATGCCTAGCCCTGTCGGCAAGTTTTTGCTTGAGACGATATTTGAAGTCTGCCCATCTGTGGAATGAAATTGGACCCATTATCCTTTTTTTTACAATGGGGTTTGTTTATAGGATGGGAAAGTGTTTACTTACCACCGTTTGACATCCCGGGCTAGACGGACATAATCACCCACCCTATTGACAGCAACGGCGACCTCCTCCCACATTCTCCACTTCTGGCTTTGGCTCATATTCCTGGCTGCCTGGGGCAGGATGTCAACGCACTTCTGGATCAAAACCTCCATCTCCTTGCTTGTGAAATGTGGCTGCCTTTTTTTTTTGGCAGCTTTGGCGGGTTGACTGGGGCCAGCAGTCTCTTCCATGTCATCCTCCACACCTATTTGGGTAAATATGCAGATTTAGCCACTTCACAACTTGACCAATATATTTGTTTTAAAATAATCATTGAGACAAAATGCATGAAGGCCTTACCGCCGGATTTTTGGCCATTGTTTCCCTGGTCTGAAGCCATGTCTCTGCTTCCAGAATGAAATCAACCAGAAATTCAATGTGATTTCGTGACGTATTTATACATGCGTCCTTTGTTTGCGGCCGCATCATTGATTGTGCGTCCCTATGATTCATCCTTAATTTGTGCGGGAAAATAAACACTATTTATGGCTTGGTGTGTGTGGAGTCGAGGTTGGGTTGTTGGATTGTTGGCGGTTAAGTTGTTTGGATTTGGTTGTTTGCGGTTGGAGGATTTGGCAGAGTTGGTTTTTTGTTTGGTTTTGCTACAGTTGTTTTGGTTTTCCGTTCGCATTTTTTTGCTTTTTTCCCCATCCTTTCCTGATTTGGTAAGTTTTGTGCAGTCTAATTTGTGGCCAATTGGTGTCTACTTCTGTTTTTTGGTTAGCTATTTTTTTTTACCACTAATTTCATCTTTTTTAGTTTGTTTTGGCTTTCGGACCCAAAGACCTTTTTTTTGGAAATCTTATATATTCGAGTTGGGTAAGTCCATTTTTTTTCTTGCATTTGCGAACTAATTACCGCATTTTTGACTGTTGGTGTAGTGACTTGCATTTGCGAACTAATTACCGCATTTTTGACTGTTGGTGTAGTGACTTGCATTTGCGAACTAATTACCGCATTTTTGACTGTTGGTGTAGTGACTTGCATTTGCGAACTAATTACCGCATTTTTGACTGTTGGTGTAGTGACTTGCATTTGCGAACTAATTACCGCATTTTTGACTGTTGGTGTAGTGACTTGCATTTGCGAACTAATTAACGCATTTTTGGCGGCTTATTCATCATGTAAACCAGTTTTGCTTTTCCCTTTTCCATTTTTGGGGTCCATTTGAACCCTATTTGACGTACGGTGTGCAATGTCGTTTTCATCGATGGCCAAATGTGTGTTTCGCCTATTTTATGTGTTGGCTTGCAACAATTTGAAAAACAAAAATTCACCCTCTAAATTTTTGATGTCTCATTTTTGACTTTTTTACAGTTTATACGTATCATGACAATACCCCGGCATGTAAGCAGCTATGGATGGTATCAGAAAGCTAAGTTGTTTTTTGTTACTTTTGGGGTGGCTCAAAAGCCTTACATTGTAAACTTTGAATTTCAGGTAGATCTGGGGCGAATTGTTCTGGCCCTGCTCCCGGAAGACGACCAACCTCAAACTCGTCCCAGGCGTAGGCATCGTAGGCATGCAAGGCCCCAGATATTTCGAACACGTGTCACCCTTTTTGGAATGCCCGATGATGAGGTTTTAAGACGCTACCGTCTACCTCCCAAAATCATCATAGACACTCTCTCATTAATAGAAAGTGATCTTGAGCGGCAAATTGACAGTCCAACAGCAATACCACCACTGACGCAATTTATGGCGGTGTTACATTTCTGTGCCTCAGGATCGTTTCAAACAACGGTGGGAATAGTGGCGGGCATCTCCCAATCCTCCTTTTCCCGGATCCTGAGGGCAGTGATGGAGGCACTTTTCAAGCACCTCCATCATTTTATTAAAATGCCTTTGGATATGGGTGCCCTTAGTGTGGCCAAGGCCAATTTTTACCAAATAGCTGGCTTCCCACACATCATAGGGGTTGTGGATGGTACTCACATACCACTTCAGCCTCCAGCACGGCTGGAGGCAATATTTAGAGACCGTAAACACTATCACTCCCTGAATGTAATGGTGGTATGTGATGCCTCCCTCCAGATCCTGTCCCTGAATGCTAAATTACCCGGAAGTGCTCATGACTCCTTCGTCATCCGGCAATCAGGGATATGGCAGAAATTAACCAACCTACAAGCTGGTGATGCGTGGCTTCTGGGTAAGTGGAGACCTTTAGTACATAACAATGTTAAGCTTGATACACAGTGTTCCTGATGTGGTCTATTTTTGTTCACAGGAGACAGTGGATACCCTTGCATGTCCTGGCTGCTCACTCCTTATTTGGCTCCCACACCAGGGCCACAAAGTGCGTATAATTCCGCACTTACAGCCACCAGGCAAGTGGTGGAGCGCTGTATCGGCCTTTTAAAAGGCCGATTCAGATGCCTCCACCGCTCTGGTGGCGAGCTCATGTATGTGCCGGATATGGTGTCTAAAATTGTGGTCCTGTGTGGGATATTTCACAACATTGCCATAAGGAGTGGTGTCCCAATGCAGCCAGAGGATGCCTTACCTGAGGATGGCCCCCCCGAGGTTGGTCGAAGGTCAGTATGTGGGGGGGCCATACGCGATGATGTGGTGGCCAGATTTTTTAGGTAAGTTTGAACAAAACTCCAGTGTTTATACCTAATATGTTTGTGTTTGTTTGCGAACATCTAATTTTTTTTTTTTTTCTCACCATCTTCTGTTTGTTCACATAATCTTTGGCACTCCAACGCTCACTACTTCCTGCTACCCTTACCAAACCTGGATCTGGTCCTTTTGGGCATATATTCTGGAACCCATATCGCAACGCCATGTTTGTGGAATCATGTTGGCATGGTCCTTCGTCAACCAGTTCTTGATTTTTTGTTTTTATTTAATTATTTCTTGGTATGTGTTGTATTTGAATTTATCACTGTGTTCTTTTTTTGGGAGTGACCACTTTGTTTTCTCTGTTATGTTGTGAATAAATGTTTGGAGAGTGAAATGGTCTTCCCTTTTTGGGACGTTAACAGCAAGTGTAACCAGGTTAACACAAGTTACATTTGACTAAGGGGTAAACCAGTACTGACGCCAGTTGAGCTAAACTGAAATATGTTTTCAGCTTCCCAATCCACACCAAAAGGAAGCCTGGCCCAACCTTGGGATTTGTAAGATTGGCCTAAGCAGCTTGCGCACCAACTAGGAACCTGGAAAATGTAGAAATATGTAATTGACACTACACCCAAAAAGGGAAATGACATTGTTACTGTTATGTGTTTCTTGTGTCTGTTTGACATACAAAGACAAAACACAATCTAACTTTTAAAAAAGGGAAATCCTTGCAGGAACAGTCTACTTATGTCATGCTAAACTATCTTGGTTTTGGTTTTTAAAAATGAGCCACAACGTATATTTGTCTTAATAAATTTATTTAGAAAATATAACAAAAATAAAAAAACTACTGCCGAAGGAGGCCAGACAGCCGGTCGAGGGCCACCAGAATGCTGATGACATGTTGGCGCATCTGCCCCACACAATCCGCCACCTCTTGCCGACGCCTCTGTTCCTCTGTGGGTGAGAAAAGTGTGTGGGTTAATACAACAATAGGGAATCCACATAAAAAAACAAACAAACAAACAAATCACTCCTAAACCCAAACCAAAAAAAAAAAAGGGGGGGCTGGCAAAAATACAAGGCCTAGGTACAAATTCCCACAGGTATGAAATGTGTATGTTGAAATCACCAGGAAGAGGTAAAGGCAAACCTTCAAAATCACCAAAAGTCAAGCCACAAAAACACGAAGAAAGGCACGACACATGATTACATACAAACTGTTTGTGCTTTAAAAAAAAAAAAAAAAAAAACATACCGGGAGACAAAACGGGAGCTCCGGAAATACCTCCATGATCCTCCTCGGAGGATCCGTCATTACCCAAAGAATGGGGAGGAGTTATGATGGACTCCGGGGAGGGGGTAATTGGAAGAGGGGTGGGTGGAGGAGAGGGGGAAGTGGGACGGAGGGGAAGGAGGCCCGACATTTCCGGGAGAGGGTCTGGGAAGGATGGGGAGGAGTGGGGAATAGGGGAAAGATTTGGGGTGGAGTGTTGGCTGGGGGTTGGGGATAGTGGCCGGGAACGCCATCTGGACGGACGGTGACGGCGGAGTCTTGGCTGTCCCCCTAAAATATGACAAAGAAATTGCGGTTAGTTTATGGACAAATCCGGGCAACAAAACTAAAAAAAAAAACAAAAAAAACAAATAAGCCAAATAGCAGTGGAATGAATAAATCAGAAATAGAGGGGAAACATGCACACGCAGATATGAGTACAAATAATAAATAGAACAGACAGGAAAACATGCACACGCAGATATGAGTACAAATAATAAATAGAACAGACAGGAAAACATGCACACGCAGATATGAGTACAAATAATAAATAGAACAGACAGGAAAACATGCACACACAGATATGAGTACAAATAATAAATAGAACAGACAGGAAAACATGCACACGCAGATATGAGTACAAATAATAAATAGAACAGACAGGAAAACATGCACACGCAGATATGAGTACAAATAATAAATAGAACAGACAGGAAAACATGCACACGCAGTTTGCCCCACAAACACAAACATTAAAACCACAATACATAACACTTACTTGCCAGGATCTGCATGCGAAAGCATGCCAGCAAGCGGGGCGTTCGCCGTTGCAGGTCGGACCACCTGCGCTCCAGCTGCCCAATGTTGCGGCGTGAGCCGAAGGACCGCAGGCGGGACCGTGCCTCCGCATACGCGGAGCGCTTCTGCCGGTTGGTCATGGGTTGAGGTTGGCTGGTGATCCGGCGATCCATGACCTCCGTAAGCACCAGCAGCTCGCGCCTGGTGAATGCGGAGGCTCTCATGATGGCAATGGTGTTTTTCTTAAAAATCATTTTTGATAAAGTGTGTAAAAATTTTCTGATTGGCATGATAACAGGAAATTAACAGGAGCAATTTTATTGGTTAGTGTATGAGTCATGTGTTCGACAGGGCCAGAAATCTCTGGAGAGTTATGATAGGCTTGATGCAGTGACATGCGTAAGCAAATTTAAATAAAGAAATGAACCCAGGGAAATATGCGGGGATCCACAGCAATAGTACAATTGTTTAATTGTGGTTCACATGTTTTTTGAACAATAAAAGCGAATGTTTCATCCGTACGTATTCTGCGGGTAAACACAAACACGGACAAGAGTAAAGTTTCTTGCATTGTGTTGAAAAAAACAAACAATTAAGCTAATTGATACATTGATTGGCATGATACGATTGATGGAGGTAGGCAGAATAAAGGAGCAGGTAATCGACATCTGACAAGGCCACTTCCTGTTTATACTTGTGCGTGCGTTCCTTTCAAGCCATTTCGGGGATGTACGCTCACTATTTTGTACGCTCGTTAGTTAGAGGAGGGGTCGTCAGAGTTTAGGGAGGAATTTTAGATGCGAACGAAAATACGAGCGAGCCATTGAATTTAAATATTTTTGTACGTACGCCTAACGTACGTGCGCCCGCTTGCGAGTGGGTCTGAATGAGGGCCATTGTTTTAATATAACAGACTTGTAGCCTCTCTCCTTAAATTTATTAGTCATTTCTTGAAGTTGCCTTTCCCTATTAGTAGGATCACTGTTTATCCTCATCACTCTCAAGTACTGGGAGATCGGCAAGTTATTTTTCAATGCTGGAGGATGGAAACTCGTTGGCCACAGTGCCAAATTTCTATCCGTTGGTTTTTGGTGTAGTGACGTACCCAAACGCCCATTTTCTTTGGTGATAGCCACATCAAGAAAATTTATAGTAGTGTCATCGATTTGAAAAGTGAATCTAATGGGACTGTTTAACGTATTTAATGAGTCGACCATACCTATGAGGGCTTCTTTTGTGCCATTCCAAAGTATGAAAATATCGTCAATGAACCTACGATAAAACATGATACAGGTGCCGTACTGCGGATAAATAAATTCTGATTCATACCTAGCCATGCAGAGATTAGCATAGGCCGGGGCCAAATTTGACCCCATTGCGGTCCCTGACAGCTGCAAATAATAAGCGTCTTTGTATAAAAAATAATTGTGATATAGTACTAGACTGGCAAGGTCAACTAGAAATTCAGTTGGTATACGTGCTCCCTTTCGATTCTGTAACTGAAACTTGATCGTCTCGAGACCGTACTCAAGAGGAATGACAGTATATAGAGAATTTACGTCCATCGTACCCAACAATACATTGTCATTAATAGGCCCAAAATTCTTCAATTGTTTAAGAAAATCTCCAGTGTCTCGTATGTAACTGGGACAGGCATGCACAAATGGTTGTAAAGCAAAATCCACAAAAATCGCCAAAGGCTGTAATACAGAGCCCTGAGCTGTGATAATCGGCCTGCCAGGGGGGTTCTCTAGGGACTTGTGGATCTTCGGTAATGTATATAAAATTGGACACCTGGGTTTATCCACAGTTAAAAAATTTAATTCATCACTGTCAAGCCAATTTTGTTGTAGTCCTTGAAGGAGAACCTGGTCCACTTTAGATTTAATTTGGTCGATTGAATTGGATTCAAGTCGCTTATAGACCGAGGAGTCAGATAACTGCCACATAACTTCAGTATCATATTTATCCCAATCTTGTACAACAATCGCACTCCCTTTATCTGCTGTGCGAATAACCAAATTAGAATTATCCCGAAGTGCCGTTAATGCTTGCCTCTCTGGAATGGATAAATTATCAAAACATTTAGTAGGTGGGGCCGTAGACATATCATGTTCAACCAATCTCAAATACGTCTTCAGACTGGCGTTGTTTGATTGTGGGTCGAAGTTTGATTTACTTTTAAAAGGTTTAGTACCCTGAACCTGAAATTTATCTGAAAAAAATTCATTTAATCTTAAATTCCTCCCGAATTTGTATAGATCAATCCTGCTATCAAATTCACGATGTTTGAATGTAGGAACAAATGAAAGACCCTTCGCTAGCAACTTAATCTCGGGATCCTTAAGGGTATAGCTAGACAAGTTGATGACATTATCTACATTCTCCTTCGTCGCATCCTCCTTTTTGTATCTGCCCCTCCTCGGATGTGGCCTCTGATTTCGATATCTCCAATTCCTCTGATTTCTGAGGATATGTTGTCCCTGCTGGGACCAAGTTCTAAAAAACTTCCCCGACCTGTAGAACCCCTTGGGTCATGGGACTCATGGTCAGAAGCCAAAAATGATGATCCAGACTCAGTGGGAAAATAAGGTTGTCGCCGTCTTCTAAAAACCCGTGTCTGACGGTTACCTCTCCCAAAAGTGTTATCACCTAGGAGCCAGCGATACACAGTATGTGATTGGTAATCAGTAGTAACTGTAGATAACTTTTTTCTCTTGAAAGATGTTAAATCCTTAGTATATTCATTAATCTGATTTTGTAATCTCTCGATCCAATCAGCACTTTTATCAGACTTAAGTATAGGCAACGCTGTTAAATTAATTTGTTCTATTTCAACTTTTACCTTAGTTAGTTCATTACTGGCTTCCTCGATTACCAAAACGATAAGATCTAATGAGCATTTGTTGAGAAAGCCGCACCAGCGGCTGCAAAATACTGGATTATTACGACCAAGTGTAGGGATATTGGAAATACGAAATCCTCTAGGTATATGCTTACGACAGTGATACTCTGAGAGAAACTGTCCGTGAAGTGATAAATCAATTTCGCGTCTACGTAACTTAAGTACTTTATAGAAAACGTCTGCAGACGTTTCAGCTGGCAATGTATCAAACTCCAATTTATCAAACAGTAGCCGTTCAACTTCATCATCAGTAAAGGAGACAATCCCTTGCTCTGCTTGAGATAACAATCCTTCGTCCATAAGACCAGTGCCTCCAGAGGCCATCCCACTGGTGTAGACAGGATATTGGAAATAACCTGCCTGTGTATCCTGTGGCCCCTAAAGGCCTTAATGAGAGCAATCCACTCAATATATTTCTTTAATTCTTTATTATGGTGGCATTTGATTTTTCACTGTGGTGTATCTTGTGGTGTGGTTATACTTTTAAGTATCTTTGGGAACCTTTGGGAATTGTTGTCTTTTGGTATTTTTTTGCATGTTTCTCCATACACTATGGATGATTATTTGTATTATGCACTTTGTTTTTGTTTTTGGTTGTAGTTTATTTTTTATTTATTATTTATTTTTTATCTTTTATTTCTTTTTATTTCTATTTTTAATTTTTTCTATTTTTTATTATTTTTTTGTCTCTACATGTTTATTGAGCTTGTATGCACTAGGGTGTATTTCCTTAATTTGTATGCAGGTTTTTAGAAGACGGCGACAACCTTATTTTCCCACTGAGTCTGGATCATCCTTTTCGGCTTCTGACCATGAGTCCCATGACCCAAGGGGTTCTACAGGTCGGGGAAGTTTTTTAGAACTTGGTCCCAGCAGGGACAACATATCCTCAGAAATCAGAGGAATTGGAGATATCGAAATCAGAGGCCACATCCGAGGAGGGGCAGATACAAAAAGGAGGATGCGACGAAGGAGAATGTAGATAATGTCATCAACTTGTCTAGCTATACCCTTAAGGATCCCGAGATTAAGTTGCTAGCGAAGGGTCTTTCATTTGTTCCTACATTCAAACATCGTGAATTTGATAGCAGGATTGATCTATACAAATTCGGGAGGAATTTAAGATTAAAGGAATTTTTTTCAGATAAATTTCAGGTTCAGGGTACTAAACCTTTTAAAAGTAAATCAAACTTTGACCCACAATCAAACAATGCCAGTCTGAAGACGTATTTGAGATTGGTTGAACATGATATGTCTACGGCCCCACCTACTAAGTGTTTTGATAATTTATCCATTCCAGAGAGGCAAGCATTAACGGCACTTCGGGATAATTCTAATTTGGTTATTCGTACAGCAGATAAAGGGAGTGCGATTGTTGTACAAGATTGGGATAAATATGATACTGAAGTTATGAGGCAGTTATCTGACTCCTCGGTCTATAAGCGACTTGAATCCAATCCAATCGACCAAATTAAATCTAAAGTGGACCAGGTTCTCCTTCAAGGACTACAACAAAATTGGCTTGACAGTGATGAATTAAATTTTTTAACTGTGGATAAACCCAAGTGTCCAATTTTATATACATTACCGAAGATCCACAAGTCCCTAGAGAACCCCCCTGGCAGGCCGATTACCGCAGCTCAGGGCTCTGTATTACAGCCTTTGGCGATTTTTGTGGATTTTGCTTTACAACCATTTGTGCATGCCTGTCCCAGTTACATACGAGACACTGGAGATTTTCTTAAACAATTGAAGAATTTTGGGCCTATTAATGACAATGTATTTTTGGGTACGATGGACGTAAATTCTCTATATACTGTCATTCCTCATGAGTACGGTCTCGAGACAATCAAGTTTCAGTTACAGAATCGAAAGGGAGCACGTATACCAACTGAATTTCTAGTTGACCTTGCCAGTCTAGTACTATATCACAATAATTTTTTATACAAAGACGCTTATTATTTGCAGCTGTCAGGGACCGCAATGGGGTCGAATTTGGCCCCGGCCTATGCTAATCTCTGCATGGCTAGTTATGAATCAGAATTTATTTATCTGCAGTACGGCACCTGTATCATGTTTTATCGTAGGTTCATCGACGATATTTTCATACTTTGGAATGGCACAAAAGAAGCCTTCATAGGTATGGTCGACTCATTAAATACGTTAAACAGTCCCATTAGATTCACTTTTCAAATCGATGACACTACTATAAATTTTCTTGATGTGGCTATCACCAAAGAAAATGGGCGTTTGGGTACGTCACTATACCAAAAACCAACGGATAGAAATTTGGCACTGTAGCCGACGAGTTTCCATCCTCCAGCATTGAAAAATAACTTGCCGATCTCCCAGTACTTGAAAGTGATGAGGATAAACAGTGATCCTACTAATAGGGAAAGGCAACTTCAAGAAATGACTAATAAATTTAAGGAGAGAGGCTACAAGTCTGTTATATTAAAACAATGTTTGAAAAAAGCACAACATATTTTTGTAACATCATGTACTGAGACGTCTCCTGTGGCATCAAAAGAACATCGCCAAATCTTTATTACCAAGTTTGACAACCATGCATTTATTACCCAAAAGGCATTAAGAAGACACTGGCCGATTGTGTCTGTGATAGACAATTACCATTTAAACACACGGGACCTCCTATGATGGCCTACAAGAGGGGACCTAGTCTCAAGCAGTTGCTGTTGCGCCCTACAATTTACCCGCATGATAAAACTTCTATCCAGGACATCATGACTGCTAGACCAGGAAGTTTCTCTTGTTTTTCTTGCATCACATGTACCTCAATGTTGACCGGTCCCTCTTTCCCACATCCTCATTCAGGCAAGAAAATTAATATCAAGTATCATCTACATTGCACATTGGACTTTTTGGTTTATATTTTGATTTGTCCCTGCGGACTATACTACGTTGGTCTCACGTCGCGTAAATTCAGAGACAGAATGGCGAACCATCGGCCTCCATCCGGGCAGCATTAAACTCTGGATCTTCAGATAAGCTGGTAGCTAGACATTTCTTAGATAAAGACATCAGTTGGCGAGCTTGAAATTCAAGCTCATTGATTGGATTCCTCCTCTGAAATTGGGTGGCGATCGACTACAACTATTGAAACACTGGACACTGTGGCCCCTAAAGGCCTTAATGAGAACAATCCACTCAATAAATTTTTTTAATTCTTTATTATGGTGGCATTTGATTTTTCACTGTGGTGTATCTTGTGGTGTGGTCATACTTTTAAGTATCTTTGGGAACCTTTGGGAATTGTTGTCTTTTGGTATTTTTTTGCATGTTTCTCCATACACTATGGATGATTATTCGTATTATGAACTTTGTTTTTGTTTGTAGTTTATTTTTTATTTTTTATTTATTTTTTATCTTTTATTTCTTTTTATTTCTATTTTTCATTTTTTCTATTTTTTATTATTTTTTTGTCTCTACATGTTTATTGAGCTTGTATGCACTAGGGTGTATTTCCTTAATTTGTATTCTTTATTTTTTATTTTTTATTTAATTTTTTCCACATGTGGGCTTTTTAATAGTTTAGGTTGGTGATACTCATAGCCACCGTATATATTAAAATATAATAATTTTTTTTCGTTATTTAGACAGGTCTGACTGGTGTTGGCATGGGCATTTGGTCTCAGGCTTCTATTCGTGGCTTTATTATCATTGCACTAGCATATTTGCGTTTATCGTGTATTGGGTACCTAGCATTTCATACGGGCAGCGATTGTTTTAAGGTTTGAATCCAGTGTGGCAGAGCATTGTATAGTCTTATGTTACATTCATTAGCTTGGTGGCGAAAGTTGAACTGACAGGCAGGCATTGTTATTGGGCCTGCGTTAAACATCCCCGTTTATGGTCTATAATGAACTTGTGTTTGGTGATTGGGCAACACGCACACGTGACATGAGTGGGGCGGATATTTATTGAGGAGTCGGTGTTACATTACTGAAATGGAACGCTAGCTTGTGCGTTTCCATGTTTAAAAGGGATAACGATACGCTGGCGAGCACGTCACATGACGTATGTCCGGACGACCTGGTTTAAATAGCAGGATGGTATGTCCTAGCGGCATGCACACTGGAGTCTCATGGAAGCAGGCGTTTTAGGTGTACCGAGCAGTTGCAGGTTCTGTTTTTGTTCCTGGTTGGTAAGTACGTTTGGCTTGTCCCTTACATGACCATAGCGGGCACGCAGGGTGTCTAATGACATGTTGATTTCTGTCTTTGTATATTTTTTTGGGTTGTTCAGCTGCACTGGATCATTGGAGCATTTTTTTTCTATGCATGTGCTGGTCCTAGTGAACTGCAGAGTGCGATTGTCTGATCACCTTTCACTACCATATTCAGGTATATGCTTTATCATATATGATGTATTAGGAGTTGAAGTCATTGATATTATGAGTTATTTGGTGTCTGCATTTATCTTGTTTTAGTTACCATTGATGTATGGTAGCAATTATGGTCATGTGCTCCTTTCCATGTTTTTATATGCGATGGACATGTATGCATATACACCTATACGGGATCATGTGTGGTACATTTTTCTTGTTGGAGATCATGAGCATAGTATGGTATATTTTTTGTATATTACCTTATATATAGTTATTTGAGTGTATTTTTTCAGTTCCTAGATATTTTATGCTAGTGTATACTGTATACTAGTTGAGCTAGTTTGTGTGTTTTATCTATACATCCTTTTGCCATGTAATTTGAAGCCTGAGAGACTTAGTCTGTGTATTTCTGTTTTGTCTTTTTTCCACAGATACTATTGTGATTGATGTCTCAATAATTCTTTGAATCGTGCATGATGTATTGTCCTGAGGAAGGTCCATCAGGGACCAAAACGCTGACGACAATTATTTAGATTCATATTTTGGAAGATTGACATCCTTTTGTATCACGGCTATACATAGCCATAATAAACAACAAGTTTTTTATGGAGAGTGCCCTTGTCTACGACAATCGTTTTTATATATATATATATATATATATATATAGATAGATAGCTTGATCCTGCGATCAGAACACATCTCAATTTGACAAATAGCATCTGAGGAGTTGTCCATCCTAGGGACAACATTTCACCAGCTTTCTGTTGGACTACATATGTTTTTCTGTATTTGGATGTTTATACCCCTGATGAAGTCCGAACGGATGAAACGCGTTTGGTTGTAAATCCATTGACCAGATGGGTTACTACCTGTGTTTTTGGAACTTTTCCCCCCCATAAAAGGGGAGACAACAGGATATCAATTGCCATCTTCCCTTGCTGTGTTAATGGATACATTTATCGTGTAAGAAAGCTTTTAATTTTTATGTCATAATGACAAAAAACTTTTAAATAAATATACGTTTTACAACATCTAATGGTGGGCCTTTGGGCCATTTCTTGGTGATTTTTGGTGAGCGGGTCTTTTCTAGAAGCTCTTTGGACTCTATGAAATCGACTATCAAATCATATTGGAATACGCTATAACCAGATAAGAACACTTGCCCTTATAAGAACTTGTCTTTGGATTCCCCATTTGGTATCAACCATCATATACCATAAAGGAATATCAATATTTGCATTTGCGCCCTCTAGTATTGTTGTGTATTTTGATCTATTTGTTCCCACTAACAGGGGTTCCACTTGAGGAGCAGCATTTATTTTCACAATATAAGAGCAAAATAAGGGCATTGTTTTTTCCATATATATATATATATATATATATATACACATACACACACACACACACACACACACACACAGTATATATATATATATATACACAGTATATATAGATATATATATATATATATATACACATATATACACAGTATGTATATATATATATATATATATTGAAAAAATAAAAGGTGGAAACAAGCGCCAAATAGTGTAATCACATTTAACAGGTTCACGGTCACGCACTACATATATATATTATGCGTACCGTATTGCCCTTTCCTATAGGCTTATAGTATGTGGTCTTTTGTGGGAAGTCACCTTTGGTCCCCCACAACAGTCGCTAGAGAGTCTGTATGCTAAGATGAGAGCATGCGATTCATTTATGTGGACTTCTGGGTGGTCTCTGAAGGGCCACACAACTTTTGATTTTAGTCTAGGTTTTGTTGTCCAGGGTGGAGCTCCAGAAAATGTTTCTTAAAGGTATTATGGCAGATTTTAGACAGCATAAATATAAGTGAATATATATTTCCGAGGAGAATTCCAACAGAGCACACTACCTCCATATATATATATACACATATACATACATAAATGATGACAGCACCACCATTCACTACCAGTCAGTGGGATGCTTGCTCGTCTGCTCCTCTGCCGTCTGCTTGGGCCATCTAGTTCAGCCACTCCTCCTCCCACTCCCTGTCACCTGCAGCCTGCCGTAGACAGCTGGCCGAGCCAAGGGGCGTGGCCTAATCACGGACCGGCGTGGCCACGCCCCTGTAGGGGAAAAAGTCAAACACTCTCTGCAGCGCTGTGCGGCATGTCCCCGGGCTGCAGGTAACCATCTTTAGAGGTAGGAGGCTGCCAGTACTGTGAACAGTACACAATGGCTGTGTGTGCACTGGCAGATCCAGGGGGGGGGGTGCAGTACACAGTGGCAGTACACAGTGGCTGCCAGTTGTGTGAACAGTACTCAGTGGCAGTGTGTGCACTGGCGGATCGCCCTAATCGCCCCCGTCTGGATCTGCCAGTGCCCCCGGGGGGAGGTTACGGTTAGGTACCCCCTGCGGGACTTAGGCTTAGGCGGCGGGGAAGGGTTAGGCACTTAGGGGGGGAGGTTAGGGTTAGTCACCCCTAAGGGAGGGTTAGGGGGTAAACTTAGGTTAGGAAATACTTACCTAGGACTATTGGGATTTTCACCCCGGCCGGGCTCACGCTGTCGGGATTTGAACTGCCAGCCATGCGGCCGGTGGTAAATCGTATGTATTCCATTGGTACTGTACCTCAGACAAATACTATCTACAATTCAATCTTTTCAAATCTCTCAGAGCAACCACCAAGTGTGTGGTAGTCTGTCCACCAGCTGTTGCTAACAAAGATGAGTTTACATGAATCTATGATCTGCAAACTAGAGAACAGGATTGCCATCTAACAACAGCACCCACCCCTAACAACAGCACCCACCCTTTATCTCTGTCATTTGTTAATGGAGAAATTGTGACAAATTATATTTTGTCTTCTTTATCATTCCCACATGGTGAAGTGAGTTACTGAAGAGACCTCAGACCACTGGGCCTAACTAGTCAAAGTGAACTGTATTCAACATTTTAGCATTCAGCATCAATACTGAGAGTGTAATTTTTCATCCCGTTTCCATAGTTACAGTCTTTAATTAATAGTTTTCTCTTGCAAGGAATTTGGGATATGCAATTTACACCTTGTCAACAATAGTTATTTAATCATAAATACCCTAAATTTCCATTATTTACAATTCAGTAAAAGGCTGCTATTGTTAAAAAGAACTATGTTTGTCATTTCTGTTCTTCCCTGATTTAGGGTGTATTATCTATATTCCTTCTTGAGATAAAATAAAAACAAACAACTCCTTTGTTCTGGATGTGGTTTGCCATCGGTAAGCTTCTGAAAGATCCGGTTGTTGGCAGTGTGCATGTTAGGTCATGTGACCATAGGTATGAATGTAACATTCTAGGCCTGATTCACAAACATTTCCGAATGTGGACCGATCTCATAAGCAACTTAGTTTAACTGTTATAGGAGCACTTTACTCCAGCACCAGTGTATATATATTTTGTGAGAACTTCATGAAGATACAGTGAGAGTGGATTGCTCTTTTAAGAGCAAAGTAGCAATGACTCCCTCTGGAGTGAAAGCTTTTCTGGTAGAAGAGTATTTTTTTTACTGTCTATAAAAATACTGCATTTTTTTTATAGTGGATGCTCATTGTATGAGACTGGGTCCCAGAGTAATTGGAGGGAAGTATGAAATTAACTACTAAATTCGTAATTGACTACTAAATTAGTTTCTTTTGATATAGGTCTATGTGGAAACTACAACTTCTATAAGACCCAGTTACATTCCTCCGTATTTATGCTGACATCATAAGGACAAATTATCCAGCAACGATTTACAAAATAGAGGCACAGAAGAGACAGAGGGATGACTGAAGCTCACAGGGGTCAGTGATCCCTGAAATGAAATTAATTAGTGGGCATACAATTATTATAACAAAATGAATTATGAACATACATGTTCATAATTCTATGGAGTCTATGGGGTATATAGTAAATTATGAACATCCCATCTCTTCCTCCTAAAATAGATTACATGGATCATTCAGTAAAATGTTTACAGCTTTAAACATAACATAGGAAATTTAACAAAAAGGATAATAATATAGAACATAATAATATAGAATACAATGATACAATAATCCACTCTGGAAAGTAAATCCAGTTAATTGTATAACTACTACTCATAGATTTCAGGAACATAAGCATTTTCTTAGCTGTAGCAATTTTATCGACCAGTCTCAAACTGTCTTACTAAAGTACAGAGATTCGTTTTCAATTAAATCCACCATAATTTCACATTATTGTCTTAATTTTAACTGACTGCTCAATCCACATATGTTTCATAATTAAAGTGTTAAAATATCTAATCATCATTACGACTGTTCACAATAGATTTGTTTATAAAGAAGAAAAGTGATAGCATTAAAATGCCAAAATATAAATGTAGTTATTGTAACGTTTTGGCAGTAGTGTTAGACAAAATATTGAATATTTATCCTTTAAGAGTATGACTTAATAAAGCAAGTCAGCTATTTCGCATCTCCTTATAATTATTTGTTAAGTATGCAAACTGCAGTGTTAGCTGTAGCAGAAAGATCATTAGATTTTGTTGACTTGTTCTGTAAGCATTCTCTGTTTCAAGGAATTCAATTTTAATTTAAAGTTCTCCGTTACTGTGCTGACCTCCATTTTAGAAAATGTAATCAACTTTATTTATGATAAATGTACGTTTTCTCTTTTCCATTATGACGAATGCTACAGCTAAGCATCAAGCAAAGTCATTTTTCATAGAATGGTGGGAGGAATGAAAATAACAGGATTTTATTAAATTGAACTTTGAAATGCAATGAGTAGAACAAGGATGTAGGCACACAGTCAAACATTTCATTCTTGTCATTTAGTTACATTTCGCTTGGCTTAAAGAATACAAATTTACAACATACAATTGAAACAATACATAAAAGCAATATACATCAAAGCTGAGACAGATTATACCAGTCACAAAATACTTGAATGGAAACATACATTAATGCATCTTCTGTGTAAACATCATATTTTAATTTTCTAAATAACGTTTCCTATCTTACATTTTGTGAGATTTAATTTTAAAGGCTATTTGTGTCAGAAAAAATGTTTTTATTTTGCCCTATAGAATTATAATAACATTATCTCCTTATATGTCCAGTCTTTTCAGTGTTTGTGTGGTTTGTGAGGGCTCCTACTGTTACTCTCAAAACGGGTTGTCAAAGACCTTCCACTTCTAGTGAGCAGCTGAAAAGAAGGCAGCACTTCTGACATCAAAGCTATGTACTGTAATTCACACAGTGTGTTCTAAAATTAAGGGGACAGACAGAGCATACAGAAATGTAGTTTAAGTAATGCACACTAGCATAGTATGCAACAACATGTCCCTTACTGTAGTTCAAACTGCCAGCCTGGCTTGTTAAATCTGCACAGGGGATGTAGTGTTTAAAATATAATGTGGTTTTCATCTCAGATTTAAAAAAAAAATACAATTGACGTCTGCTCACCATAATAAACATTCAGGTTGTGTGTTCCAAACTGGTTCATTTACATAGTGTGTAAAACTATGTAGCATAAGTAGTGACATACAAGATTATATTATACAAACAGAAATCACTTCCTATTAATTTTCTCCAAGTGTAAATGGATAAATTATAAATCCAAATATATACAGTATATTGTGGGTGCGTATTAAGAGAGGAGGGGGCCCGTGTGCATTCCACATTTGGGGAATCCACGGCCTCCATTTTCCCGGCGATTTCCCCACTGCATATGCACAAAACACCGTAAAAATGGCCACAGCGGCCATTTTCCAGGCATTTTATGCAGGGCTGTGACAGCCGATGCGGTACTTCGTAGAGGGGAGTATTAGAACATTTGGGTGCAGTGTGAGCGGTGAGGCCCCTTCTGGACCCAGGGGCCTATGTGCACCGCACACACTGAATCCATTATAGGTATGCCCCTGGTATATTGTGACAAAAGCACTGGGGAAGTTGTTGATGAGAAGTATATATGTCCTAGGTTCTTAACTTCTTCTGTGTGGTAATTATCCAGGTAATGAGCAGCCTTCTGTGTGGTAATTATCCAGGTAATGAGCAGCCAGACAACCTGTGAGAGGCTGAAAAAAGGTGTGTCAGTTTCTCTGGGCAGTCTCTCTCTACCTGGGGAGCAGGCTGACAGGAATGGGATTGAAATGCAAATCCCGACAGCGTAAGCCCGACAGCAAGAAATCCCAACAGCGGCAGGTAAGTGATCTAACCCTCTCTTCTTCCCCCTAACCCTCACTTAGGGGTGCCTAACCCTAATTTCCCAGGGTGGTGCCTAACCCTAACCTCCCCCCGGGGGTGCCTAACCCTAACACCCCTTACCGCTCCCTAAACATAACCCCCCTCTGGGGGTTCCCATTCCTAACCCTCCCCCTAAACCTAACCCTCCCACCCGCGGCTAACAGAACGGGAGCGTTCAGGCACGTGTCGTCCTGGATTCCGGCGTCGGGATTATGATAGGCGTCGGACAGTGCTATGGCTTTATTTAAGTAGTGTATTTAAATGCTGTTTTGTGTGAGATGAACATTAGGTCCTCCTATCCTTAGAGAGGGAAATTTATGTATATTTAGTGAAAGACAGGCCAGGATTTATTTTATGTTTTGTTTTGAGCTGTAAAATAAAAATAGCTGCAAATACTTGTACAAAGGCACTTGACTGGTATGTTGTTAATCAGCTGCCACAAGAGAAGTGCCAACATTTACCCCAGGAGACAAACCCCTTGACCTGATATTGCAACACATGGTGGAGAATGCAAGCATGGCACTTAAATTGCAGCTAAAAAACTGTCAAAAAAATGTAAAGTGACATACACCCAATTTTTTGGGTGGGAAAAAGACTGTAATATTATGAATTTCATGGTGGTGTCATCATCAGATGTTTTGGATGCCAGATTCTGTTTTTCCTCTTCACCAAGAGATAACATGGAAGACATAGCTTTGTGGATACACCAGCTTTGTGGAGGCCCGGAGGCAACAGCAATTGGTTGTTGAAGAGATCTGGAGGCAACAGCAATTGGCTGTTAACAAAATCAAAATGCAACAGCAATTGGTTACCAAAGAACTCTGCAGGCAACAGCATCACAACTGAAGACCTAAAAAAGGTCGTGCAGCGTCTAGAAGCACTGTCTGGAAATGCTTCCCTGGACATCACAACTAACCCCAGTAATGATGTTGGAACCTATTTAACAACTTTTGAAAGAAAAGCTGAAAGAGAAAGTTGTCCTAAAGATCAGTAGGCATGTCTTTTGACACCAATCTTGCAAAAGGCATATTTTGATGTAAGCCTTACTGATGCCCTGGATTATGAGAAACTCAAAACTGAAATTTTAACTAATTTGGGTGTCACAATGTTTGTTCAAGCACAACCAGTTAATTTTTGGGAAAACCAGGTGGATAATCCTCCCCGCTCTCAAATGCATGACCTCATCCATCTCACCAAGAAGTGGTTATAGTCAGAGACTCTGAAAGGGCAACAGATCATGGAAAGGGTTGTTATGGATCAGTATCTATGGTTCCTGCTTGAGGTTTTGTGCAAGTGGGCGAGCCACTGGGACCCTAAAACTGCAGATAAACTTGTGTAAATAGTGGAGAGGTATGTTGCGGCCAAGGAATTATTGAGTGTACCCCACCAGCTCTTAGTCCTGCAATGACGATCTCCAGTGTTCTAGGGGAAAGGTTGCTGGGTGGTGGAATGAACTTAAACATCCAAAGACTTTATGCTTTGAACTTGGAGATTGGCTAGGTGTGCAGGAAGGATCCTGCCTCGTATAAGACTTGATGCAAATAGAATCAGATGTTTAAATGTGGTTGGCTTGGACCATGTTGCAGCTAATTGTACACTTACCTATGAACCTATGTGATGTGATACTGCTTATGTAAATTGCAGAGTATCTTTTGTTGCTCAGCTAGCCTGCACCTCAGACTGGAGGGATAAGCCAGATTAAGAAATGTGTATAATTACTAAAGAAGGCAAATGATTAGAGGCTTTGTTAAAGCCAAGTTTGTGAATTCCTCAAAATGTTAGGAGAAAACTGTTGGTGTAACCAATACCCGTAGGGATAAAGCTGATGTGAACATAGAAACACAGTGTGGTCCCACTGTAGGATTGAGTCCATATTTAATTATTAAACTCTATTGGGGAAAGAATTTCACCACTTCTGGAAGCTGTGGGAAACCTAACTTGTTACAGAAATAAATAACCCAGTCCCATTTGATACTGTTACAGAAGCAGTGGTAGTGTTCCCTTTTTCAAGCATGATTGGGGAGTCAGAAATTGTCAAGACCAGTAGTGAGCACAGAATGATGTACCTCCTACTGAAGTAGAAAATATTTTTCAACCAGTTGACGGTATGCCTGATCTTGAAGTAAAGGTGCATACACACAGTACGATAAAAATGCACAATATGAATGATAACGATATCAACCGTATTGTTATCATTCAGATCATTAATTTTTTGGTGCCCAGTGACCAGCGATGCACGGGTATGTATGGTTGATAATGACATCGACCATCGCCTGTGCATATTACCTGTTTAAGGCTATTCATCTAAGGTGTATCACCCTCAGACTGATGATTTAGTGGAGAGGTATAACAAAACTTTAAAGAATATGCTAGAGTAAGTGGTAGATAAAGATGGGAAAGTTTGGGATTATTTGTTACCCTATTTATTGCTGACCATTAGTGAGCTCCTATAATCTTCTAATTCAATATTGGACTGACATATATATACAGTATATACAGTCAGGTGCATAAATATTGGGACATTGACAGAATTTTCATATTTTGGCCTCTATTCACCACCACAATGGCTTTGAAATGAAACAAACAAGATGTGCTTTAACTGCAGACTTTCAGATTTAATTTGAGGGTAATTACATCCAAATCAGGTGAACGGTGTAGGAATTACAACGGTTTCAATATGTGCCTCCCACTTTTTAAGGGGCCAAAAGTAATGGGACAAACTAAACAATCCTAAATCTAACTTTCACTTTTTAATACTTTGTTGCAAATTCTTTGCAGGCAATTACAGCATGAAGTCTTGAACGCATAGACATCACCAGACGCTGGGTTTCATCCCTGGTGATGCTCTGCCAGGCCTCTACTGCAAATGTCTCCAGTTCCTGCTTGTTCTTAGGGCATTTTCCCTTCAGTTTTGTCTTCATCAAGTGAAATGCATGCACAATCGGATTCAGGTCAGGGGATTGACTTGGCCATTGCATAACATTCCACTTTTAGCCTTAAAAAACTCTTTGGTTGCTTTTGGAGTATGCTTCGGATCATTGTCCATCTGCACTGTGAAGCACCATCCAATGAGTTCTGAAGCATTTGACTGAATATGACCATATAATATTGCCCAAAACACTTCAGAATTCATTCTGCTGCTTTTGTCTGCAGTCACATCATCAATAAATACAAGGGAACCAGTTCCATTGGCAGCCATACATGCCCACGCCATGACACTACCACCACCATGCTTCACTGATGAGGTGGTATGTTTTGGATCATGAGCAGTTCCTTTCCTTCTCCATACTCTTCTCTTCCCATCACTCTGGTACAAGTTGATCTTTGTCTCATCCGTCCATAGGATGTTGTTCCAGAACTGTAATGGCTTTTTTAGATATTGTTTGGCAAACTCTAATCTGGTCTTCCTGTTTTTGTGGCTCACCAATGGTTTACATCTTGTGGTGAACCCTCTAAATTCACTCTTGTGGTCTTCTCTTGATTGTTGACTTTGACACATATACACATACCTCCTGGAGAGTGTTCTTGATTTGGCCAACTGTTGTGAAGGGGTTTTTCTTCACCCGGGAAATAATTATTTTATCATCCACCACAGTTGTTTTCCGTGGTCTTCCGGGTCTTTTGGTGTTGCTGAGCTCTCCGGTGCGTTCTTTCTTTTTAAGAATGTTCCAAACAGTTGATTTGGCCACACCTAATGTTTTTGCTATCTCTCTGATGGGTTTGTTTTGATTTTTCAGCCTAATGATGGCTTGCTTCACTGATAGTGACAGTTCTTTGGATCTCATATTGAGAGTCGATAGCAACTGATTCCAAATGCAAATGTCACACCTAGAATCAACTCCAGAACTTTTACCTGCTTAACTGATAATTAAATAACAAGGGAATAGCCCACACCTGTCCATGAAATAGCTTTTGAGTTGATAGTCCCATTACTTTTGGCCCCTTAAAAAGTGGGAGGCACATATAGAAACCGTTGTAATTCCTATACCGTTCACCTGATTTGGATGTAATTACCCTCAAATTAAATCTGAAAGTCTGCAGTTAAAGCACATCTTGTTTGTTTCATTTCAAAGCCATTGTGGTGGTGAATAGAGGCCAAAATATGAAAATTCTGTCAATGTCCCAATATTTATGCACCTGACTGTATATATATATTTATATATATACATAACAGTCCAATATTGAACCGACACTCACAATGTATATTCCTCAGTGACGTCTGCGTGGATTCCAATAATATTTGCAAGAAGAGTTAGCAGCACACCTGGATATGTAGGATTCAAAAATATAAGTCCATGAGTGCTGCCGACTCCTCAAATAAATATATATATATCAAATGTCCTAACTCACTGACTGACTGACAGACTCATCAATGCTCAGCCCAAACCCTTGGACCTGGAAACATGAATATCAGGGAGTATATTCCTTCCATGGTGTAGGTACCCGCTAAGAAGGTTTTTTTTTTAAAATTGACTGCTAAGGGGGTGAAAATGGCTAAAATGTTTCCTCTCCCTGTGTAATGTTCTGCCTGACTGACTCATCGTGGCTGCAGCACAGTTCAGAATTCAAACAACAACTGTCACCCAAGTGCTGCCAAAGGGCCTGATTCAGAGCTGAACGCTGTGACCAGAGCGCTCGCTCTGAATCAGGGCCCTCCTACCTGTTTTTGGAGCATTCTCATGGACGCTCGCATAGCTGTGGGTTACCACCCACAGCTTATGCGAGCGTCCATGATGATGGTCGCGATGGTCAAAGACCATCGCGACCATCGGGCTTGCAACGAGACCCTGCGGTAGGGTCTCGCTGCCGCAAGCCCAGGAGTGATTTTGGCTCTATCAGAGCCAAAGTCACTCCCATTGACATCATTACTGATGTCAGTGGGGCTGGACTCAGACGGCACGCCCCCGGCACGCCCACCAAAGGGGGCGTGCTATCAGTCACCATCGACAGCATGCCCCCTTTGGTGCGAGAACCCGAGCGACGTATTTCTCGTTGCTCGCCGGGTCTCCGTCGCGCGCATGCATCAAACATTGACCCGCTTGCGAGCAAACTTCCCTCGCGAGCGGGTCTGAATGACCCCCAAAAATCACTGGCAGTTAGTGTGGCCCCACTCTTTGAATAGTGAGGGAAGGGAATGCATTACTACACAGGTGAGAAAGGACAATGTGTTACAACAGCAGTGAGAGAGGAATGTGTTAGTATAGATGTGATGGAGAGGAATGTGTTTCTATAGAGGTGAGAGAAGGGAATGTGTTACTACACAGGTATGGGAGGCGAAAGTGTTACTACGCAGGTGAGGAAGGGGAAAGTAAAATGTGATACTACGGGGTGAGGGAGTGGAATGTCTTACTACAGGAATTAGTGGGGGTAATGTGTTACTACAGAGGTGAGGGAGCGGAATGTGTTACTACAGGTGTGAGCGGGGGTAATGTGTTGCTACAGAGGTAAGAGGGAAATGTACTACTCCAGAGATGAAGGTGGGGAATAAGTTACTACAGGTGTGAGTGAGGGTAATGTGTTACTACAAGTGTGAGGGAGGGATTGTATTTCAACACCGGCGAGGGAGGGGAATGTCGAATGTGTTACAACATGGCCGAGGGATATTATGTGTTACTATAGAGGCGAGCAAGGATAAAGTGTTATTATAGAGATGAGGGAGGGTAATGTCTTACTATAACAGTGATGCATTACTATAGAGGTGAAGGATTAATGTGTTACTAGAGTGGTGAGATGGAAATGGAAAAAGTAAATATCTAAGGTCTACCCCAGGGAGAAACCATACTAGCTTCCTGAAGTTCATTTTGATTCACTACATTCTATATGCTTGCAGATGGAGTGGTAAACTTTATGCTAACTGTACCTTCATGCAATATTTGTTTTTACAGTAAGTCTACTCTATTTTTTAGACTCTAACTGGGGACTGACTAATGACCTGATGTAGTCAGATGTAAATTTTTTGTATAGTGATCAAAAGAAGCAAGCACAGATGAAATGCACATTTTCACCAATATACAGAGTTGTAAACATCTGGAGATGTGACCGCATCTCTGTGTCTAGAGTTTGCTACTTGTCACCATCATCATCATTATTGTCATACATTTGCACCTGCCCTATACAAGGTATAGAAAATACGCCTGCTAAGAGGCATATTTTTGCTTATGTAGATGTCGGTATAGCTAGTACACTAATTCATTGAACCTTGACAATGCGCAACAACAACCCAGTGGTTGTAGATGTAAATAAAATGTGTGCAACTTGGCATGGTTCTAATTTGGGTGCACGCGTTTTTGGAAATACACTGTACAAAACCATGCAAGATACACTCTGCAAATGGGTGTACATTCAACTTTGCATCAGTCCCCACTTTTTCAATTGTACTTTTCTCTCATCCTAGTACTGTTTCTGCATTACTCATTTATTTCCACATCTTTTATTCTTGGATACAGCCCTGTATACACCCTTGTATTTTCCGTTGCCTGGCTAATCTATTAATTAGATCATTACTCTGATGTCTCATATATGACCCTGGCATGTCATGTCAGCTGATGGTAAAGAACTAATTGGGGTCATACTAAAAGAATACATCAGAGTGATAGTGTAGACATTTTCATTTGCCTACTGTGTGACCCTACTCTGGTCAGATCCTGCAGCCCTATAGTAAGAATAATAACTGGTACCTTTGACCCTCTATGGTATTACACAACTACATTTTACAAACTAGAAAAATACAAATGTTCTAAGGCTTTACTGATATTTGAATTTCCATCATAAATAGTAACCAGTTGCAGTAATTCATAGCAGTAACATAACTCCTGGAGGCAACGGAAGTGTTTGCCTCTGAGTGGGTGCACCACGACAGGGAGAGGGTAGTTCGGAAAACCGGGTGCTTTGTAGTCTGACCCGCACACTGCCTATAGCATTAGAGAAGCTAATATGTGTCCCTGTGCACATCCCTCCTGCAGTTCCTGAGGACGAAGTATGCGCCAGTACGAGAAATACGTGATGGTAGGAGGTGATGGGGCAGTTGGCCATGACGCTTTGTGAAACGGATGATGTGGGAGGTGTAGGAGATCTTGCCGGAGTCGATGTTCCATGACTTGGTAAAACAGTAATAGTCTGCTGCGCTGTAAAAAGCAGCCTAGTGAAGATACAAGGTAAATCAAATATTGGCCCATAAGGGTTACCACTAAGCGCTGGTGTATGTGGTGTCAAAATCAATAAAATAATAAAACATAAAAATAGTAAGCATCAACAATTAAAGTAAAAAAACACAATGTTTATAGACTTTTGTCAATATTTTTGAGCAGGAAAGCTACTGGAGGTCCGGTGGCCGTAAGAATTACAGTCCACTATTGCCCTAGTTTTGCATCACTGGGAACACTTTTTCAGTCTGCTCAATCTAGGTTGCGCCTTATATAGGAAAAACTTTATTGAAAACAATAATGGCCAGAACAGGAAGCATATTTAAAAAAGTGATGACCACATTATTTTAAAAAAATTGTGCTTTTAAAAGAAGAAAGAATTAATAAAAATAGTAAGCATCAACAATTAAAGTAAAAAAACACAATGTTTATAAACTTTTGTCGATATTTTTGAGCAGGCAGTCTATTGTAGGTCCGGTGCCCGTAAGAATGGAGAATCCACTATTGCCCTAGATTGGGCTGTGGTGGCTGCTAGCCCTGTCTATCCCTACCTGTAGATCGCTTGGTGTTTTTGCAGTGCTATTCTTCTCCTACACAGCTGCAGGTGATCTTCAGCATGGACGCAAATGGAGTAAGCCACGGCGGCCTCTGATGACGTCAGATGCTGGCGGCTCTCCTTGCTTCTTGTCCCGCTTGCTCCAGTTCGTGCCTGTAGAGGTGCTCTATGTATGTCCAATGTTTCGCGTCACTGCGGATGCTTTTTCAAGGATAGCCTGCTCATTCTAGGGTTGCTCCTTATATAGGAAAACAATAATGGCTGGAACAGGAAGCATACTTAAAAAAGTGGTGAACACATGTCCCTTTTTGCCAAAGAAAAAATATTTTAAATATACATAAAAGAAAAAATCTTTTAAAAAAATTGTTGTGCTTACTTTTAAAAGATGAAAGAATAAATAAAAATAAAATAAAAATATGGATGATACATTATATGTGGTAAATTATCTAATATATAATTGATTTTATTAAAGAATTGCTTTCAACTCGATATCTATATTTAGTCCGACTCCTTGAGGTTCAAGGGTTTTGTTAATTTGTTCAATTTTATCTGCAATTTTTAAATTTTAGCCTCTGTTTTATCTACATTTTTTTTAACACCCCATATTAGATAATTTGCCACATATGATGTATCATCCATATATTTATTCTTTATTTTATTTTTATTCATTCTTTCTTCTTTTAAAAGCACAATTTTTTAAAAATAATGTTGTCATCGCTTTTTTAAGTATGCTTCCTGTTCGAGCCATTATTGTTTTCAATAAAGTTTTTCCTATATGTGGCGCAACCCTAGATTGAGCAGACTATCCTTGAAAAAGTGTTCCCAGTGACGCAAAACTAGGGCAATAGTGAACTCTATTCTTACTGCCACTGGACCTCCAATAGCCATCCTGCTCAAAAATATCGACAAAAGTCTATAAACATTGTGTTTTAACTTTAATTGTTGATGCTTACTTTTTTATGTTTATTATTTTATTGTTTTTAACACCATATACACCAGTGCTTAGTGGTAACCCTTAGGGGTCAATATTTGATGTTCCATGACTTGCCTGTAGCCGTAAATGTTAGTAGAGAAGTGTGCTACTGCACAGTCTCCAACAAAATGGCTCCTCATGGGATACCAAGATGGCCACTCATAGTGTATCTGCACATGCGTGGTGTCATCCTCCGCGTATCTCCGGAGACCTGCTACGTTAACTGTTTGATCCATTGTTGCAGAGCCCTGCACTGCTACCCATACTGGGAGGCAGGGCGGATCAATGTCTGTGGGGGCCCCTGGGCAGCAAATGTGTGTAAGCCCCTATATATATATATATATATTGTGACACAGTCAGATTAGGAGGTCCCTCTCCTGGGTAGGGGACTCCTTCCTTACACACACACACACAGCAGCAGGGAAGCAGCACACCAGTCTGGAAGAGAGTACAAGCTGGTCGGCGCCAGTCTTTATTGTACAATGTCAGAAATAACATAAAGAAAACATAAACATAAATCCTAGCCCTGTCGGGGCACTAACTTCACAGGTAGTTCCCTCACTACCAGAACCTGGCAGAGCCTAATGCCCTCGCCAGCAACAAAGCACAGCACAGTACTCACAGATAGGTTTTCCAAGTGTCTCTGAGAAAACTCCCTGTCTGCTCTCCCAGGTGAGACAATCAGCCCTAAACACACTAGGCTTATATTGGCCACTCTCAGGTGGAAAACTAACAACCTGTTACCAGGCTGCGAGAACCAAAACCTGGAGTGGCCGTGGGTGGAGCCCTCCCTCTCTTCTCACCCACAACCCCCAGGTCCCAAACCGGCTTTTCAAAAAGCCGAAACTCAAGCCTGCTACACTGCAGACTTTCTCCTGGGGGTTTAAAACACATAATTACAGGAATCTGGGACAAATGTACCTGCCACAGACCACTTTACCAGTGATCCTATCATATATCCCCCCCTTTTTTTCGACCTATGGGGCGGAACAACTGAAGCCCCCAAACAAAGAACGCGTGACAACGCGTCTGCTTTAAACAACAGGCCCCCTGGCCTGTGTTCCACCGAAAATTTTAAAGTTTGTAACGCCCACTTTATGGCCAACGCCTCCTTCTCCACTGTGGCACTGGGTAGGCATCGAATTTTGAAACACTGTTCAACTTTCGGAAGTCATTGCAGAAACGCACACTCCCATCGGGCTTTGGAATCAACACAATGGGACTTGACCATTCACTATGTGATACTTCAATAACCCCTAACTCTAGCATATTTTTAATTTCTTTCGACACCGATGCTCTTGGTGCTTCTGGTAACCTATAGGGCTTTAGATTAACTTTAACCCCTGGGTCAGTGATGATGTCATGTTTAACGGCCGAGGTTTTCCCAGGTACGTCAGAGTACAGCACCCTATTTCTAACCAGAAACTCCTTGACCTCTCGTTGTTGAATTGCCAACAGGGTTTTTGCCACTGTCACTTCGGGAACTAAGGGCCCTGGACTTATTGGAGGGGCTCGGACGGCCGACAGTACCGTTCTATCTTTCCAGGGCTTTAACAGATTTATAGGGTATATCTGTTCCGGCTTTCTTTTCCCCGGCTGGTAAACTTTGTAATTGACCTGTCCCACTCTAAGATTTCAAAGGGCCCTTGCCATTTAGCCAAAAGTTTATTTTCCACAGTGGGAACCAACACTAACACCCTGTCCCCAGGAGCAAAGCTGCGTAACTGAGCATTGCGGTTGTATACCCTCTGCTGTCGGACTATCAGGGTCTACAGGTTTACCATCAACTACCTTTACATTCTTCCTGGCTTTTACCGAAGTAAGGTCTTTCAACTGCTCCACGGCAAAGACCTCTCTTCTGACCTCTAAATCAGGCAGATGATCAACTGGCCCAACAACACTTCCCACCTCAATGGGAGGCACATCAGTTGGCGGGCCACCGTCACGCTCTGCATTCTCTAGTTCGCCAATCATAGTAGAAAAAGGGAATAACTCTGACTCAGAAGAAACTCCCTCCTCCACTATATCGACAACCTTCTCAAGTGGACCGGGGTTGTTCACTTCTGGAACAAAACGGCTTTCCCACAATTTCCAGAAGTGAACAAAGTCTCTCCCCAATATTGCGTCGTACATCAGGCCAGGCACCAAACCCACAGAAACTATAGCAGAGCCACATGGTGTCTCGATGTTCACCTCGGCAGTAACATAATATCGATTATCCCCATGTATGCAGGTCACATCAACAGTTTTCCCCTTATGCCTCAAGGGGTTCACCAGCTCAGCTTTTATAAGTGTCACCAAGCTACCAGAGTCTAACAGTGCCTCTACTCGGTTGCCATCTACAGTGAGTACACACATGTGCTTATCAGTCTCAGCCTGCCGGTCAGCCGTACAGGCTGTCTGTGCAAAGAAAGACCCCCTGCGGTAGACATGAGCAGTATCACATTGCATAGGTTCAGTTGTAAGTGAACAATTAGCGGAAATATGGCCGAAGTCACCACACCGGAAACACTGAATCATATTAATGTCTAGTCGTTTATGGGGCAAAAACCTTCCTGGCCTGGCAGGCCTGTCTCCAGGTTTTACACCCTCAGTCTTAGGTACATCCCACCGCCCAGCACCCTTCTCCCCTGGAACAGTCTTACCAGTGTCTGTGGGAGTTCGCCGGTGCGCCATCGGGGCTTGGTGGGGCATACTCCTCAGCTCCTCAGCCGCCACGTACCTTTCCACTAGCTCGACCAACTGGTCCGTGGTCTTAGGGTCTGCATGGCTCACCCACTTACGCAGAGTCGCGGGTAATGATCGTAGGTACCGGTCCATCACGACCCTTTCCACGATCTGTGGTCCCATCAGCGTCTCGGGCTGTAGCCATTTTGAGGACAGATGGACGAGGTCATGCATCTGTGAACGTGGAGGCTTGTCCATATGGAACTCCCAGCGGTGGACCCATTGGGCACGAACAAAGGTGGTGACTCCCAAGCGAGTTAGGATCTCCTGTTTTAGTTTTTTATAGTCCTTGGCATCAGCCAGGCATAAGTCGAAATATGCTTTTTGTGGCTCCCCAGACAAAAAAGGTGCCACCAGACTTGCCCATTGCTCCTGGGGCCAACTCTCCCTTTCGGCCGTTCTTTCAAATGCGGCGAGATAGGCCTCCACATCATCGCCCGAAGTCATCTTTTGGAGGAAGTGACTGGCTCGTATGGAGTGAATGGTGGTGGGAGGACTAGTGGTAACATCTCTTGGCCGGGCGACCAGGTGCTGTACCACCTCTTTTATGGCCTGGCAGGTTTCCTCGATGGCGACCTGTTGTTGCCTCTGGGCTGTCTCCAAGGCCAACAGTTGCACCCTGGTGGATTCCTGCTGAGCCCTGGTAGATTCCTGCTGAGCTGCTGTAGCTTCCTGCTGGTCCCTGGTAGATTCCTGCTGAGCTTTGTTCGTCTCCTGCTGAACTCCTGTAGCTTGGAGCAAGGCCTTAATAATTTCCTCCATTTTGTCCTGTGGGGTAGGTTGGAAGCTGAACCTTGCCTCTCTAAGCATTGGCTTATGCCTCCTCTATGGGACTCCAAGGACACAGTGTTATTTCCAAACTCACAAATTGGGTGTCTGTCCCTTTAATTTTTAAAAGGAATGTTTTCCTCTCGCTGCAACTTCAGTGTGTGTGGTTGCCCGCATTCTCCACCATATTGTGACACAGTCAGATTAGGAGGTCCCTCTCCTGGGTAGGGGACTCATTCCTTACACACACACACAGCAGCAGGGAAGCAGCACACCAGTCTGGAAGAGAGTACAAGCTGGTCGGCGCCAGTCTTTATTGTACAATGTCAAAAATAACATAAAGAAAACATAAACATAAATCCTAGCCCTGTCGGGGCACTAACTTCACAGGTAGTTCCCTCACTACCAGAACCTGGCAGAGCCTAATGCCCTCGCCAGCAACAAAGCACAGCACAGTACTCACAGATAGGTTTTCCAAGTGTCTCTGAGAAAACTCCCTGTCTGCTCTCCCAGGTGAGACAATCAGCCCTAAACACACTAGGCTTATATTGGCCACTCTCAGGTGGAAAACTAACAACCTGTTACCAGGCTGCGAGAACCAAAACCTGGAGTGGCCGTAGGTGGAGCCCTCCCTCTCCTCTCACCCACAAATGAAGTGAATTGTGTGCGCAGTAGCCGCACGTGCATCAACAAAGTAGTGGCAAGCGTGCACCTGTGTCATAAGTAAAGGGCCGGCTGGCTTGACCGTTAAAGGGTGCTGTAACCTCCAAAGTACGCTCCAAACAAAATAAAAAAATATTTTCTGTTTTTGTGAATTGTGTGCGCAGTAGCCGCACGTGCATCAACAAAGTAGTGCCAAGCGTGCGCCTGTGTCATAAGTAAAGGGTGGGCTGGCTTGACCGTTAAAGGGTGCTGTAACCCCCAAAGTTCACTCCAAACAAAATAAAAAAATATTTTCTGTGTTTGTGAATTGTGTGTGCAGTAGCCGCACGTGCATCAACAAAGGAGCAGCGCCAAGCGTGCGCCTGTGTCATAAGTAAAGGGCCGGCTGGCTTGACCATTAAAGGGTGCTGTAACCCCCAAAGTACACTCCAAACAAAATAAAAAAATATTTTCTGTGTTTGTGAATTGTGTGCACTGTGGCTGCACGTGCATCAACAAAGGAGCAGCGCCAAGCGTGCGCCTGTGTCCCATAAGTAAAGGGCCGGCTGGCTTGTCCGTTAAAGGGGGCTGTAACCCCCAAAGTACACTCCAAACAAAATAAAAAAATATTTTCTGTTTGTGAATTGTGTGCACTGTGGCTGCACGTGCATCAACAAAGGAGCAGCGCCAAGCGTGTGCCTGTGTCCCATAAGTAAAGGGCCGGCTGGCTCATTTCTTAGAGGGTGGTGTAACCCACAAAGTGCACTACTCTCCAGCAAAAATAAAAAAATATTTTCTGTGTTTGTGTGCACCTTAGCCGCACATATATATCAATATAACATAAATGGAGAACCAAACTTTCTCCGATAAAAATAAAATAGGGAAAGATCAAGAACCACTTCCTCCTAGTGCTGTTGCTGCTGCTGGGAGTTGTTCATCATCCCAGAGAGGAAGTAGGAACACCACTACTTTTACTAAACAATTGACCCTCCAACAGTCCCTAGCGAGGAGGATGAAGTACAACAGCAGTCATCCTGAAGCAAAACGTATAACTGAGGCCTTGACTGCTATGTTGGTGTTAGACGTGCGTCCGGTATCCGCCATTAGTGCAGTGGGATTTAGACAATTGATGGAGGTAGTGTGTCCCCGGTTCCAAATCCCGTCTAGATTCCACCTGCATCCTCAAAGCAGCAGCGACAAGCGTGCGTCTCACTGTTAAAGGGTGGTGTAACCCTCAAAGTGCGCTCCACCAAAAATAAAAAATTCTTTTTTCCCCTGTCTTTGTGAATTGTGTGGGCTGTAGCCGCACCTGCATCCTCAAAGCAGCAGCGACAAGCGTGCGTCAGTCTGTTAAAGGATTACATCGGTGACAGCATCCAAGTAGGCATGTCAGACAGTCCATACATGTACTGGCAGGAAAAAGAGGCAATTTGGAGGCCCCTGTACAAACTGGCTCATATTTTACCTCAGTTGCCCCCCCTCCAGTGTGCACTCCGAAAGAGTGTTTAGTGCAGCCGGGAACCTTGTCAGCAAAAGGCGTAGGAGGTTGCTTCCACAAAATGTGGAGAAGATGATGTTCATAAAAATTAATTATCAACTCTTCCAGGGAGACCAGCCTCCAGAACGTACAGAGGGAAATGTGGTGGTGGATTCCAGTGGGGACGAATTAATACTCTGTGAGGATGAGGATGTACACAACACTGAAGAGGGTGAGGAATCGGCGAATGAGGAGGATGAGGATGACATCTTGCCTCCGTAGAGCCAGTTTATGCAGGGCCAGATTAATTGCCAGTTTGTTTTGTGGGGGTCCAAACGAACCAATCATTTCAGCCACAGTCGTGTGGCAGACCCTGGCGCTGAAATGATTGGTTTGTTAAAGTGTGCATGTCCTATTTATACAACATAAGGGTGGGTGGGAGGGCCCAACAATTCCATCTTGCACCTCTTTTTTTTCTTTGCATTATGTACGGTTTGGGGGCCTAGTTTTTCAAACTGCCATCCTGTTTACCAATGCAGTGTCACTCCTAGATGGGCCACTTGTTTGTGCCGCCCACTCGTGTCGCTTAGCATAGTCATCCATCTACCTCGGTGCAACCTTTTGGACATAAAAACACTATTGTGAGGTGTGAGGTGTTCAGAATAGACTGGAAATGAGTGGAAATTAAGGTTTTTGAGGTTAATAATAGCATAGGAGCAGAAAAATCAACACATTCTGTGATTTTAGCTGTTTTTATGCTTTTTTAAAAAAAAATACAGATCCAAAACACAATACCCAGAACCCAAAACACCGAAGGGTGGTTTTGGCAAAACCAATCCAGATCCAAAACACGAAGAAAGATCCAGATCCAAATCCAAAACACGAAAAGTGGCCGGTGCACACCCCTAATTTAGATATGTATGTATATATATATATATATATATATATATATATATATATATATATATATAACAGTCCAATATTGAACCGGCACTCACAATGTATATTCCTCAGTGACGTCTGCGCGGATTCTAATAATATTTGCAAGACGAGTCAGCAGCACACCTGGATATGTAGGATTCAAAAATATAAGTCCATGAGTGCTGCTGACTCCTCTTGCAAATATATATATATATATAATATATTTATATATATATATATATATATATATATAAAATGTCCTAACTCACTGACTGACTGACAGACTCATCAATGCTCAGCCCAAACCCTTGGACCTGGAAACATGAATATCAGGGAGTATATTCCTTCCATGATGTAGGTACCCGCTAAGGTTTTTTTTTTTTTTTAAATTGACTGCTAAGGGGGTGAAAATGGATAATATGTTTCCTCTCCCTGTGCAATGTTCTGCTTGACTGACTCATCGTGGCTGCAGAACAGTTCAGAAATCAAACTATCACCCAAGTGCTGCCAAACATCACTGGCAGTTGGTGTGGCTCCCCTCTTTGAATAGTGAGGGAAGGGAATGCATTACTTCACAGGTGAGAGAGGAAAATGTGTTACAACAGCAGTGAGAGAGGAATGTGTTACTATAGAGGTGAGGGAGAGGAATGTGTTACTATACAGGTGAGAGAAGGGAATGTGTTGCTACACAGGTATAGGAGGCGAAAGTGTTACTACGCAGGTGAGGAAGGGGAAAGTAAAATGTGTTATTATGGGGTGAGGGAGGGGAATGTGTTACTATGCAGGTGAGGGAGGGTATGTCAAATGTGTAAGTACGGGGTGAGGGAGGGGTGTTACTATAGAGGCGAGCAAGTATAAGGTGTTATTATACAGGTGAGGGAGGGTAATGTCTTACTGTAGCAGTGATGCATTACTATAGAGGTGAAGGATTAATGTGTTACTAGAGTGGTTAGATGGAAATGGAAAAAGTAAATATCTAAGGTCTACCCGGGAGAAACCATACTAGCTTCCTGAAGTTCATTTTGATTCACTACCTTCTATATGCTTGCAGATAGAGTGGTAAACTCAGTGGCGTAACTACTGCCCCTGCAGCCCCCGCGGTGGCTTGGAGGCGCTGGGTAGCTTGGGGGCGATGGGGGCAGTAGTTACGCCACTCAGTGGCGGAACTCCTGTAACTACGGAGGGTGCAGGGGGTGCAGTCGCACCCCCTGCACCCTCCATCTGCCGGGCGCTCCTGTTACCAGCGGGCGCCTGGCTCCTATTCAAACCCCCGGTGGCAGATGGAGGATGGAGCTCCTTCCGTCTTCCGGGTCCCACAGGGCACTATGGGAGTGACGTCATGACGTCACTCTCACAGTGCCGAGAAGCGGACGCCGGGTTGTGGATGGCAGCACTACAGGGGGCAACTACTGGGCACAACTACAGGGGCACTACTAAAATGGGCACTACAGGGGGCACTACTAGAAGGGGCACAACTACAGGGGACACTACTTGAAGGGGCATAACTACAAGGGGCACTGCATATGGGCACAACTACAGGGGGCACTAATTTAATGGGCACAATTACAGGGGGCCCTGCATAGTGGGCACTACTACAGGGGGCATTGCATATGGGGCACTATTACAGGGGACATTGCATAAGAGGCACTAGTATAGGGGGCATTGCAAACTGTGCAACCTGTCTTGAGCACTAGTATAGGGGACATGGCAAACTGTGCAACCTGTCTTGAGCTGAGGTGACAGAGAGGAGGGTTGGTGAAGTAGATCTGTCAGGGTGGGATGTAATGGGCATTACTGTTTGGCATAATGTGTATTTGGCATTACTGTGTGCACAATGTGCTATTAGGGGCATTACTGTGTGACATACTATGTAAGGGGCATTACTGTGTGGCATAATGTGTTGTATGTGGCATTACTGTGTGGCATAATGTGTTGTATGTGGCATTACAGTGTGGCATAATGTGAAATAGGGGCATTACAGCATGGCATAAATTTGTTATAAGGGCTTTACTGTATGTATTATGTGCTATATGTGGCATTATTGTGTGGCATGTGTAAGGGGCATTGCTGTGTGGCATAATGTGTTGTAAGAGGCACTCTGGTGTGGCATAATGTGTTGTAAGGGGCATTCCGGTGTGGCACACTGTGTTATAAGTGGCATTACTTAGTGTGTCATAATGTGTAAGGCATGTTGCTGTTTCATGTATCCACACACCTTAAAAAGTAGTCTTTGGGTGTGTTTGATCTTTGGGCGGGGGGGGGGGGGCCCTGAAACTTTTTTGGCATGGGAGAGCAAAATTTATAGTTACACCACTGGGTAAACTGTATGCTAACTGTACCTTCATGCAGTATTTGTTTTTACAGTAAATTTACTCTATTTTTTAGACTGTAATTGGGGACTGACTAATGATGTAGAGTTGGATGTAACTTTTTTTGTACAGTGCTCAAAAGAAGCAAGCACAGATGAAATGCACATTTTCACCAATATACAGAGTTGTAAACATCTGGAGATGTGACCGCATCTCTGTGTTTAGAGTTTGCTACTTGTCACCATCATCATCATTATTGTCATACATTTGCACCTGCCCTATACAAGGTATAGAAAATACGCCTGCTAAGAGGCATATTTTTGCTTATGTAGATGTTGGCATAGCTAGTACACTAATTCATTGAGCCTTGACAATGCGCAACAACAACCCAGTGGTTATAGATGCAAATAAAACGTGTGCAACTTGGCATAGCTCGAATTGGGTGCACGCATTTTCGGAGATACACTGTACAAATTCATGCAAGATACACTCTGCAAATGGGTGTACATTCAACTTTGCATCAGTCCCCACTTTTTCAATTGTACTTTTCTCTCATCCTAGTACTGTTTCTGCATTACTCATTTATTTATAAATCTTTTATTCTTGGATACAGCCCTGTATGCACCCTTGTATTTTCCGTTGCCTGGCTAATCTATTAATTAGATCATTACTCTGATGTCTCATATATGACCCTGGCATGTCATGTCAGCTGATGGTAAAGAACTAATTGGGGTCATACTAAAAGAATACATCAGAGTGATAGTGTAGACATTTTCATTTGCCTACTGTGTGACCCTACTCTGGTCAGATCCTGCAGCCCTATAGTAAGAATAATAACTGGTACCTTTGACCCTCTATGGGATTACACAACTACATTTTACAAACTAGAAAAATACAAATGTTCTAAGGCTTTACTGATATTTGAATTTCCATCATAAATAGTAACCAGTTGCATTAATTCATAGCAGTAGCATAACTCCTGGAGGCAACGGAAGTGTTTGCCTTTGAGTGCGTGCACCACTACAGGGAAAGGGTAGTGCGGAAAACCGGGTGCTTTGCAGTCTGACCCGCACACTGCCTAAAGGGAATGGGTCTGATATTACCACCGACCGCATCGATTCCCGTCAGCGGCAGCCCGACAGGAGCAGAGTTAGAAGCAGCGGAAGCTCGACAGCGCTGGAAATCCCGATCGTGGATAGGTAAGTATACACTAACCTAACCCCCCTAACCCTAACCCTCCTTAGGGGTGCCAAACCCTAACTTCCCCCCCAAGTGCCTAACAATAATCCTCCCTCTAAGTGCCTAACCCTAACCACCCCCTTCCCCGCTGCCTAAACCTAAGTCCCCCGGGGGGATGCCTAACCCTAAGTCCCCCCCGGGGGTGCCTAACCCTAACCCTCCCTCCCCCTAGCCTAACCCTAACCATCCCGGGGGGGTGCCTAACCCTAAGTCCCCCCGGGAGCCTTAAACCTAACCCTCCCCCCCCGCGGCTGTCCGCTCGTGGCGCCCGGCATCACTACGATCGTGATGCTGGGCGCCGGTCTCCCGGCGTCGGGGAAATGCGGGTGTCTACATCTAGACGCCCGGCATTTCACCCATGCCGGGATAAGACAGTCGGGAAGCCGGCTGCTGGTATTTAGGCAGTCGGCTTCCCGATTGCTTCCCGCCTAAAGCATTAGAGAAGCTAATATGTGTCCATGTGCACATCCCTCCTGCAGTTCCTGAGGACGAAGTATGGGCCAGTAAGAGAAATACGTGATGGTAAACGCTGGTGTATGTGGTGTTAAAATCAATAAAATAATAAAACATAAAAATAGTAAGCATCAACAATTAAAGTAAAAAAACACAATGTTTATAAACTTTTGTCGATATTTTTGAGCAGGCAGGCTATTGTAGGTCCGGTGCCCGTAAGAATGGAGAATCCACTATTACCCTAGATTGGGCTGTGGTGGCTGCTAGCCCTGTCTATCCCTACCTGTAGATCGCTTGGTGTTTTTGCAGTGCTATTCTTCTCCTACACAGCTGCAGGTGATCTTCAGCATGGACGCAGTTGGAGTAAGCCGCGGCGGCCTCTGATGACGTCAGATGCTGGCGGCTCTCCTGGCTTCTTGTCCCGCTTGCTCCAGTTCGAGCCTGTAGAGGTGCTCTTTGTATGTCCAACGTTTCGCGTCACTGCGGATGCTTTTTCAAGGATAGCCTGCTCATTCTAGGGTTGCTCCTTATATAGGAAAACAATAATGGAGGGAACAGGAAGCATACTTAAAAAAGTGGTGAACACATGTCCCTTTTTGCCAAAGAAAAATTATTTTAAATATAAATTTTTTTTTTAAATTGTTGTGCTTACTTTTAAAAGACAAAAGAATAAATAAAAATAAAATAAAAAATAAAATAGAAAATAAAGAATAAAAATATGGATGATACATTATATATGGTAAATTATCTAATATATAATTGATTTTCTTAAAGAAATGCTTTCAACTCGATGTCTATATTTAGTCCGACTCCTTGAGGTTCAAGGGTTTTGTTAATTTTTTCAATTTTATCTGCAATTTTCAAATTTTAGCCTGTTTTATCTACATTTTTTTTAACACCCCCATATTAGATAATTTGCCACATATAATGTATCATCCATATATTTATTCTTTATTTTATTTTTATTCATTTTTTCTTCTTTTAAAAGCACATTTTTTTTAAAATAATGTGGTCATCGCTTTTTTAAATATGCTTCCTGTTCTGGCCATTATTGTTTTCAAGAAAGTTTTTCCTATATAAGGCGCAACCCTAGATTGAGCAGACTATCCTTGAAAAAGTGTTCCCAGTGACGCAAAACTAGGGCAATAGTGGACTGTAAATCTTACGGCCACCGGACCTCCAGTAGCTTTCCTGCTCAAAAATATTGACAAAAGTCTATAAACATTGTGTTTTTTACTTTAATTATTGATGCTTACTCTTTTTATGTTTTATTATTTTATTGTTTTTAACACCATATACACCAGCGCTTAGTGGTAACCCTTAGGGGTCAATATTTGATGTTGCATGACTTGCCTGTAGCCGTAAATGTTAGTAGAGGAGCAGTCTTCAACAAAATGGCTCTTCATGGGATACCAAGATGGCCACTCATAGTGTATCTGCACATACATGGTTCCATCCTCCACGCATCTCCGGAGACCTGCTACGTTAACTGTTTGAACCACTGTTGCAGAGCCCTGTACTGCTACCCATACTGAGAGGCAGGGCCGGATCAAGGTCTGTGGGGGCCCCTGGGCAACAAATGTGTGGGGGCCACTATATATATATATATATATATATATAGACAGAAACACATATATATTGTACATATAGACACACACACACACACACACACACACATATATATATATATACATGCACACACAGCGACATAGACACAGTACACATATACATGACTTACTGTTTCAGAGGCAGGGAAAGGCATATTGGCCAGCAGCAGCAGAAGGGAGCGAGGTTTAATCGCGAGCCGCAGAAGATGGCTCAGATGAAAAAAAAAAAAAAAACAATTCATCTTGGGTATTGTTCCGGGGACAGTTTGTGGGGGCCCCGGCACGACCGCCCCTGTCGCCCTCCCTATAATAAAGCCCTGCTGGGAGGACACTCATTGGCTGGTGATCTCAGCAACCCTGTTCCACTACAGGCTCTGCTCCATGCAGAACCAGATATCTGTAGCAGTGACTACGGCTGTACATCTTCTACTACAAAATAAACCACAGAGCCTGGTTATAATATCTGAATGATAATTGCCTACAATTTAACGGCTGGTGTGTACAGTGCTCACCATCAAGGCTGCACACACATTCCCAATAGTAAATAATAGTGTTTTTAATGTGTATTTAACAAGGGCTTAATCAATTTAATGTTATAAATCTTAATCTCCAATGCATGTGGATGGGAGCAGAAAACAAACTGTGTTCCATCAGATAATTTTATTCACAGTATGATCGAAAATTTAAATACATTAGAAATTGTACAAAGAAGGGCAACTAAAATGGTGCATGGCCTACATCACAAAACTTATCAGGAAAGACTAAGAGATCTCAATATGTATAGTCTGGAACAGAGAAAGGAAAGGGGGGACATGATAGAAACTTTCAAATATATCATGGGTTTTAATAAGGTGCAGGAGGGAGACATTCTTCAAAAGAAGAGAATTACTAGGACACGAGGACATGCACTGAGACTGGAGGGAGGTAGATTCAAAGGAAATATGAGGAAAAATTACTTCACAGAAAGAGTAGTAGATAAGTGGAATAGCCTTCCATCAGAGGTGGTAGAGGCTAAGACAGTGGAACAATTTAAACATGCTTGGGATAAACATAAGAATATCCTTACAAAAACTGAGGATCACATAGGGTTGAGGTTACCAAAAGGTAAAAAAGGGCAGACTAGATTGGCCAAGTGGTTCTTATCTGCTGTCAAATTCTGTGTTTCTATGAGATAACTGGGCTGATCTTGTGGAAAGCAGTAAGATGTATCTATGTGCAATAAAGTTTGAAGGATGGGTATATATAGTTTGTGTCAGGAGCAGTGTCATGGTATGAGTAGGAAACTGGAGGCATGAAGGACACCACAGGCAGAGCACTAGGAAGCGGAAGGAGTAGTGCTGTGATTTTCTAATTCGCTTTTTAATACAATGTAAATTCTCATTGAGAGCACTGCCATATACTTTGCACTTCACTTTGTCTACCTTGAGTTGTACTTGAAAACTACACATTATCTTACAGATCTGGTCTTGCATCCTAAGGGACAAGAGTGTCTCTTAAAACTTTTTGCTTGCTTGATAAACTCCATGCCTTCTATTATTTGGTATGATTTACTTTGTACTATATTGACCTGCACTCTTCTATCCTACATTTCTTGGTGCCTATAGTGTGCTTACAATACACTGCAGTGACATCAGATAAGCTACAATATATCACTGTATATTACATAGAATAACAACTAATTGAATTCTCTGTTGTACAGTAACATCACTGCCCACTATGATGTAATTCAGTGATCTCTGCTATAACTCAATAACTAAGGCAATTAGCACTGGTCTATTAATTGCTACATTGTAATAGGCATTCAGCTATTAATTAAAGTACAGTGAAGGCCAGTTATAATAAATACATTGTGTGTGAGTTTTCCTTGGAAGGAAAAGTGTTTGGTAGAGCAGATTTTATCCATTACAATGATTACAGTAATATATCACCCTATTCATTAAGGGACCAGATTGGTGAAGATTACGGAGCCCAAAAATTTCCATTATATATGACTGCCATCAAAATTATTCCTTTTCACCTGTGTAGAAATGAATATACTACCACTAGTCTCCATGTGCCATTTATTATATATTTTAAATAAATCTAACTAATAAAGTCTCCATGTAGTCCTTGTTCTCCTGTTTGTGTTCCAGGTATCCATCGTACTTGCACCTATCTCTGTTGGGAGCTATGCCAACCATGGAACAACATTAATTAATACTAAAAATAGATGACAATATTGTATCCAATGTTGTAGCATATACTAATTTTATTCATTTTGTTTCTAAGGATATGCATTAAGATGTATAGCTAGTGATAGACTAAATTTAACATGTGTTCTGAGCATTCAAGCCATAAGCCTGTACTTCCCAATCTACATACCTTTTCATGCCTGATCACCCACTACAATAGTTAATAATTGTGTTTCTATGTTATAGTGCATGTGTGCATAGAAAGACAAAATATGTAAATTTTTATTGCTATTATCACAACAGTCTACAGATAAATTGGCACCTAGGATTGTTGAAAGAGGAGTGTGTTACTGCGCAGATGCCAGTCTTCCTGTTCCTTCAGGGAGCCTTCATATGCCTTCTACCAAGATGGCTGCCAAGCTCACTACTGAGCATGTGTGGAGGCCATCTTGTCTTTACTATGTACTGTGTATAGAACACCGCTCCGCTTAAGCTCTGCTCCATTACCAGTGTGCATGTAACAGCATACTTGCCAACTCTCCCTGATTGTCAGGGAGACTCCCTGATATAGTAGAAATCTCCCTGACTCCCTGAAGAGTCTAGCAATCTCCCTGATTACACCTTACCCCCAATTTGCAGCTGCTATATACTTGGGGGAAAAACTAAATCAGAGATATGTACTAACCCTAACCTCCCCGCTCCCACAGCTTAACCTCAACCCTCCTGGCAACACCTATCCTTAATTGTTGGCATTCTGAGAATGTTGACATTTCACACGGTAACAATTTCAATTTTGACATTGTGAACATGTGAACATTCTGGAGATGTGGACATGGTGACTGTCGACATGGTGAACAATTATGAATGTTGACATGGTAACGGTCGACCATGTGACTGGATCCCATTGCAAACTGATGTATTCGAAACTCATCAATTAATGTCTACATAAATAATCATGAGTGCTACTATTTTCACTGTCAGTAATGTTGTATTTGCATGAACCATGTCCTACACTTTAGGCTAATGATGTACAGTATGTGAGCTAATTGGATAAATACCTGCATTTGCACATTTAATAATGTATTGAGGGGGTGCATTTTTGTAAATGACTTTAAATAACATTCCCGTTACCCACTACAAGAAATGGTCACTTGGAATTTTTTTAAAAAACATCCAAGAATCCTAAACTGTTGAAGCGTCTTAAGTGTTGAATAAAGAGAATGACATTTAATAATTGTCCTCTTGTGGATCTATGAAAAAAAATCCTCTCACCAAAAGGTGCTACATGTAGCTGCTAATTACTTAGCAATGGTTTCCATCAATATGGTTTCCACAGGGATAATAATGCACCAGGGATAATTTAACCCATTGGAAAAACCGACAACCTTCAAAAGGTACAAAAAAAAACAGCACTACTGTTTTCAACCTGAGCCTAGAACACAATAAAACTGAACACATGTGAACAATTTAAATAGCTATTTTTTAACACCTTCTAAATAGCTAACGGTGATATAGAATGCTGACTTTAAGCATCAGAAGTAACAAGCTACAAAGGAAGCTCTCATTCACAATAAATCTCAATATAATTCTTTAAGGGCATATCTCTAGAGGAGTAGTCCGTGCTGTAGACTGGTGAATCATTTTAGGTTCTGCAAAATAATTATTTATTTCTCTACTGAACAAAGAACAAATTCAAGAGCCAACTGCAGAAAAAAGAAAAAGAAGATAGCTTTGGATAGTAGTGACTTACCTTCTTTTTTTTTTACCTGCTACCTGGGGCAAAGCTTTGCAGGGGACATGTTATATACACTGTATATGTATATATGTATATATATATAATTTATTTATTCCAGAGCCGTAACTAGCCGCTTTAGTGCCGTGTGACAGAGAGCATTGGTGCTCCCCCATGTTTTAAATGGGGACATAAGATAGTGCACCTGAAAAAGGGCCATGGCTTCATGAGGAAGGGCCAGGAAAAAGATAGGAGAGAGGGGAGGCCAAGAGATGCTGGGGATAAAAGATGAGGTAGCTACAAGTGAGAATGATAATAATCAAGAAAATTGACAGGCCCAAACAGCGCCCTCTGCTTTGCGGTGCTCTGTGCCATGGCACAGGTCGCACTACCCTCGTTACAGTGCTGATTTATTCCATAGACTTAAAACCTTACGGTTTCACATGTCCCATTAAGGCTTCTTCGACAATTTTTGAAATTTCACAAAACCTACTGAAGTTCCGCCACTCAAACTTAAAAAAGCACTGAAATTCCGATCATTAAGGCTGACACCTTAATGGACATGTCCCTTGCACAATACAGATATGGTATGCCATCACACCCTGTTGTTAACTGCAGATTCAGCATTTTCACAGAGTGAGCTTGCTGTCACTCACAAAATGGTGGATCTGCTAATTCACAGAATTGCGTGCTCATTGGAATACTTAGTGCATTAGTCCTCCTGTAAAATAAATATTAAAATAAAAACATAACATTGATTGTTTTAATAATTTTTTTTGCTGCACCTTCACCTGGAGGCGGTGGCCCTTAAGCTCTTTTTTGTGGCTGCCACCTCATCAGGGCTCCAGTGTCTTCGGCTGGCGCCAACCCGCCAGGGCTTCTGGTATCTTCACCTGGGGTTGGCAGCCAATTAGCTCTTTTTCATGGCCGCCGCCCATTAGGACTTCCGGCATCTTCTTTCTTCGGGAGCTCTTCACGCTCCCTCCCCATCGTCGGACTGCCATGCTACTGCCTCATGCTGGCTTATATAAGCCAGCCATGGGGGTGGGATGATGACAATCATGGCTCTTGGTGGCCATCTTTGAATGTCAAAAATGGTGCTGAGGCACTGTTTTTGAAATGGGTACCGCTGCCAAACTCTGTGATGACATCGCAGGCCATGATTGGCTCATAGCAGCCAACTTTGTATTTCAAAAATTGCGCTAAGGCGCCTTTTTTGAAATGGGCTCCTCTGCCAAACTCTGTAGAATGGCTGGCAGGGACTGGATCCTCTCGGATCCATGCCTGTCACCAACACAACACTGCCGCCGTGTCCCGCCGCCCGCACCGGAGGCCACCTTCTGAGGCTGCGCAACAAGTTGATGCTCCCTATCTATATAATGGGGCATTTGCAAGGTAATAGTTTAAAAACTGTAAATTTCTCAATTACCTGAACCCCAAAAGCACCTACACTGGAACAAGAGCTACCTAATAAAACAAACCCCAAGTCTAAATCCTCTGTTCTGAGTTATGCCTTCCAAAAAATCCCCCATAGACTACAGCAGAAAAGTGGTCCTAACTGAAAGTAGCCAAAAAACTGACAGTTTAAACAAAATTCTCTTTAGTTATTTGTTTTGCCCTGAAATTTGCCATGCATTGACGAGTGACAGTTCTACCCGTCCATTCCAAATTTCAGCTCGGTACGTCCAATAGCTTTTGCGGTGTAGCCCTTAAAACCATGCCCTCTCCGGAATTATATATGGAAAAATTATGTTTATTCGATTCAGCCTTACATTATGGCACTATAGTGCCCATGTATATATAATTATATATATCATGCAATCGACGGCACTCGGACAATAATTTTCACTCAGGAGCCAGTATATTCCAACGTTTCGATGGTTACTTTATTTCATCGTCATCCCTGACTGGCTCCTGAGTGAAATTATTATCCGAGTGCCGCCGATTGCATACTGTATTTTTGAGATACAACCAGATTCCCTCACGTGAGTGCCGCACATTACTATATATATTCCGGTCTTGTTCATTCAATACAATAAGGCACAGGTTCTCAAACTCGGTCCTCAGGACCCCAAACAGTGCATGTTTTCCAGGTCTCCTCAAAGAATCACATGTGAAATAATTAGCTCCAACTGTGGGTCTTTTAAAATGTGTCGGTGAGTAAGGAATGCATCTGTGCACCTGCTGTATGACCTGGAAAACGTGACCTGTGTGGGGTTCTGAGGACAGAGTTTGAGAACCACTGCAATAAGGCAACGGATGCCTGCATGATATCAATATCATGCAGGGATCCGTGCCCTTATATTATTGAATGAACAAGACCGGAGAATGCCGCCCATATTGGGAACTATACATGGATTTTTGCAGGGAAGGCACCAGGACCATAAGAGTTGTTTTGGATAGGGAGTGCCAATCGTTGGAAACTGTTATATATATATATATATAAAACTATATAACCACACACACCGATAATAAATATATATATATATATATATATATTTATTATCAAACACATATTTTATATATAGCATATACATATTATGTAATAGATATACCACTATTCAGTGTGTGGTCAAGCTCTGATATACACATGCCTTGGTGCATTCAACCACCCAAGGCATACGTGTATATATATATATATATATATATTATATATATATATATATATATATATGAAATCTTTGGTGAGGATTCATGTCAGGTCTTATGAGGTAATTCTGCCATTTTAATTTTTCTATCAGATATTTGTATTCTGTCAGAGTGAGGCAGTGACTGTGCAAACTCCATGTTGATCTTCCAGGGAGGCTTGGTTCCCTATTCCAAGATAGCCAGCCACCAGCTTAAATACTGCGCATATGTGGTGCCATCTTGCTACTGTTTTAAATAGTCTCCCATTTAGCTCAAGTGAGACTCTATATTACTGCTGAACAGATCGCTGTTCCAGCTTCCCTGCACCGCTACCCTCGTCTGCATACACTCAATGGCTGGTGAGCTGTATATCATACTGCTCCTCTCCATTATACCAGTGTGTTTAACAGTGAGTACGGCTGTACCCATTATCCCTTCAATAAAACCACTACACTGATTAAATAATTGTACTGTTCATAGTAATTGTAATTAAGTAATTGTACTGTTTGTAGTCTCAGGGCATCCGCTGGAGGGCAGAAACTCTGCTCCATCATCAAACCTGTACACACATATTTCCAACAGTGATGCGCTGCTATTCTTTGAGTAGTCTCTCTGTGAGTTTTGCTTACACTTGTGGAGTGATACTGCTGTAGCTTTGTGATTGGGTTTTGGTCACAGTGGGATATATAGTCCATAGACATTCAGCATTTGCACTAAATTATCCGGAACACTTGCCTGGCATGCCAAACCAGTGTGACCTTGCCAGGAACACACATGAATACGTCCAATATTGAAAAGAAGAGTGTCCTCAACAGGATCTTTTCAATAAGTTGTATTACTCACAAGTTCATAACAACATCATAAGTTAATGTTTCGTCCACCTCCTGGCCTTTCTCATGACAGTGCCACCACCACAGTGAGAATTGTTTTGATTATTATTTACTGTGGTGGTGGCTCTGTCTTTTGTATCTACATGAACTCAAACAAAAAACATTACTACAGTCGCTCCTTCCCCCCCCACAACTTAACTTTACACCACCCACAAATAACTTCAATATACCTAAATATAACATTAGTCAACTCACCCATAATGGTACAACATCCCCTACCCCACATAATATTTCTACAATTCCCACCTCCCATAATTTTACTAACTTTACTACAACCCCCTGATAACAATAAGAGCACCCACAGATACTTACCTATGCTTGAAAGAGGTTCTGTCGTCTCCTTACAGTCATGGTCCACAGACACAGAGCTGCAGGGAAGGATAGGCACACATACAGTCAGGTCACAGGACCTGAGGAGTAGGAAGGGGCAGGGTCTCGGTAAGAAGGGGGCGGGGCCTCTGGTGAGGTGGAAAAAGGGACTTACAAAACATCAGCACATTGGTGGCTGGTCCCTGGAGAGGAAGCAGCCAACATACAAACAGGGAAGAGAGCGGTCACCTGCTGTTGCTGGCTGCGCTGCACCTGACATGCCAGACTGACATGTCTGCAGTCATGGTAAAATAGCAGCTGTTAAGTGCAGGGGCAGCAGATAGCTCTCTCACTGACTCCTACCTCCATAACGTCTCATTGTCCCCGTGCCAACCTCTCTCCATACCTCACTGCCTCTCCTCCATAGCAGTCTCATTAGGATGTAGTTATGAGACAGCAGACACAATGCCACCAGTCTCAATCCCAACGCTGAAAGTCCGACATGGGACTTAAGATAGGCATCGAAATACCAACGCCTATCTTAATCCCGACGCCAGAACACAGAACGATGCCAGCCCGAACTAGGTAAGTCCGGGGTGCTCTTAGAGTTAGCCGTGAGGGGGGTTAGGTTTAGATAGCATAACGGGGTTAGCGTTAGGGTTTGGAGGGGTAGGTTATGGTTAGGGACCTCTATGGGGAGGGTTAGGCAGCACTGGGGGGGTTAGGCACCACTGGGGGGGGTAGGCACAAAGGGGGGAGACTTAGGTTTAGGCACTAACGGGGAGGGTTAGGGTGCGGGGTGGGTTAGGGTTAGGCTACAAGAAAGGAGTGTTAGGGGGAAAGGGGGAGGGTAAATATACTTACCCGACCCCTGTTGGGATACCAACAATCGGGATGCCGCTGTCGGTATTGTGACAGGAGGCATCCCGTCAGCCAGCATTACATATCCATTCCATCTCATCACCCCGAGCCCCCCTTACTTTACATTTCACTGCCCTCTCCATAGCAATCTCATTGTCCCATGATCCACCTCTCTCCATATCACTCTACACACCTTCCGTTGCAGTTTCATTGCTTCCTGTGTCCCCCTTTCTCCATATTGCGAATATCTATCTACCCCTGCTTCCATTGCAGTGTCTTTTATTCTACTGTGGGGTTTCTCTAAAGATATATCAAATAACATATAGATTATACTATTCTTAATGCCATACTTACTGTATCATACCTTTTGAAATAAAATCAGTCTGTAAAATACAGTATTTGGTTTTACTAGCACTAACTTGTTTTTTTGTTAGTATAAATAAGACCTTTATTTTTGCTTATATTCAATCAACCTCCCCTCACATTCTCTTCTCTCCAACCCCCCCTTCATCACAGTTTATTACAGACAGAACAAACAGGAATGGAATGGAACAGAACTGGAGGTCAAGGCATGACTGACAGCATATTATAAGTCAATGCAGAACAAAACTGAATTTTCACAAATACCATATTGTGAAAAAATATTGCTGAAGGAAAAAAAGGAATTTGAGTTTAGAGTGCCATTAAGCTAAAGCATGAAATAAATATAAAAAAAAACAGTTAATGAAATAATTTGTATTCATACTGTATATACATATCAGTGATGTTGTCAGGTAAAGTGATGGAATAATATGACCATCATCTAAGCTCCACCAGTGGCAGAAGCACTACCACTACCGTGGTTTCCGAAAAGTCCTGTCCACCCTCCTGAGGTATGCTCAGAAGCAAAGCTCCGAGGCACCGAGAGGGAAGGGGTGAACACAGAGCTGGATTAAGGGGGGGGCAAAGGGGGCAAGTAACCCCAGTCCCCCTCTCACAAGGGGCCCCCCTGGACCTGTAGAAAACTTTGTGGTCGGGTCCAGCGCTGCTGCTGCTCTGTGTTGTGCAGTACTCTATGCCCTGTATGCATTAAACTATGCAGAGTGCACTGCAGGGCTGTGTGTGCGCTGCAGTAAGCAAGCCTCTTTCTCCTCTGAGGCCTCCCGGCTGAGACTCCACTCCTTTGCCTCCATTAAGCCCCGCCCCTTTACCCCACTCTACCCTGTGTTTAGCCTTCTCCTCCCCTAGTCTTCACCCACCACCCAGTCCTCTTCTCTCCCTCGAGTCCCCTGTCTGTGTAGGGCAGCCTGTCTCTCTCCTCCTCCGAGCTCTGCAGTGACAGTCTGCTGAAACCAGAACACAATCTTCCTGTTGAGGTAAGTACAATGGATGAGAAGGTGTATGGTGTATGTTAATACAGTCTAGGGGTGGGGTGCATTAATGTTATCTGTGAGGGTACTGTTAATGGGATGGGGGGGTGTATTAATATTATGGGGACTATATTTCTACCATCTGGGTGGTGGGGTGGGAGTGCAGATATATTATGGGGGGTATATTACTGGCATCTGGGTGGTGGTGCAGTAATATTATGGGGGGATATTACTGCCTTCTGGGTGGTGGTGGTGCAGTAATATTATGGGTGATATATTATTGCAACCTGGGTGATGGGATGGGGATATAGCAATACTGGGCTTGATTCAGAGGTGGATGGATCTGCAGTAGCAGCTGTGACAAAGTCTCAGCCACTACAGTGTCTTGATGCCAATGCCGCGGTCGGTAGGCATCTTATTGAGACACCCACCGTTCCGCAAAACAAATCCGCCGATGCGCACATGAAGACGCACCATCAAGCGAACATCAACTGCACCATCAGACAATAGAGCAACAATATGGTTGCTCAGAATGTCTGTGGCGGTGCCAGTGAAACTACGTCCGACACCAACACGCCCATCACCATTTAAGTCCATGCCCAGAAACACCTACTGAAATTGCATAGATCTCCGTGCAATTCCAATATGCGTCCCCCGTCGGTAACCATAGCTGCACCCACCTCGGAATCAGGCTCACTATGTGGGGTGAGGGGTATAGTAAGACCATCTGGGAGCATATACGGCAGAACATACACACACACATTATATGGAGAGAGTGAGAGAGAGATAATTCATCTGCCTACCTCTGTAATAGGGCCCCCTGTCTGATGTGCCCCGGGCCCCCCATAGCCTTAATCTGGCCCTGGGTGAACAGATACTAATTACCCTGGGCCCGGGTCATCAGCTAAGGCGGACATTGTCCCCCTTTGCAGTGCAGCTGAAGGGGGCAAATGTCCTCCTCAGCGGCTGCTGGTGTCCCCTGCCCTGGGAATATTAATTTTACATTTTTTGAGGGGGTGTGGCCAAGCCTTCTCAGATTTGGTAGTACCTAACCTGTGGCTGCACTTGCCAGCACTGAATTAATGTACTACCCTTGGGCTTCTTTGCTCCTGGGGCCTGCCCAGAAACCGTGGTGGTGGGATAAGCTGAAATTTAAGTGGCAACAGAGGCAGGATGGAGCCCATTCTGATCATGCATGGGGTTGGATTATGAGCAGTAAAGCCGACACAATGAGTTTAAATTAAGCTTATTCTAAACTACCCTCTTTCAGTGAAGCTTTTCTGTGCATACTGAACTTATGCCTTTTTCACACTGATCATCTGACCCGTGATATTGCCAGGGTAACCAGGGTCCTGGCTTGGTGTGAAAGGGTCAATCTGGGTTGTGTGACCCGGGTCCTCAACCCTGGTCACAATCAGGGTTATTCCTGAGACCGGTCTGAAAGGTGAAACCTGTGTTATTCGACCCGGGTTATGGTAAAACGAGCTGATTGGCTCAGAAGAGCAGTGAGCAGTCACCATCCACTTTTCATGACTAATTTTTGTGAGCCTGTAAAAAATGTCCACTTCTAATTAGAGATGTGCGGTTCAGTTTACACGGAAACCGAACACACCCAAACTTAGGGGTTACGAGACAACCCAATCCGGGGCTTGGATCTTCCCGCCATGTTCGGATCTTAAAACAAGCAAAAGGTCAACTTCCCAGCGTCGAATCTTACGTGTTTTGGATTGCATATTAAAGTCTCTCCCTCGTGATCGATTGCCATTTCACACTGGAGACCGGAGGGAGAGGGTGTGGGGACTGGGCTGCAGCACTAAATAAATGCCAATAAGAGAAATGGGCAGGAAAAGCCTATATAGTGATACTTATTCAAGTATTTTGGGGTACTTTGTATATAAAAAAAATTATTAGGAGCACTGTAAAGGCCGGGGTACTGTGCACTGCTGCAGCACTGTGAGGCACTAAAAATGCATCGGAGTAGACTGCAGCTCTGTGTTTGTTACTAAAATAAAAAAAGCCTACTGGGGCATTTTATTTCTAAAAAAAACAAAAACAAAAATGATTAGGAGCACTGTGTTAAAAGGGCACTGTAGAGGCACTGTCTGCTGCTGCAGTACTGTGAGGCACAAAAAATACCATAGGAGTGGACTGCAGCAATGTGTTACTTAAAAAGCCTACTGGTGCACTTTATTTTATAATACAAAAACAAAAAAAAAGATTATAACTGTGCCACCCTTATTGTAAGAGTGCTGTGAGACAGTTTGTTATGTGTTCAGACACAGTTAAAAAAATGTACAATAAAACTTGTGTGTTCAAAAATATAACATCATTAGGGTACCACTCTTATACTAGGAGCGTTGTGAGGCAGTTTGTTGTGCGTTCAGGCACTGTTAAAAAATTTTAGTTTAAAACTTGTGTGTTAAAAAATATAACGTTATTATTAGGGTGCCATCTGGCTTATACTAGGAGCACTGTGAAGCAGTTTGTTGTGTGTTCAGGGCCTTTAGGCACAGTCAAAAATTTTCATATAACACTTGTATGTTAAAAAATGTAACATCATTATTAGGGTGCCAACCTTATACTAGGAGTGCTGTGAGGCAGTTTGTTATGTGTTCAGGCATGGTCAAAACATTTTACAATAAAACTTGTTTGTTAAAATTAGGGATGTGCAGGCTCGGTTCTACTCAGTTCCATTCGTTTTTTTTTACCGAATCTTATTGGCTATCCAAAACTTGTGACAGCTGATACCCAATACGATTTGGTAAAAAAAAACGAACGGAACCGAGTAGAACCGAGCCTGCACATCCCTAGTTAAAATATATAACATCATTAGGGTGCCAGTCTTATACTAGGCAGTTTGTTGTGTGTTAAGGGCCTTCAGGCAAAGTTAAAATGTTTACAATTAAATTTGTGTATTAAAAAAAAATGTCACTACAATGCGCCCTTATATTAGGAACACTGCAATGTATTGTGTGTTCAGGCACAGTTAAAAACAACTCACCATAAAACTAGCATGTTAAAAATATAACTATTATTAGGGTGCCACACAGCTTATACTAGTGGTGATGTGAGACAGTTTTATGTGTGTTCAGAGCCATCAGACAGTTAAACAAAATGACAATAAAACTTGTGTTCAAAAAATAAAACATCATTAGGGTGCCACCCAGCTTATACTAGGGGTGCTGTGACTTGATAAGGATATGTCAATACAAGAGCAGAAGCAGTAACCCAGTACTAGTGCTGTGACTGATGCCAGCAGTCATGATAGTACTTCAACATCCAGGGGATATAAAGTTTAAGAAAGGGCACCTGCAATCTAAAAAATATTTCTCAACATTAAAGATGACATCACCTCTAACAATAGAGGGAAAATGAACTGCCAATTAACTTAAAATTGCCAACATTCTATACATCACATACAGTGGTAAAGAAAGGCTCAGACAAAAGCCTTTCTTTGCAAGTGGTGGTCCTGTTACTGATGTTTCATGCACTAGAATACCTGTGCAGAAACCAGGGCCAAACACAGTCAGGCATCTTCTGAAAGCTCACATACACCACCTTCTCAAGTCTACATGTGTCACATTTAAAATCAGCTTAAACCTAAGGCTGAAAACAAACTGTGTTCACAAGCTTCACAAATCCCTGAGAGTCTAAGTGTGTCCACAAGTGCTAACTGTGAGCCTGTCATTTCTGACACTGTACTCTTAGGGAAGCCTCCTTCCACCATTTCAACACCCTCTGCAAATATGAGGATGAGCAGCAGTAAAAGTAAAGATGGTAACTTAGAATATAGGATGCTACTGTGGAAATACAGCAAGAGGATGAGGGGAATATTTGTACATCTAACAATAAAGAGGATGTTGATGATGAGGATGTTGTTTGTGTAAAAGTCAGCCACTAGTGGCAGCAGTTTTTGCCCATGATAAAAAGAAGGCCATTGTCATGCCTGGGCATAAGACCAAAAAAAGAATTATTTTTACCCAAATCCCAACAAAATTTTCAAGCCATCTGTACCATTTGTGAAGATAATATAAGTAGAGGTAGAGATGATAACCATCTAGGAACCTCTTCCCTCCCTGTTACGTCATTTGCAGCGAGTTCACGCAAATTATTTGGAAAAATGTAAAAAATCCTGTAAAATAATAACAACAAGCAGTCCAGCATCAGCTGCCAGCAGCATGGATATATCCCTGCACATGTAATCTCCACTGTCAACACCTTCATCATATATCTCCTTATTAATAATCTGATTTGCGAAAAGCTAACTGACTCCTCCCCAATCCCGAATTTCCCAGAAGAATACTTGCAAGCTAGGGTTGCTGCTGCTGCTGGGAGTGAATCTTCATCCCAGAAGGGGACAAATAAGACTAGTTTTCAAACAACAATTGACTGTGATACAATCCTTAGCAAGAGGCAGCAAATATGAAAGCAGCCATCCAGTTGCACAGCAGATCACTGAAGCCATGATGGCTAGGTTAGGTCTGTGTTCAATATCTGCCATCAATGCATGTGGTTTTAGACAGTTAATTGAGGTCCTGTGTCCCCGCTACCAAATTCCTTCTTCATTCCATGTTGCAAGAAAAGCAATTCCTCACCTGTACCAGGATGTTATAAAAACTAGTTCTTGGCCTAGACAATACCATTGTACCCATTATCCACTTAACCACAGATATGTGGACAAACAAAAGATTACGTGACTATGACAGCCCACTGGGTGCATTATTGCCTTCAGCAGCAGCAGCAGCAGCAGCAGCAGCAGTATCTGTCACACACCACACACAATGCCAGCTCATTCACAGGCAGGCTACTCTCTGTATCACTGGCTTCAGTAATAGGCATACTTGTTTCAAACTGTTAGTAAAACTTAGAAATATTATTGCAAAATGGCTTACCCTGATAGGACTCTCCTCAGGATTTGTAATTCCGATAACGTATGTGATCCTGGGACAGATGTACTAAGCTCTGAAAAGTAATAAAGTGGAGAGTGATAAACGTCCAGTCACTCAGTTCCTAACCGTCATGTTAAAGGCTGTGTTTGAAATGACAGTTAGTAGATGATTGGCTGGTCATTTATCACTCTCCAATTTATCACTTTTCAGAGCTTAGTACATCTGGCCCATTGTGAGAGCATTACAATTGTGTGAATTTAAACACATCCCATGTTTTGCTCACATAATAAACTTTGTGGTTCAATTTTTTTTAAAATTAATGGGGCATGCAGGAAATGCCATCTATAGGCAAAAACATTTCTGGACATTTTTCGGCATTCAGCAACTGCATGTAGATGATTGCAGCAGCTGCAAGAACAGTTCAGTTTGCCATGCCACCAACTGAAGCAAGAGGTAGTGACCAGGTAGAATTCCACACTTTATATGCTTCGGCAAATGGAGGGACAGCAACAAGCCATTGAAACCTACACAACAGTCCATGCCATAGGGGGAACGTACCATAGTCCAGCAAACTGGAGAATACTCTCTGTTTTATGCAAGCTACTGAAACCATTTGAAGTAGCAACTAATGAAGTGAGTTCAGACACTTCCAGCGTGAGTCAGGTGATTCCCTTAATAAAGCTACTGGAAAAGCAGCTTTCCCTTAATAAAGCTATTTGAAAATCAGCTAGAGAAGTTAAAGGAGGAGATGAAATGAAGAGATTCCGCTAATTATATTGGACTTGTAGATCAACTTTTTTATTTGCTTTGCCAGGACCATACGGTTGTCAAGATCTTGCAATTGGATTGCTACATATTGGCAACCATGCTTGATCCTAGGTGTAAGTCATACATTATGTATTTATTTCCCACTGACACAGATCTTAAGAGATGCAAAGAGCTCCTTGCCAGCAAGTTGTCAGCTCAAATGGCACATGACATGATGATGTCTCCTGCTTCAGTTTCTCCTGCAAATGCTACTGCCAGGAAAAAACTTAAGGCCAAAGGACAATTCCATTTTGCACAACTTTTCTTTTTATAATGGGCTGTATTTTTTGGAGCATTGGTGGTGGTCTTTTTTGCATAGACAAACATTTTTATTGGTTATTGCTCGAATACATTACTAATTTGCAGCACATTTTTAACCAGAAATAATGTTGTGCCTCACAAAAAATAAAAAAATTAAAGAATTACGGAGCATTTTTAGGGGAGAATTTACAAAGCAGCGGCTTCTGTAAGTCGGTGCTTCCCGGCGGGTTGCAGGTACATATATAAAATGGTACCCAGAAATGGAAATGGGTCAACATGGATCCAGTATCTCAGGAATCCAACACTGGTAGCTAGCAGGGTTTTACTTGGGAAGCACTGAGCCGTACCCGGGTCCTTCCCAGGTAAAACCCTGCTAGCTACCAGGGTTGGATTCCGGGACACTGGACCCAAGTTGACCCATTTCCATAGACAAAAATCCTGGGTTCATGTTTGCTCACGTGCAATAACCTGGGATTTTGAGGTTAGTGGAAAAGGGGTATAACATAGCTTGAAAGTGTTTAATAACCCAGATCTAACTTTGGATTTAAGTGTGAAAGGAGTATTACAGTCATGATACTAGTATATTAACCCTCCCTTCTGCTATCGTCACTTTCACCATATATTAACAGCAGCAAAAAATGTCAGTATATCCATATTATTTATAAAAAGGATTAGAGGTGAAATGCAAAATATCAGCATTACTGACTTTATCTAGTAAAGCATGAAATGTGGAAGATAGTGAATCATCCATAGGAAATAACTGTCTTTAAATAGAAAAGGATTGTGCTACTTTCAACACCATATATGTAATAAACAGCATGCAGTGCCCATTAAATGTCAATTAGCAAGTGGATTTGCCATTAAACCTATGTGAGTGTTAGCGAGCAGCATTCCCAGTAATCTTATAAAAATAAATTACTGGGGTGTTATACAGTTACTGCTGTGCAATGCCATATACAGAGGACAAGAGAAATTACAGCAGCAAACAAAAGCTTTAGCTCAAATCTTTTTTCCATCTGTACTTTTCATAAGACAAAATGACATAACAGGTCAAATAATATTACAATGCTTTTAGTTGCATGGAGTGTTAAATATGTATTATTATTTTATTATTTTTATTCTAAGCTATTTAACTAATTGATGCTTCTACATTTGTAGCTTAGTATCATGGTACCTCACCTGGGAACTGATTTGTCCAAATACTCCATTCACTCTCCCTCTACACACACGCAGCCATCAGTAGTGTTTCTAAAATCCCTCCCCCATTTAATAACGTCATGTTAGGCCTCAGGACCACGTTACATACAGTCTCATCACATCACATGTATCAAGCTTTCTAAAGAGTGGACCAGTGGAGAACTTCTGGGTGCCCAATTCTCCAGGCTTTTCATGGCTTGATACATCACCCCCAAAGAGAGGCAACAATCTTATCTGTCATCTTGGTCTGATAAAATATAAGCACCTGCTGCAATTTAATCCACCGCCGTGAATTTTAGATTTCTCTCCTGGAAAAAATGGTGTTATGTAGCCTGTAGACTACAATGGCTAACGCCATGTAAAGAAGGCTTGGCGTTTCAGAGCTTGGAACATCTCACATTTTAGCAGCCTCCATAGAAACCTACAGGGGCTGTTTTTGAATATGAAAATAGATGGACCATAGCAGATTTCTAAGATATCTACTGCAGTTCCCCTTCCTTCATATGGGGGATGTTACATTTTTGCAGGTATACAGCCATTTTCAGGGGATATCCTGCAAAATAACATTGATAATGTGCCCCTACATATGGAAATAACTTGTAGTGGCTCCAGAACAGAATTTGATGAACCCCAATATCTACAGTAGGTTGCTGGAATAGCAGCCAGAGATTGACAAATAATAGAGATTTCCTGGTAAATAGGAGTGAAAACATGAATCTGTTCCAATAACTGAGAGCTAAAGTTTTCTTATCTGAATAGTGTGAACCATCATGTTGAAAGATTTTGCTAAATATTTAGAAATATTGCAATTTATTGTCCATGATCTATTCCACACTTGAATCTCATTGCAAATGTGTAATAGTAAGGGTTGTTACTGTAGAATGGGTTAGTCAAAAGCTAGACTGACACTGACTGAGATAATTTGTTATTTTAAGTTTTCTTATAATAAAAATAATGTTCAGAACAATCCCCAGGACACAGCTGTAAACCAGTAAAAAAGTTGGCAGTAAAATCGATTCAAATTTAGTAAATATAACCCCTAGTTACTCACATTTTCATGTCTCCCAATATTTGGGTCCAGGGAGTACTACACGTCGTGCTGGGGGCGTGACCAGTGCTTCTCAAGCCGCTGGGCTGCCCCAATCTCTCTCTATAGTGTATTCATTCACTGCTGCTCTGGGCCACCTACTCTCTAGCTAGTCGCACAAGAGAGTAGATTTTGGCGCTGAGCCAGAGCCTACAGCGTATGTGTAGGACTCTGGAAAAATGGACACCATGCTGAGACTATGGAAAGATACGTATTGAAGAACATGGGTGCATTGTATGTGAAGTGGGCCCCCCTGGAACCAGGCGTCTGTGCACACCAGTGGCCATTATAATTATAGATATGCCGCTGTCGTTCTATAGTGTATTCATTCACTGCTGCTCTGTGCTGCCGCCCAACCTTTCACTCCTGTAGACCACTGTGGCCCATGGGTAGGATGATGGGGCAGTGCTTTTCTCCAGGACAATTTTTTATTTATATTAAGCGATACAGTACGTAGAGGGTTTCATTTAACAATTGTACTATAATTTACTACAGTTAATTTACTACAGTTAATTCAGAATAACATTATTTGTCAAACAAAAAATAAAGCCAAACTGTTTAATCCCTAACAGCCCAATCAAGTATATGGAAATAAATCAAGAAAACAATAAATATATAAATAAATTATAAAAAAAAAAAAAAAAAAAAAAAAGGAAAAAAGGAAAGGAAAGGAGAGCCCCTTAACAGATCCCTGGCTCGTTTGCATCTTTGTTATTTGTTACTGGAACTATTTCATGTAAAGTAGATCCCTCTCTCAAATTAATGTTCCATGTTGTTGGATCAAATAGTTTCAAAATTTGGTTTTGGGTTGTACCATCCAATTTATTTATGTATATTCCAGATTTTTTAAAAATAAAACTTGGCAATACCTTTCTCAATATCCGACAATACTTCTATCTGATCAAAATATAGGACCTGTGATAACATTGCCTTAAGTATGCCTAAACAGGTGGAGAAGCAACAGATCAAGATAACTTTATTTGCAATTGTCAGAGCAAGAATGAGAAAAGGTAAGAATTCCTTGTACCTTGGGCCCAGTTCCCGATTTTCCAAATTACAACAAAGCATTGCAAGAGGGTGGCGCTTTAAATGTATATTACAAGAAATTAATACTGAAACTTTATCCCAAAATTTTCTAACTTTACGGCATTCTCAAAATTAGTGGAAGAAACTTAGGTTGTTTACATTTGAGAGACATAACCCAGATTCAGTTTCAATCATGTATCTCCTCTGCCCCTGAGATATATATATATATATATATATATATATATACGCGCTCCGTAAAGTTTTAAAATGCACTTCTTGGAGCATTGTTGAGTGCAGAATAGTCATAACTTTATCATAATATGTTGTTAGATGTTTGGGGTTTATTTCTGAGCCTAAATCCTTTTGCCATTTTAAGGTGAGTTTACCCCCAAACTTTTTTAGCTATACTACATGTCAAATTTGTAGTAAGGTTGCAGGTTTTATAGGCTTGCGTACACAATGAGTATACTAAAGCCATTAACGAGTCTGTTTCAGAGGAGGAAGAGGCGACAACAAACAGTGACTAGATGTAATGTCTAGCCCAGTGGTTCCCAAACTTTTTTGAATCACAGCGCCCTAGTGTATCAGCATTGTTTTCACGGCACCCCTAAGCCAAAAGTTTGTTATTGAGAAATTCAGAAAAATATGTAGTGAAGTAGTAAAGTGAATTAAATTGTGCTCCCCTGTCATCCTTAGGTTTGGTTATATAGTGGTGGACAGGTTTGTGCTTCTTTTTGTGCACATATTTAAATTACATTGACCATAAAGAATTTGACTTGGTGCTGGACCACCAACCTGAGGCACCCCTGCAAGTGTCCCGAGGCACCCCAAGGTGCCGCGGCGCACAGTTTGGGAACCACTGGTCTAGCCTGTAAATACTGTATGTGATTGTGGGAGAAGATATTTATCTTGTAATAAGGTAAAAGTTATAAATACACAGTGCTTTTAAAAAAGTGGGACTGTCCTGCCACAATTGAGACAGTTGGGGTGTATACCAAAAGCAGGAGAACCACTCGACATTTCACGGTACATCTGCTGAGGGTGGTCCTAACTCTAAACAATGAGAGTCCCTATCCCTATGTTCATGTGTTTTTAAATTGAAAGTTAATTTACCAGGAGGTACCTGAAAAAACCTCCAAAACTGGTCCTGCAAATACTGGCAATCCTTGCTAGCTACTAATCTCATATATCAGAGGTTCCCAAACTTTGCCATTACAGTCCAGGTTTTAAGGATATCCATGCTTGAGTACAGATGACCTAATTAGTACCTCAGTCAATTTGATTTAACCATCTGGACTCAATCATGGATATCCTTAAAATCTGTACTGTAATGGTAGAGTTTGGGAAACTCTGCCATATATACAGCTACAAAATGGAAGTTGATAAAATCAATTTATATGTTGGACACCACAGTGGCAAAGTCGTCTGCATTCCTGCCTCACAGTTTAGGCTCCCGTGTTCCATTCCAACTAGGGCCCTATCTACATGTGGAGTTTATGGGGCTCATTCTAAGTCATACACATCTGCGTCCGCTTTTCTCTACCCCCGAGGCAGTAGGCTTATTTTCTTATCCTAATTCTAGAATCCACTTATGCATGCCAAAGATTTACTGCATTGACAGAGATCAAGCCAGAATCTACTGGGCTGAGAGGGGGCGGGGGCAGCACTGAGTCTGCACACGGACCCACTCCTCTCTTAAAACACCCTTGCACCAACCCCATGCTGGATGCAAAAGACATATCTGAAATAGGTGTCCAATTACTTGCTGTACGCTATGATCGAGCACTGAAGCCATCTTACTCGCCTACAACACCACTATGACACTCCCACGAGACAAAACAGTGATTGCATGGCCGCTGCCCAGTTACTGTACAACCTAGAATTGTACATTTCACAAAAATTGAGGTCTGTCGATGGTCGGATCAATCCGTACGCACTAGTGATTTCCGGCCGCGGGCGTATACCTGTTCCCATGCATGCACCGTCACCCATTTCTTACTTTGAACCAAGGACCTCATTCAGAGTCTTTCGCTAGCGCTGTGCGCTTGCAAGCGGCCCGATTGTTTGCATACGAGCATGCGCACGCTTCTTTCTGCGCGTGCGCAAACTACTCTCTGCGATCGCAGGCCATTCACTCGCTCAGCAAAGACAGCCCAGTGAAATGAGTGACAGGAGAGGCCGTTTGTGGGTGGTAACAGGGGCAGGACACTAATAACGGGGGAGTGGAGGTGCGAACGCAGGTGTGCCTGAGTGTTTCAATGCCGTTTTAGAGGCGTGCATAATTAACAAGCAGCGTCACAGTACACGTCACATGCCTGTTTTTTACACTGAAGTCCTCGCAGTGCTTGTGGTAGGGTAAGGCAACCACAAGCGCTGCAATCGCTTCCGATTGTCTTCAATGTACCAATGTTTTAATACACTTCCTGGAGATGACATGTGATGGTGGGCAGCTCTGCCTGTGCGATTGGGCGTATGCTGGCCGCTCGCTAAGACATGGTGGGCGTGCTTATGCCTTGGCGAGTGACCGTTTCCCGTATCGTCACTTTGAAAAATTTGCATACGCTGGATGCGAGCGATTGCATCTAGCGAGAGACTCTGAATGAGGTCCCATGTGCAGTGATGAATCCACAATATCAGTCCACATTTTCACCTGCGTCCCACTCATAATCAAACTCTCTATATTCTCCTCGTGTGTGGTTGGGTTTCTTTTGGGTACTCTGGGTCCCCTCTCCCCACAATAAAAAAACAAACAAAAAAACCCACCCCATACTAGTACTGTAGGTAACTGGCTTCTGACAAAAAAAGGGACTGATGTGAATGGGTAAATATGCTCTGTAAAGTGTGTGCTACATAAATAACTGCTGATAAATGAATAAGAGGCAGCAGGCGCTAGAAAGGGAGGGATTATCTGGAAGAGAAAGGCATAGAGAAAATCCCAGCACATCAGCATCAGAAGTCTATGCACAAATATATATGGCCATTCTGGGTGCTGAGGATTTTACTGTGCATTTCTTTTGGTATGCAGTTATAGGGGTGTATATTTACTTAAGTGCGGTAAATACACCCCAAAAGTGGAGATGTTGGAGATGTTGCCCATAGCAACCAATCAGGTTGTACTTATAATTTATCTAGTACCTTCTAGAATATTATAGCTATGGGCAACATCTCCACTTTTGTAAACCCGCACTTTAGTAAATATACCCCATAAAGTCAGTGATCAAAATGTTGACATTCACAATGTCGATAGCAGAAGGTTGACATTGATGATGTTGACATGGTTAAACTGTTGACATAACTAATTTCAACACCTGCAAAATGTCAACATTTCCATTAGGGTTAGGATTAGGGATAGAGTAATACCCCCTTTTACACCACAGCTGAAACCCAGGTTATTGGTGGGTTAACCCGGGTTGCTGCTAGGTGTAAAAGGGGCCAGGGTTGGATTCCCGGGTCGAGTGATCCAGCAATCCAATCTGGGTAGTTTGCAGGGTTTAACATGTGAACGACCTGTGTAACCCTGCACCCTGCAGTGTAAACGGGAAACCCGGGTCTCATTTACAGGATGGAGATTTACAGGATCTGGGAAGCCCAGGTTGGGACCGAGGTCTGAAAGGCAGCTGTCATGGTTCTGACCCGGTTTGGAACCCGGGGCTCGATTCAGAGACGCTCACTAGATGCGCACGCTTGCACCCAGCGTATGCAAATTCGGCAAAGTGACGGCATGGCAGGCAATCGCACGGCAAGGCATAAGCACGCCCACTATGTCCTGGCGTGCAATAGCTTTGTTTATGTAGACGCCCACCAGCCTGTCTTAAGACGCCCACTTGCGCACGTCATCTCCAGGAAGTGTATGAAACCATCAGTACATCGGGTACCATCGAAAGCGAACGCAGCACTTGAGAGTGACTATACCCTACCGCAAGCACTGTGAGCACTTCAGTGTAAAATACAACCAGGTGACGTGTACTATGACACTGCATCTTAATTATGCACGCCTCTGAAACTGCCTTAAGACGCTCAGGAACACCTGCGTTCGCACCTCCACTCCCCCGTTTCTAGTGGCCTGCCCCTATTACCACCCACAAATGGCCTCTCCTGTCACTCACTCTGCTGGGCTGTCTATGCGCAGCGAGCAAACTCTTCCCGAACTATCGCACTGGTTCGGGAATGCGCACTGTGATGCATACACAGAATACGAAAATCAGCCAGCTACGAGTGAATGCTTCTTAGCGACCGAGTCTGAATCAGGTCCCTTGTTCCAAATACCGTCTCAGACCCAGGAATTTAGTGTAAAATAGGTACTAGACTAAAAACACATTGTCGACATTTCAGTAATGTCGACATTACATCAGTAAATGGCCGGCAAGATTGCTCAGACTGCATGCATCTTCTGCTATCTAACAAAGAGCCACATTAAACATATTTGCTACTTTGACACTACTTAATATTCAATTAAGGAGCCTACAAATATAATATTGTAAATATCCTGATGGGCCATAATTATTTAATTCATGTATTCTTGGGGCAATAATGTTAAAAAATAAGAACATTTTAAATAATGAAGTTAATAATATGTTTATGTTAATTAATTAATTATAGAAGTACATCCATGCTGGCATTTGTGCCGCCCACAAGTTTGTCATATAATTGGCACTTCTATAAGTAATTAATTGAAATGGCCCCAATTAACAAAAATATTATCTGAATAATTTTAATAATAAATAATAATAATAATAATAATAATAATAATAATAATATATTTAAATAATTATTGGTCCATAAATATTTTGTATTTTTCGGTGGCCCTTAATTTAATGTTGATTAGTGACAGAGAAATACATAAGTGCAATGTGATTGCTCAGAGTGTATGTACTGTAGGTTGAGCAATCTCTCTGGCCAGAGCCATTTTATGGAGTGTTTTCATCGATTTTCTGAAATATTTTTCCTTTCTTACCTGCCACAAATTTATAAAACTCGCCATTGATTATAATGCTACAGTATGTCTCAAAATCACCTTCTCTTACATCTGGCGCCTTTGAGTTGAAATGTGCCATAATCTTGCTACAATTTCCAAATTTAAACTTGACAAAAATTTGCAACCCGTTACATTCTCCCCTAATGTGCATAAGAAAAAAATCCAACATATTACATTTGTATGAGCTCCTTTAACTTTTACATACTATATACATAAATTCTAGTTGGCTGGTTATATAATACCAATCAATTTTTTCTCTGTGCCTTGTGGGTAATCTTGGGTGAAGTAAGGACGATGATTTCATATCATCCTTTGTAGTGGTAAATTTCAATGTCTTTCTGAAATAAAGTTATGTGTACTACTTCAACTCTAGTGTCTTTTCTAAATGCACCTTGTAATGAGATCTCTTAACTCCGTTGCAGCCAGCTTCATATTTAGCATATATGTTTTAATATAAAACTCAAAAACTATAACTGAATTCTGGTTTTCTATACATTATTCATTCCAAAAGAAAGAGGAAAAAAGAAAGAAAGGAAGCGCAGTCTTTGAGGCATAGAATTTCTTTCTCATTCTCACTTCTGTTTGCAGTTGCATCAAATGTCAAAAGCCTTTTACTGAGATTTCTTACATTTACTTAGACTTGGGAGGTTTACAACATTGCTTTCCCGGCAGGTTTTCTTTACACTAATGAAAATGATTCTTCTCTTTTTGAAGGTCACAAAGCTGTGTGAGGTAACTTAACAAGACTATGCCCTGGTCCACTAAATAGTGCTATTCTGTACATCCCCTACCTGTCAGGCTGGCTCGGCCCACTTTTTGAATCTTTGTGCACAAAACAAATATAGCCCAAATACCTTATCTCTCTGACTGTAGGTTTTTTATCTTAACAATTTCAAATTGAATAACAGCAGCTATAACAATATCATAATATTAATTTATAATTTGACTTCAAAGAAATTTTTTTTTACTTTTATCTTTTTTCTTTTTATCTGTTTTGCCTCTTTTGTAATAGACATTCTTAATGTTAGTAACATTCTATGCAAGTGTAATTTAGGGGACAGATTCAGTAGGAATTCTACTCATTTAAAAAATATGTATCTCCTGCCATTAGGGCTACTTGACACATTAGTTGGATTTGGACAAAACTCACAAGATGTCCCTTCCACGCTATAAAATCTATAATATCAGGGCCATAACTAGGGGTGGGCGAGCAATGCGGCCGCACAGAGCGCAGCACTCTGTGGGCGGCACAACCACTCACACACAGCTCCTGCATCTGGCTAGCAGGGTGCCTATAACTGCACCCTGCTGCCTGAATCTCTGCAGCAGTGCTGCCTTGAGCATCCTTAGGACGCTCCAGGCGGTCACAACGCTGCCCTTGCAGCACCCTGGAGCATCCTGAGGATGCTCCGGGCATTGTTGTAATCACCCGCTCCTGGCGCCAGGTTCAGGCCACACCCCCTCCATGTGACATCATACGGAGGGGCCGTGGCCTGCACACAGCGCCAGGAGCACTAGCTACAGCACTGTATAATATACAACTGTATTTCAAAAGTGAAAGTGCACTAGAGTTTCATAGAAGATCACTAAATTTAAAAAAAGGTTATATTTGTTTGTAATGTCTGTCACTCATATTTGAGGTTAAATGACATGGGCTGAGATGGGTATTCTGCACCCGAGATGCCACTTGTGCACTGCAGCACACCTGCTACTCTTCTCAGGAGTGACCTCAAGCTGTGTATATGCACCATATACAATGCTTATATACAGTATAATCTACACTATATATTCACTCCTGTATATATAATGTATACCAACTTAGTGTCAGTATAAAATTTGTACAATAAACACCCACCCAATATTAATATATAGATATACCCTCCTGTATATAATGTGCTCCATTTATACTAATTTGCATAATATATACAGTATAATATATATATATATATATATATATATATATATATTAGGGGTGAGCGGGTTCGGATTTCTGAAATCCGAACCCCCCCGAGCCCCCCCGATCCGAGTCCGATCCGAGTCAGGCTCGACTTTTCCCGCCTGACTCGGATCTGACATCGAGGCAAAACGTCATCATCCCGCCTTCCGAGTCTCGCGGGTTTTGGATCCTATATAAGGTACCCGCGTCGGCGCCATTTTCTCACTCGGCTGTGGACAGTGAAGAGGGAGGGTGGGAGTTAGTGCTGTGTAGTGTAGTGTAGTGTAGTGCTGCTGTTGTCCACTACTTCAAAGTCCATAGGGGCTGGCTGTGTTGTGCTGTGCTGCTGTTGTTAATAGGGGCTGTGTCCACTACTTCAAAGTCCATAGGGGCTGGCTGGACTGTGTTGTGCAGTCAGTTCCAAAGTCCTGTGCAGTGTCCCAGTCCTAAAGGGGTGCTGTAGTGTTGTCCAGGGGGTGCTCTGTCCATCAGGGGTGCTCCCCCCAAGTGCTAAAAAAATAATATATTTTCTGTGTTTGTGAATTGTGTGCGCAGTAGCCGCACGTGCATCAACAAAGTAGTGCCAAGCGTGCGCCTGTGTCATAAGTAAAGGGCCGGCTGGCTTGACCGTTAAGGGTGCTGTAACCCCCGAAAGTACACTCCAGTCCAAACCAAAAAAAAAATTATTTTCTGTGTTTGTGAATTGTGTGCGCAGTAGCCGCACGTGCATCAACAAAGTAGTGCCAAGCGTGCGCCTGTGTCATAAGTAAAGGGCCGGCTGGCTTGACCGTTAAGGGTGCTGTAACCCCCGAAAGTACACTCCAGTCCAAACCTAAAAAAAAATTATTTTCTGTGTTTGTGAATTGTGTGCGCAGTAGCCGCACGTGCATCAACAAAGTAGTGCCAAGCGTGCGCCTGTGTCATAAGTAAAGGGCCGGCTGGCTTGACCGTTAAGGGTGCTGTAACCCCCGAAAGTACACTCCAGTCCAAACCTAAAAAAAAATTATTTTCTGTGTTTGTGAATTGTGTGCGCAGTAGCCGCACGTGCATCAACAAAGTAGTGCCAAGCGTGCGCCTGTGTCATAAGTAAAGGGCCGGCTGGCTTGACCGTTAAAGGGTGCTGTAACCCCTGAAAGTACACTCCAGTCCAAACCAAAAAAAAAATTATTTTCTGTGTTTGTGAATTGTGTGCGCAGTAGCCGCACGTGCATCAACAAAGTAGTGCCAAGCGTGCGCCTGTGTCATAAGTAAAGGGCCGGCTGGCTTGACCGTTAAGGGTGCTGTAACCCCCGAAAGTACACTCCAGTCCAAACCTAAAAAAAAATTATTTTCTGTGTTTGTGAATTGTGTGCGCAGTAGCCGCACGTGCATCAACAAAGTAGTGCCAAGCGTGCGCCTGTGTCATAAGTAAAGGGCCGGCTGGCTTGACCGTTAAGGGTGCTGTAACCCCCGAAAGTACACTCCAGTCCAAACCTAAAAAAAAATTATTTTCTGTGTTTGTGAATTGTGTGCGCAGTAGCCGCACGTGCATCAACAAAGTAGTGCCAAGCGTGCGCCTGTGTCATAAGTAAAGGGCTGGCTGGCTTGACCGTTAAAGGGTGCTGTAACCCCCAAAGTACACTCCAGTCCAAACCAAAAAAAAATTATTTTCTGTGTTTGTGAATTGTGTGCGCAGTAGCCGCACGTGCATCAACAAAGTAGTGCCAAGAGTGCGCCTGTGTCATAAGTAAAGGGCCGGCTGGCTTGACCGTTAAAGGGTGCTGTAACCCACAAAGTACACTCCAGTCCGAACCAAAAAAAAATTTATTTTCTGTGTTTAGCCGCACGTATATATCAAATCGATATAACATAAATGGAGGACCAAACTTTCTCCGATAAAAATAAAATAGAGAAAGATCAAGAACCACTTCCTCCTAGTGCTGAAGCTGCTGCCACTAGTCATGACATAGACGATAACATGCCATCAACGTCGTCTGCCAAGGCCGATGCCCAATGTCATAGTAGAGGGCACATACAATCCCAAATGGCAAAGTTCAGGAAAATGACCTTGAAAAAGACATTTAAATCAGCTGAAGAGAAACGTAAACTTGCCAATATGCCATTTACGACACGGAGTGGCAAGGAACGGCTAAGGTCGATCCCTAGTATGTTCATGACTAGTGGTTCAGCTTCACATGACGATGGAAGCACTCCTCCCACTAAAAAAATCAAAAGAGTTAAGCTGGCAAAAGCACAGCGAAGAACTGTGCTTTCTAAGAAGATATCACAAATCCCCAAAGAGAGTCCAAGTGTGGTGGTGGTTGCGATGCCTGACCTTCCCAGCACTGGACGGGAAGAGGTGGCTCTTTCCACCATTTGCACGCCCCCTGCAAGTGCTGAAAGGAGCACCCACAGTCCACTTGCTGATATGCAAATTGAAGATGTCACTGTTGAAGTACAACAGGATGAGGATACTGGTGTAGCTGGCGCTGAGGAGGAAGTTGGCGAGGAGGATTCTGATGGTGATGTGGTTTGTTTAAATCAGGCTCCGGGGGAGACAGTTGTTGTCCGTGGGATGAAAAAGCCCATCACGGTCATGCCTGGGCAGAAGACCAAACATTCCACCTCTTTGGTCTGGCAATATTTCTATCCAAATCCGGACAACAACTGTCTTGCCATATGTACCATATGTAAAGGTGAAATAAGTAGGGGTAGGGACGTCAACCACCTAGGAACATCCTCCCTTATACGGCACCTGCAGCGCGTTCATAAAAAGTTACTGTCAAGTTCAGAAACTTTGGCTCAGACCGTAAGCAGTCCAGGGACACCTAAATCCCGTTGTCCTGTTGTATCCAAGCGCCTGCAAACCACACCGTCAACTCCCTCCTCGTCAATTTCCTCCTTAGTCAGGATCGGAAGTAGTCCTGCAGGCCATATCACTAGCATGACTGACTCTCCTATCCGGGATTCCTCCGGAGGATCCTGCATTGCTACGCCTACTGCTGCCGCTGCTGCTGTTGCTGCTGCTGCTGGGAGTCGTTCATCATCCCAGAGAGGAAGTAGGAACACCACTACTTTTACTAAACAATTGACCCTCCAACAGTCCTTAGCGAGGAGGATGAAGTACGACAGCAGTCATCCTGAAGCAAAACGTATAACTGAGGCCTTGACTGCTATGTTGGTGTTAGACGTGCGTCCGGTATCCGCCATTAGTGCAGTGGGATTTAGACAATTGATGGAGGTAGTGTGTCCCCGGTTCCAAATCCCGTCTAGATTCCACTTCACTAGGCAGGCGATACCGAGACTGTACAGAAACGTCAGAAAAAGTGTCCTCAGTGTCCTGAAAAATGCCGTTGTACACAATGTCCACTTAACCACGGACATGTGGACAAGTGGAACAGGGCAGACTAAGGACTATATGACTGTGACAGCCCACTGGGTAGATGTATCACCTTACGCAGCAACAGCAGCAGCGTCACCAGTAGCAGCATCTCAGAAACGCCAGCTCGTTACAAGGCAGGCTACGCTGTGTATCACCGGTTTCAGTAAGAGGCACACCGCCGACAACCTCTTAGAGAAACTGAGGGAAATCATCGCCCAGTGGCTTACCCCACTTAGACTCTCCTGGGGATTTGTGATATCTGACAACGCCACCAATATTGTGCGGGCATTACATCTGGGCAAATTCCAGCACGTCCCATGTTTTGCTCACACAATAAACTTGGTGGTGCAGAATTTTCTGAAAAGCGACAGGGGCGTGCAGGAGACGCTTTGGGTGGCCCGAAAAATTTCTGGCCACTTTCGCCATTCAGCGACTGCGTGCCGAAGACTGGAGCGCCAGCAAACACTCTTGAACCTGCCCCGCCATCACCTGAAGCAAGAGGTTGTGACGCGGTGGAACTCAACCCTCTATATGCTTCAGAGGATGGAGGAGCAGCAAAAGGCCATACAAGCCTATACATCCACCTATGACATAGGCAAAGGAGGGGGTATGCACCTGACTCAAGCGCAGTGGAGAATGATTTCCGTGTTGTGCAAGGTTCTTCAGCCCTTCGAACTTGCCACACGTGAAGTCAGTTCAGACACTGCCAGCTTGAGTCAGGTCATTCCCCTCATCAGGCTTTTGCAGAAGCAGCTGGAGAAAGTGAAGGAGGAGCTAAGACGGAGCGATTCCGCTCGGCATGTGGGACTTGTGGATGAAGCCCTTCATTCGCTTTGCCAGGATTCCAGGGTGGTCAATCTGTTGAAATCAGACCACTACATTTTGGCCACCGTGCTCGATCCTAGGTTTAAAGCCTATGTGGTGTCTCTCTTTCCGGCCGACACAAGCCTGCAGAGGTGCAAAGACCTGCTGGTGAACACACTGTCAGCTGAAGCGGAACGTGACACGTCAACGGCTCCTTCTTCATTTTCTCCCGCAACTGGGGCTGCCAGGAAAAAACTTAGGTATCCTAAGCAACCCGCTGGCGGTGATGCAGGGCAGGCAGGACCAAGTTTGGACATCTGGTCCGGACTGAAGGACCTGGCAACAATTTCTGACATGTCTACTGTCACTGCATATGATACTGTCACCATTGACAGAATGGTGGAGGATTACATCGGTGACAGCATCCAAGTAGGCATGTCAGACAGTCCATACCTGTACTGGCAGGAAAAAGAGGCAATTTGGAGGCCCCTGTACAAACTGGCTCTATTTTACCTGAGTTGCCCCCCCTCCAGTGTGTACTCCGAAAGAGTGTTTAGTGCAGCCGGGAACCTTGTCAGCGAAAGGCGTAGGAGGTTGCTTCCACAGAATGTGGAGAAGATGATGTTCATCAAAATGAATTATCAGCTCTTCCAGGGAGACCAGCCTCCAGAAGGTACAGAGGGACCTGTGGTGGTGGATTCAAGTGGGGACGAGTTAATACTTTGTGAGGATGAGGATGTACACACTGAAGAGGGTGAGGAATCGGTGGATGAGGAGGATGAGGATGACATCTTGCCTCCGTAGAGCCAGTTTGTGCAGGGACACATTAATTGCCAGCTTGTTTTGTGGGGGCCCAAACGAACCAATCATTTCAGCCACAGTTGTGTGGCAGACCCTGGCGCTGAAATGATTGATTTGTTAAAGTGTGCATGTCCTGTTTATACAACATAAGGGTGGGTGGGAGGGCCCAAGGACAATTCCATCTTGCACCTCTTTTTTTCTTTGCATTATGTACAGTTTGGGGCCTAGTTTTTCTAACTGCCATCCTGCCTGCCACTGCAGTGTCACTCCTAGATGGGTCACGTGTTTGTGCCGCCCACTCGTGTCGCTTAGCATAGTCATCCAGCTACCTCGGTGCAACCTTTTGGACATAAAAACACTATTGTGAGGTGTGAGGTGTTCAGAATAGACTGGAAATGAGTGGAAATTAAGGTTATTGAGGTTAATAATAGCATAGGAGCAGAAAAACCTACAAATTCTGTGATTTTAGCTGTTTTTATGCTTTTTTTCAAAAAAATACAGATCCAAAACACAAAACCCAGAACCCAAAACACGGAAGGGTGGTTTTGGCAAAACCAATCCAGATCCAAAACACGAAGAAAGATCCAGATCCAAAACCAAAACACAAAACACGAAAAGTGGCCGGTGCACACCCCTAATATATATATATATATACACATACATATACACAAAAAAACAGAAAAAGGCAGCGGCATTCCAATATAGACAGCATATAGTACAAACGGGTCAAATGACCTCTATCTATTTCAACGTTTCAGACTTTATTGTCTTTTGTCAGGACAATCAAGTCTGAAACATAATCATAATCTGAAATATATAATCAGTGTACCATAAAAGAGAGAAAAATGCGGAAAGAAAAAAGAAAATAAAAGGAGAGAGAGAAACCAGGGATATTAGAGAGGGAGAGAGAGAAAAGAGGGGCAGAGAGATAGTTGGAGAGAGAAAAGAGGAGGCACGGGAGAGGCTGTGGGGGAGACAGAGACAGGAGAAAGAAGCGATAAAAAGATGGGAGAGATGGCAAGGGGGAGAGACAGGGTGAAAAAGGGGGGGGGGGGAGAGAGAGAGAGAGACAGAGAGAGAGAGAGAAAGACAGGGAAAGAGGCTATAGACAAAGATAAGAAAAGTGAAGCACATGGGGAGGAAGGAGGGGAGAGATATACAGAATAAGAGAGGGGAAGAGAGAGATTGGAAGGTGGGGAAGAGAGACAACCACCTTGGTTTAATAGTGATGAAAACAGTAGAAAATGTTGCTCATTTTAAAACATGTATTAAAATGCACTAATGTTTAATTTTCCATATTACACGTAGACATGAGTGGGCTACTTTGGATTTGGGCAAAACTCACAAGCCTGATTTACACTACATAGACAAAGAGCATTGTGAAAATATTTGCATTTGTTCTAGGTCTGCTGCAGACTATGAACTTCAACCAGTGGTTTAAATATGTATTTGTATTTCCTAACTAGTTTTATAAAGCCTTGCAGGATAACTTTCTCCAAACAATGTCATATATATGCTCTAGCACACAGTTATTCACCGGGGGAATATATTCTGCCTAGTGAGCTCCTTCTCTGATAAATGTGAAGAAAATGTAGATGATACATAGTGGAGATTAAACAGAAAGCTGAAGTCAAGCTGTAAGCTTCAGACATAAAATGTCTCACAATGGATATAAAAAGGAGACACATCTGTAGGTTAAGATTTTCCATCACAAGATATACCATCACTGATCTTACAATTGGTGTCCTAAAATGAGAACTTTAACAACACACAGGAGTGAGAGACTGAAAAGGTGCGAGCACTTTGATAAAAGTTGAAAAGGGCACTATTTTTAGCGAGCTACCAAACATTAACTTCTTGCCTTGCTTTTTCTTCTGCCTGATTTTTCTTTCTTTCAATAACCCTTTTCCCATTTTTTTAAGCGTAGATGAACAAAGTATATAAATCTGAACAAGTTAATAGCCGGGTTTAGGAGAGCCACTAAATCTTGGACTTTGAAAGCAATCTCCACAATAGCTATAGCTCACTTGTGAATTTGCTTTTTGTGTGTTTTCCTCCTTTCATCATTATTACTTTTCCAATAACATTGACAGGAAAGTGAAGACAGAATGAATGTCCTAAAACATTTCTCTGCACATTCCATAACAATGCTGTTCCCTGACAGAATGCAGAGTTTAATGTGGCTTCTCTCCGAGAGATCCCAAATAAAGGGGGAGATGGAGGGGTTATTTCCTCGCTGCAGATTCCTATTGTTAAATCAGTTTGTTTTATGACTCAGGACCTATATTTATTAAGTGAATATCACTGCTGATATGGACGCCATTGAATAAAAAAAAACCTTATTGTATCCAACCTATTGTCTGCCTAAATAATTGTGAAATACTGGAAAAATAGTAATATGCAAACTTAGGCTATACACATATTAGTTATGATGACATCTCACTTCTGGATACCCATTATCATGGAATTCTGACATTTAGGGGGTAGTTCAAATCAATGCAATGGCCGCAAGTTCCTTTGGAAGACAATTTGCAGTCTAATTTTCCCTAGCATACCATAGAGGTGCACAGGAAAACTAGCAATGTTTGGCTATCATAATATACAGTCGCAGATCTTAAACCTGTTGTCTTTAACCCGCTGTTTTATTATAATATACCGTGTCAGCACATCCACATCATGCTGAACTGAATTCCCCGCTTGGAAAGGAAAATAAATAATATTTGCAGTCAGTGCAGTCACAATGAATACACACAATCATGATAACCAAATGAATTATCTTGTGAAAAGCGCTACTTATCAATTTAAAGAAAAGGACACTAAGGGAAGGACTGATTTGTTTTGTTATATAGTCTGCAATGTTTTAGGCATAGTCAGGGGCAAGAGGAGAGGGCAGACTCAGTGTGGGCCCCCTCCTCTCTGGCAGCGCTGTAGATTCTGACTTGGTGCCAAAAACTATTGAGCAAATGGCGCCTGTGCCTCATTATTCCCAAGGACATCTCTACTGCGCATGTGCAAGTCACCCGGAAAATGTCAGCAGCCATTTTCCCTGTGATTTTTCCTGCTGCTGAGCAGCACTCTGGAGAGGTAAGTCTAACAATGTACATATGGATGCAGGGTGTGCAGTGTGGGCCCCCCAGGACCCACGGACCCGTGTGCACCGCACACCCTCCAAGTTCCTTCTGGTATCATTCCAACATCTCAAGCTTCCAGTTCCAGTCACTCATCACCAAAGGCAGTTCTCACTGCTACCCACTTCTTACATTAAAAGAGCTATTCATGTTACCCATGGTTCCAGTCCAGCCGGCCTCCAGTGATTCCAGTTCATCACCCGATACAGGTAATTCACTAGCACCAACCGTGACAGTATGTTCAAGCCTAACGATGGTGGCGGATCAAGCACCTAATCCTGGATCAGGTGCTTTCCGTAACCTAATCACTCGTTTGGATTCACAGGAGGCGGTACAGCATCAAGTACTACAGCTTCCGCAAATTCTGACTAACCGGCTAGATGATACCCAAATCTTACCAGAACCCCTAACTACTTTCCATCAACTGCTGGAACAGCTACAGGATCTACTCAACAAAATCTTTCACATCATTCCTGAATTTCTTAGAGCTACCTCTGTCTCAACTAAAAACTCTGTCTTGGAATCTCTAAGAACCAAAGATTCTTCCATGCCAAGTAAAGTGAGACATCGAAGTTACCCGCGCTCCAAGCTCTCTGTGGCTGAATGCCAGCGGCGTAAAGATTTACATCTCTGTCGCTATTGTGGAGCTTCTGACCACTTTATCAAAGGCTGTCTCCTTTGCAATTCCAGCAGTATAACAATGTGTCAACGTCTCAATGCCTGTTCCGGTCCCGTCCTGGATTCTGCCTGTTCCGGTCCCAGCCCGGATTCTGCCTGTTCCGGTCCCAGCCCGGATTCTGCCTGTTCCGCTCCCAGCCCGGATTCTGCCTGTTCCGCTCCCAGCCCGGATTCTGCCTGCTCTGGTAGGGGACTCCAGTTGGCAACCCCAGGAGGGGTCTCCAGAGTCTCCACCCCAGGAGGGTCCTCAAGTCTCGTAACTCAAGAAGTGATTTTGAGTCACTCACCCCAGGAGGAAGTCTCTGTCCTCGCATCCCAAAAGGGGGGTTCATGTTCCATACCCCAAAAGGAAAAGTCGAGTCAGCTTCCCCAGAAGGGGATTTTGGGTCCCATACTCCAACAGGGAGTGTCAAGTTCTGTACTCCAGGAGTGGACCTTAAGTCTCTTACCCCAGGAGAGGGTTACAAGAATTTTGCCCCAGGAGGGGGTCTCAAGTCTCACACCCCAGGATGGGGTTTCTAGTGCTATTCCCCAGGAGGAGAATTCAAGTGCCTCATTCCAGAAGGGGATCTCAAGTCTCGCACCCCAGGAGGGGGTCTCAAGTCTCACACCCCAGGATGGGGTTTCTAGTGCTATTCCCCAGGAGGAGAATTCAAGTGCCTCATTCCAGAAGGGGATCTCAAGTCTCGTACCCCAGAAGGGGGTCTCAAGTCTCGCACCCCAGGAGGGGGTCTCAAGTCTCGCACCCCAGGAGGGGGTCTCAAGTCTCGCACCCCAGGAGGGGGTTTCTAGTGCTATTCCCCAGGAGGAGAATTCAAGTGCCTCATTCCAGAAGGGGATCTCAAGTCTCGCACCCCAGGAGGGGGTCTCAAGTCTCACACCCCAGGATGGGGTTTCTAGTGCTATTCCCCAGGAGGAGAATTCAAGTGCCTCATTCCAGAAGGGGATCTCAAGTCTCATACCCCAGGAGGGGGTTTCAAGTCTCACACCCCAGGAGGGGGTCTCAAGTCTCGTACCCCAGGAGGGGGTCTCAAGTCTCGCACCCCAGGAGGGGGTCTCAAATCTCGCACCCCAGGAGGGGGTCTCAAGTCTCGCACCCCAGGAGGGGGTCTCAAGTCTCACACCCCAGGATGGGGTTTCTAGTGCTATTCCCCAGGAGGAGAATTCAAGTGCCTCATTCCAGAAGGGGATCTCAAGTCTCATATCCCAGGAGGAGGTCTCAAGTCTCACACCCCAGGAGGGGGTCTCAAGTCTTGCACCCCAGGAGGGGGTCTCAAGTCTTGCACCCCAGGAGGGGGTCTCAAGTCTCACACCCCAGGAGGGGGTCTCAAGTCTCACACCCCAGGAGGGGGTTTCTAGTGCTATTCCCCAGGAGGAGAATTCAAGTGCCTCATTCTAGAAGGGGATCTCAAGTCTCTCACCCCAGGAGGAGGTCTCAAGTCTCGCACCCCAGGAGGGGATCTCAAGTCTCGCACCCCAGGAGGGGGTCTCAAGTCTCACACCCCAGGAGGGGGTTTCTAGTGCTATTCCCCAGGAGGAGAATTCAAGTGCCTCATTCCAGAAGGGGATCTCAAGTCTTGCACCCCAGGAGGAGGTCTCAAGTCTCGCACCCCAGGAGGGGGTCTCAAGTCTCACACCCCAGGAGGGGGTCTCAAGTCTCACACCCCAGGAGGGGGTCTCAAGTATTGCACCCCAGGAGGTGGTCTCAAGTCTCATGCCCCAGGAGTGGGTTCCAGGTTCCAGTTCCCAGGGAAAAATGTCATGTACTACTAATCCTGATCATGGCTCTTGTTCAGCATCTCCTGAAAATATCATTCCAGAGGATGACAGTTCCTGTAGTCTGTTCTCAGCCTCGATTGTTGAAGCTGCTGTCTCTGGCTCCTCAGGACTCCTTCCAGTTCCTTTAGTTAGTCCAAGTACCGAACAGGTATCAACTTCACAATCCTCGAACACACAAACTTCATCGGATACTCCAGAATGCATATACTTCGATGGGGACTTATCGCAATACTTTGCATTACTGAAGCATTATGCTGCAATCATGGAAGCAGATCCAGCTTGTGGTATCACTCCTACCAACTTTACTAAATACCTTTTCGCTTCCTTTAGAGGTAAGGCGTTGGACTGGGCCAACCCTTTCATCGAGTCAAAAGATCCTGAGCTTCTAAGTATAAAAACTTTCAGTGAAGCTGTTGTTAAAGAGTTTGCTCCTAAACCTGTCAAACGAAATTCTAGTGAAATTCTCAGTTCTGAAAATCAGTCCAAGCAGTCTGTTGGTTCTACTAAGGAATCATCCCCTGCTGAGTCATCCACTTCCCTGAAATTCGAACAAGGTCAAGTTTTCAAGGGCCAACGTCCTGAATTCGAAGCATCCAAGGAGAGTGGTGCTATAGAATCGGCATCCCTGAACATGAGATGTGCGTCCACCTCCTTGTCCTCTTCATACTGCGGTACCTCCCAGGAAACCATCAAAAATGGTTATATTTCGCTTAGTTCCTCCCAGGAGTCCTATCATTGGTCAAGTCCTACTAAACCTTCCATTTTACCTTTCGATACTGACTTGGAGTCTGAACTCGATCCTGTATATGATAATTCTCCATTCCCTGAAAGCCATCTGTCATTTGACCCTGTCCTTTCCAGTCATATATTTCCACGGGAGTTACCAGAGGTCCCATGTCCGTTGGCTGGTACAAAACGTTCTCGCAGCAGAAAGAAGAATCGACAAAGGTCTTGAATCATCCCCTTGAAGAATTGCCACTCCTGGTATCCCAATAAATGTAAGAATTTAGAAGACGTCTAAAGAGATGTTTCAAGAGAGATGGTGTCCCTATGTTTGTAATGTCATGTTTGGAAGAAAGTACTTCAGTTTCCAGGGTGTCTAATTTTTTCGTGTTCTCCTATGTATTTGTTTGGGTGTTCAGAGTCCACCCATGAAGAGGGGGGTACTGTCACAATCCTGGCTAGTTTTTACCTTTTGAGACTTACCTCTGCCAGCTGCTCCATGGATCTGTGGTTGTAATTCCCCTGGGAGATCTGCTCTGGCTGAATCATGCTGGCTGTGACAACCCTGTGTTTGCAGACTGCTCTCCTCCTCACACTGATTAATCTGTGAGCACTGCTAGGCTTAACAGGTGTGGTCCTGATTCTCAAGGGCTGCAGAGATGATTACTCCCTCTGCATGTTGTGCCTTGCTCCACTCTGAATGCCACTGCCAGACCACCTGTCTGTATCCACCAATCGCTGCCAGACTCTAGGTATATAGATCCTCCTCTAATAGCACTCAGTGCTTGAACATCTTGTTATGTCCTGTGGTGTACTACTTGTGATATAGCTGTACCTCTGTGTACCAGTATGTCCCAGGCTCCTGCTGGTTCCAAGACCAGTGTTATTCGTAAGCCTGCTGCGTTCAGTTATCCACGCTACCATCTCTCACCTACGGCTCCCAGGCCACTCCAAGTAGCTTCCACGCTGCCAGCTTCTCCACACGGCTCCCAGGCCTCACCAAGTAGCTTCCACGCTACCATCTCTCACCTACGGCTCCCAGGCTGCTCCAAGTAGCTTCCACGCTGCCAGCTTCTCCACACGGCTATCCTGCCTCTCCACGTAGCCACCCAGCTACCAGTGTCTACCCACGGCTATCCAGTCGCTCCACGTAGCCACCAGCATCTACCCACGGCTATCCAGCCGCTCCACGTAGCCACCCAGCTACTAGCGTCTACCCACGGCTATCCAACCGCTCCACGTAGCCACCCAGCTACCAGCATCTACCCCCGGCTATCCAGTCACTCCACGTAGCCACCCAGCTACCAGCTTCTACCAATGGCTATCCAGCTGCTCCACATAGCCACCCAGCTACCAGCATCTACCCACGGCTATCCAGCCGCTCCGCGTAGCTACCCAGCTACCAGCGTCTACCCACGGCTTCCCAAGCCACAACAAGTAGCTTCCATGCTACCATCCGTCTGCAAGCTCATCTGCTGGTACCCCGACCAGCTCAGTCAGCCTACCTGCCGGTCCCAGTCTGGTCCCTCCAAGTTCCTTCTGGTCTCATTCCAACGTCTCAAGTTTCCAGTTCCAGTCACTCATCACCAAAGGCAGTTCTCACTGCTACCCACTTCTTACATTAAAAGAGCTATTCATGTTACCCATGGTTCCAGTCCAGACGGCCTCCAGTGATTCCAGTTCATCACCTGATACAGGTAATTCACTAGCACCAACTGTGCCAGACACCCTAAGTACAGGGTAGGCATGAGAAGAGCTATACAGACACCCTAAGTACAGGGTAGGCATGAGAAGAGCTATACAGTCACCCTAATTACAGGGTAAGCATGAGAAGAGCTATACAGACACCCTAAGTACAGGGTCAGCATGAGAAGAGCTATACAGACACCCTAAGTACAGGGTCATCATGAGAAGAGCTATACAGACACCCTAAGTACAGGGTCATCATGATAATAGCTATACAGACACCCTAAGTACAGGGTAGGCATGAGAAGAGTTATACAGACACCCTAAGTACAGGGTTAGCATGAGAAGAGCTATACAGACACCCTAAGTACAGGGTAGGCATGAGAAGAGCTATAGAGCCAGCTTCACTAGAAGAATTAGGGAAATCATATTAGTAGGGTGTAGAGTAGGAGCAGATAGTAATAGCAGATTGTTCTGTCACAAATATGTGTAGTGGATTGTTCTTGGTGCAGTAGTACTCCAGATTTGGCATTAAACCCAGGTGTAAAGAAAAAAGAAGAAACTAACCGCGCTAAAAACATGCCCAATATAATGAAATTAAACAATGTGTGCCATATAAAAATAAAACATAAAAATACAAGTATAATAATATTTTAATAATCAATTGTTATTCATAGAAACTCAAAGCACAAAGCGATGGAAATATGTAGCAATGAATAGACACATAAAAAATGTTACAATTCTAAAAACAGTCACAGTTTTCAAGTTAGGTTTTAAAAATTCCATGGCTGCGTACTCTAATAAACCAGATTCATTCAACCGCATTCGGATGTTGAAGAACAATGTTTAGATCCCAAAAAATCTTTTTCAGTAGAATTGCTAAAATGTGCAGTCACAAAAACATGAATATCAGAACACCAATAATCTTTTTTTTATTTGAAAGCATCCGTGCATATAACTTTTCAATGACCAGCTGTTTTGACTATCACTGCAGTGAAAATACCCCCATGTAATTTAAACGTTGCTGCACCTCTTAAAGATATGATTTAAGAAAAAATATAACTGTATGTGAGGTGCTTTTATAGAAATTGATGCAGTAAGAATTGATATGTAATGCCGGCTGTCAGGATGTCTCCTGTCAAAATATTGACAGCGGCTTCCCGATGGTCGGTATCCCGACAGGGGTCAGGTAAGTATACTTACCCTACCCCTTCTCCCCCTAACCCTCCCTTTTCATACCCTAACCCTCCCCACCCACACCCTACCCTCCCCGTTAGTGCCTAAACCTAAGTTTCCCCCCTTCCTGCCTAAACCTAACCCTCCCCCCTTAGTGCCTAACCCTAACCCTCTCCCCTCAGTGGTGCCTAACCCTAACCCTCCCCCCAAGGGGTGCCCGCTGTGCTACCTAAACCTAACCCTTCCCCCCCGCAGCTAACACATTGAGAGCACCCCGGCTTGCCTTCGTTCGGGCAGCCTTCCTGTGTTCCTGCATCGGGATTAAGATAGGAGTTGGTATTTCGACGCCTATCTTAAGTCCTGTGTTGGACTTTCAGCATCGGGATTGAGACAGGCGGCATCGCGGCACTGGTCTCAGGGCCGGTGCTAGGTTTCTAGGCACCCTAGGCAAAGCTTCACTCAGCCACCCCTGCTTTCCCCAGCGGATGTGTTGTAGTCGCTCACCCCGCCCCCCAAACATAAAACATATTTTACTTTTTTTATTATTTATTAAATATACACCCCCGGGAGAGTATCCGCACCTCCCGCATCCTTCTCACTTCCTAGTGAAGTGGGCAGGATGGGGAGATAAATGCCAGGAATCGTGGCTCCGCATGGAGGGGCCATGGCTAAATGATGCTAAGTCATCCGGCCCCGCCACCCGAATCGGCCACCTGTGTCTGCTCTTTGGGCATCTCCCGGGGAGCAGACAATAAAAGCAGGTAAGTATGATAAGTACATATATATGCACCCATATACAGATACCAGATCTACATAGGTGCATACACACATACAAATACTAGATACTTAAGTACACACACACACATACACACACACACACACACACACACACACACACACACACACACACACACACACACACACTCATAGAGATACTAGGTGCACATAAACATAGGAATATAAATGCATACACACACACATATACAGATACTAGATGCACATATACATACATATACCAGATGCACATATACATAGGTACATACATATCTCACACATATACAAACACAAGATGCACATATAAATAGGTACATACCACGGTTGCACAATGCAAGCTTTTAACTCTTAACCCAGGTTTGACAGCTGGCTCTTCATCTGTCATGTTCCCCCAAAGGAAGAGAGAAGGAGGAGAGAGAAGGGGAGGGGCTGGATACAGGTGCATGCCCTGGTGGTTATGACTAGAATAGGGGGCTGCAGGGGACCTGTGACGTCACATCCACGTGACCGGCACTGAAAGGGGGAGGGGCAAGTATGAGAACGGGGGGCCAAAAGTGTCCCCTCGCGGGCTCGCTACACTCGCCACAAATATTTTTCCCCCTCTATACCCTAGTGCATGGTAACACAGGAGCGGGCCAGCTTTCTGCAGCGGTCACTTGGTTGATACGTCACAGAGGTCCTTTAGCCACATAGGATCTAGCATCAACCATGCCCTGATATGTATCATAGTGGATGTCAGTGCTGTGACAGCACGGCTGACTAAGACTGACCTGGAACAGTCAGTGTCGTCCGGCTGATGTGATATTTCACAGTGGGGTCGTGGGCTATAGCGGCAGCTGAGAAGATGACGGCGGCTGCGGAAGACCCAGGGAACGGCGCCTGGGCTGTTTTCACAGTGGACGTCAGCTGATGACGTCAGCACTGTGACAGCCCAGGTGCGAGTACAGACCAGTATGGCTCACAGTGGGGTCCGGCATAGTAGCGGCGGCTGTGGGCGGCTGCTAAGACCCGCGGCAGCTGTCAATGTAATGTAAAAAAAAACACATTTCTTTGCTGAGGGGACTATACAGCGCCCCCTGGTGGCCGGCGCTCTAGGCAACTGCCTAAAGTTGCCTAATGGTAGCACTGGCCCTGGCAGGTCTCATAACTACATCCCAATGTTCCATTACCATTCTTACTGTCACAGTGGCTCTAGTGACAGTAAGCTCAAGCTATGCCAGACGTACGTGCATATGTAATGAATCAGGACACCCCTCTGAAGAAATCCTCAGTGGAAGAAACACGTTGACAACAGACCACCACTCTGTCCTGCTACATCTTTGCTGCACCATAGTGTACCATAGCGTATGGTGCTGCGGATAATCCCATGGCATGATGTGTGCGCACGTTTGTAGCGCTATTGGCAAAGATGTAGCAGGACACATCTGTATATACTGTATGTCAGTGTAGGTGTGCCATAAATGTGTGTGTGTTTGTTTTTTTATATAAGTGTATATATATATATAGATATTAGATATATATATATATATATATATTACATACGGCATAACATCCCTCTAATTCGGGGCGCCTATGATTTACACAGATTCCGTAAAGGATTAATTAAAACCAGGTGAAATCCAGGTTTGAATTCAGCCAGCCACAGAACCTGTGTAATTCATGCGTGCCCCGTATTTAATTAATATGTATATATATATATATATATATATATATATATATATGGATTTTAGGAGATTACAGCAAGAAATACAGTTTAGCTCCTTTATAGAATTTAATACACAGATATGTATAAATATATATAAATGACTACAGACCTTGAAGAAAGATTCTTTCTTTAAAGGATAAATAGATGTAATCTAAGTAAATAACAAACAATCTAGCAGTCATAGGGCCTGATTCAGAGCCGGACGCAATTAACGCTCGCTCGTCCTGAAAATAGGGGTGGCTATTCAAATGAACCGTTCGCTCTTTGCGGTCTGTTCACGCCTCTAGGTCTGAACGAGCGAACAAAACGTGCGGTCATTTTTTGGAAAAATACGCCCCCTGGCCGCTCGCATCCTACGTCATGTCCGCTATTTAATAGATTAATCGAGTACATCGACCAGCGTATGAACTGCTCGCAATTCTTGTGGTTGGTTTTTGCTACCACAATCTTGCGAGCAGTTCTGGCTAGAAAATAACCCAGTGACGTGGTCAGTGACACACCCTGAAAAAGCCCGTTTTGACCTTTAAGCACGCCTGCGTTCTGATCTCCACTCCCCGTTTTCAAGCACCTTTCCCTGTTACCACCCACATACGCCTCATTCTGTCACTCAAAATAGCAGGCATTCGCTATTTAGCGAACAAACGAATTCTGGCCGCACTGACTGGTTCGCGCATGCGTATAATGATCCGTACGCATGCGCAGTTGGGCAAACATCGCTCGGAGCGAACGCTTACGAGCGGCTCTGAATCAGGCCCATAGTCAATTTATGCAAAACACTCCCCAACGATGTAAGTGTAAGCTCGATCAATAGAGATATAACAATGATGATCTGTTATGTGTATAAGAAATGGAAACAATAGAATTTCTGGGAAGCGCCAGTTGTGCTTTGAAGGGTAGTGTAAATATACTGTATATGTAAGCAAAATGCATAGGACTAAAAAGTGCAAAGTGCATGAATTGATAATGAAATGGTGTACTCAGAGTCTAAAATGGGGGAAGGGAACAAAATCCTAAAAAACCTCATTAAGACATATTCAAACAACATAGCAACTAAACAATCTATATGTGCATGCCCTTTCATAAAGTGTAACGTGCAGAAATTGACAAACCAATCATGTGTTTGATAATAAATATTCCAATGGAAGAGAAGAGTCAATTGTCCAAAGTGCCTCCATCTGAAATATGATAACACAAGAAAATACAGGTCAACGGGAGTAGCAAAAAGTAAAAAACATTTTATTAAAATGAAAGCATGAATCAGAATCTGCACCAATGTAGTGCTCAACAATAGACAATAAACAGGTAAAATTGCACAGACAGAGAATAGAGATAAATAAAGACAGCTATTTTATATAAGAAACACATTTGTTACTAATAGAAAAAAAACAGCTTATCTGGTTCAAATTAAGGCAAGTTCATGAAAGCAAGACCATGGAGCTCCACAATGCTGTTGGGAGCATCATCCTGGCTTGGATTGGGTGTAGCCACTCCCTGAGAAGACAAGGTCAAAGCTAACATCTACATAATGGTGATAGTCTTTGTTCCATATGAGAGCATTTCTTCCACACAGCATGAATCACTGTCCAATGATTTGATGAGCAGGACACTGATTATATGTCATAACCTTCTCAGTTGCCAAATCTGAACCCAATTAAGCATTTGTTGGGAATTCTGTAACAACACCTGAGGTATAATTTTCCAGCAAATACCAGACATCAGTTAAGAAACTTTCTGGTGGATAATGGTTCTGCCTCCCTCCAGCACAATTTCAGATATTGGTAGACACAGTTCCATACACTCATGGATTGTACTGTCTGCACATGGTGTCACAAAGCCATAAGTGACTTCATATTGATGCTTCTGTTTTTCCCCCACTACCTTTATGTAAATACCTTGTTTTAAGAAGACTATTGCTTTAATGCTTTCCTTTACGGTTTCTGCAGTATAAGCATAATCTGTAACACAGTATATCTAAAGTCCATATCTCCGTTTGTCAATATGTCTCTGCTGTGCCTTCCTGGCACAGTATTTCAAAAATGCTCAGCAGTATTTGTACTGGTGTTTGGTAACCTATTTTTAAATGATGAAGAAATATAGAAGCTATTTTGTCACAGTACTAACGACACATTTTCCTTACTCATGGAATGAAGTTGATGTTTATGTTTTCTGATCCTTCTTTTATAGCTTACTTACAAGATATCTGACTGAAAGCCTTAACTACTACTGCAGTCTAACATCACTCCATTAGACAAAGTGGGTTTCATGGAAGCTCCAAGTTCTTCATGTCAAAGGTTGAAAGTGTAAAGGCGCCACCTTGTGATACGCAGGGAAACTGCGGGGTCAGAAACTTGCCTCTGACATAAATTATGCAAGCTATGACATAATTGGATTCTGTTTTCAAAATCTATTTAAATAATTCTGAAATAGTTGTCTTACACTTAAAGCACATCACATTTAAACAACATTATCTAAATGATTTTATTTCAGACAAAAAAATAAGAACAAAATCAATTGTAAGAGACACAAATGCAGCCAATTACTATTGTAAAGCTCTACTGCATATATTATTCCCACTACTGCTTCCAATAACCACTATGCTTATTTCTTTCTATCACAAGTGGAACAAGCTAGATATTTTAATAACATATTTGTATTATTCTCATTGTGAATGTATTAGTGTTCATAAGAGTGCATTTGAAACATTGGCCCTCATTCAGAGCCGTACGCAAACAGCAGTACGCTCGTTGCGTTCCGATGTTGACTAACCGCGCCTGCGTCGGTGTAACACTGCGCATGTGCGTACGGCAGATTGCGAGCTTTTTTGGTCTCGTTCGTCAAATAGCATACAGGAAGTGACATGTCAAATGTGATTGACAGAACAGGGCGTTTTTGGGTGTTGACGGGGGTGGAGATGGAAAAACGCAGGCGTGGCGAGGCGTTTTTGGGGCGTACATACATTAGCAGATGCGAGCGTAAAATGTGTACGGACCGACTCATACGTCACTGGATGATCCTCTTTCCCTTCAAAATGCTCGCACAGCTTAGGGTCTGGATTACTCGACCACATTGGCAATGGCCTTCTCCTCCATCCCGGCACTCAACGATGTTGCTGCGATTAATCGCGGGTGGTCAGAACAACAATTAGTGTTGGATTGAAAACCGGCTTGGTATGTGTTTTGAAAGCAGTTTTTTGTGTTAGCACAAAAGCGTACGCAGGTGGAAATCAGAGCTGCTAATGTGATGATTACACAATCAATTTACGTACATTTGTGGTTGTTTCTTTTGGCCTCAATTTGTTGGTTAGGGCCTATTGTAACAATAATGTCATCATGTTTTTTTGGTTTTTACCTTTTTCTTTTGGGCTGTTGAATTTGCATCGTTATGTTACATTTGAAATGTTCCTTAAAGAGCCCTTTTTTTTTTGGGCATGTAAAATGTGGTTTTTGCCAGTTTGTGCCTTTTGGCCCAGGATTAAATGTAATCCATTTTGACAATAATGTGAGAATACAATGTCAGTTTTTTACTTTATTTTTATTGCTCAAACAAAACAAAAAAAAAAAAACAATTTGTGGCAAAGTTTTTTTGCAGGGTTCATTCCCAAAGTTACAATAATTGGGCCAACATAAAAGATTTATGAAATGTAGAACACAAAATTAAAAACAATTCACAAGAAAGGAGAGGGAAGTTTTGACCAGAAAGGAATATGAGCCAAGCACAGAAGGAGTGTGGGAAAAGTCGCCATTGCTGTCACCGCTTTTTCACCCGTTTGGCTGGGGGAGGGAGGGCGCCAGACCGGGTCCGGGATGTCATCGGGCTTGCCTGTCCAGAGGCAGATGTTGTGGCCTCTGGACTAGGCACAGGGCTAGGCACATTTGGAGGATTGGCTGATGTTGTGCCAGAGGTGGAGGATCCTGATGTTCCGGCAGGAAGGGAGGTCGGCTCCACCATGTGCTGGCGAACGAGCTGCTCCAGTGCATTGGCGATGCAGATGTTGGCCCTGGTATTTTCCGCCAGGGCCTGACCAATGGTAACGTTGGCCGCAGCATTTTGCTCCAGGGCCTCAGCCACCCGTAGCAGACTGGCGTCCATCCTCTGCAGAATCTCCGTATGGAAATCCGATTTGAAATTGAGTTCTGTGAGGAGGGCCACTGCCTGCGAGGGGGATTGCCCTGGACTGGCTTCTGCAGGGTCCTCAGCCGCATGTACTGGTTCCTCCCCTGCAGAGCCAGCAGAAATTCGGCGGCCAAGGCTCCCCTCTGGAGCAGACTCATCCGCCTGTGTCTCTGTTCGGAAAAATGAGAAAAGACTCACATTAGAATCTACATATTGGCCCACTAACATTTCAGAGTTGGTGACATCACAAGATTTACCTGGGACAACATGAGGAGCCGCAAAGTCTGGCATGTCCGTATCCATGTTGGACACGCCAAACACCTCCACAGGCTGCACACACCCCTGTGCCAGCTCTTCTAAATCCGTCAACTCCAATGACACAGGGGTGGGACCCCCACCTGTCCCCCTTGCATGCCTAGCCCTGTCCGCGAGTTTTTGCTTTAGGCGATATTTGAAGTCGCCCCATCTGTGGGATAAAATGGGAACCATTATCCTTTTGTTTAAAATGGGGTTTGTTTATAGAGGGGGCAAGTGTTTACTTACCGCCGTTTGACATCCCGGGCTAGACGGACATAATCACCCACCCTATTGACAGCAACGGCTACCTCTTCCCACATTCTCCACTTCTGGCTTGTACTCATATTCATGTCTGCCTGTGGCAGGATGTCCACACACTTCTGAATCAAAACCTCCATCTCCTTTCTTGTGAAATGTGGCTGCCTTTTCTTTTTGGCAGCTTTGGCCGGAATACTGGGCCCAGCAGCCTCTTCCATGTCATCCTCCTCACCTATTTGTGTAAATATGCAGATTTCTCAAATTCACAACTTGCCCAATCTTATGTTTCAAATTAATCATTGAGACAAAATGCATGAAAGACTTACCGCCTGACTCTTGTCCATTGTTTCCCTGGTCTGTAGCCATGTCTGAGGTCCAAACAAGAAATACACCAGAATTTAAATGTTGTTTCGTGACGTATTTATACATGCGTCCTTATTTTGCGGCCGCATCATTGATTGTGCGTTCCTATGATCCCTCCTTAATTTGTGCAGGAAACGAAACACTATTTATGGCTTGGTGTGTCTCGAGTCGAGGTGGCGTTTTTTGGATTGTTGGAGGTTACCTTGGTTGGAGTTTCTTGTTTGCGGATTAAGGAGTTGGCGTTTGGAGTTTATTTTGTTTGCTAGATTTGCGTTTTTATTTTCCGTTCGCTTTTTTTGGGGATTTTTTTTTGGCCTCGTTTCTTGATTTGGTAAGTTTTGTGAAGTCTAACTTTGGTTCAATTGGTGTCTCCTTTTGTTTGTTATTGTTCTTCATTTTTTGATCCATAATTTCATCTCTTTTAGGTTTTTTTTTATTTCGGACCCAAAGACCTTTTGATTGGGAATCTTATATATTTGCTCTTGGTAAGTCCATTTTTTAACTTGTATTTGCGAACTAATTAGCGCATTTTTCTCTGTTTGTATAGTGACTTGTATTTGCGAACTAATTAGCGCATTTTTCTCTGTTTGTATAGTGACTTGTATTTGCGAACTAATTACCGCATTTTTCTCTGTTTGTTTATTAACTTGTATTTGCGAACTAATTAGCGCATTTTTCTCTGTTTGTATAGTGACTTGTATTGGCGAACTAATGAGCGCATTTTTCTCTGTTTGTTTATTAACTTGTATTGGAGAACTAATTCGCGCATTTTTAAATGCTTATTCATCCTGTAAAATTGTTTGTGGTTGCCCTTTAGCATTTTTGGCTTACATTTGACCCGATTTTGATGTACTGTGTGCAATGTCGTTTTGCTCTTTGCCCAAATGTGTGTTTCGCCTATTTTATGTTTTGTCTAGCACCAAATTTAGAAACATAAATGCCCAGACTAAACTTTTACAAATTAATATTGAGATTATTTTCAGTTTTGACGTATCATGACAATACCCCGGCATGTAAGCAGCAATGGATGGTATCATCAAGCTAAGTTGTTTTAATTTTCTTTTGGGGTGGGTCCAAAGCCTTACATTCAAATCTTGCCATTTCAGGTTGATCTTGGGCGGATTGTTCTGGCCATGCTCCCGGAAGCCGACCAACCTCAATCTCGTCCCAGGCGTAGGCATCGTAGGCGTGCAAGGCCCCAGATATTTCGAACACGTGTCACCCTTTTTGGAATGCCCGATGATGAGGTTTTAAGACGCTACCGTCTTCCTCCCAAAATCATCATAGACACTCTCTCATTAATAGAGAGTGATCTTGAGCGGCAAATTGACAGTCCAACAGCAATACCACCACTTACGCAATTTATGGCGGTGTTACATTTCTGTGCCTCAGGATTGTTTCAAACAACGGTGGGAATAGTGGCGGGCATCTCACAATCCTCCTTTTCCTGGATCCTGAGGGCAGTGATGGAGGCACTTTTCAAGCACCTCCATCATTTTATTAAAATGCCTTTGGATATGGGTGCCCTTAGTGTGGCAAAGGCCAATTTTTACCAAATAGCTGGCTTCCCACACATCATAGGGGTTGTGGATGGTACTCACATACCACTTCAGCCTCCAGCACGGCTGGAGGCAATATTTCGCAACCGTAAACACTATCACTCCCTGAATGTAATGGTGGTATGTGATGCCTCCCTCCAGATCCTGTCCCTGAATGCAAAATTACCAGGAAGTGCACATGACTCCTTCGTCATCCGGCAATCAGGGATATGGCACAAATTAAACAACCTACAAGCTGGTGATGCGTGGCTTCTGGGTAAGTGGAGACCTTTAGTACATAACAATGTTAAGCTTGATACACAGTGATCCTGATGTTGTCTATTCTTTTTCACAGGAGACAGTGGATACCCTTGCATGCCCTGGCTGCTCACTCCTTATTTGGCTCCCACACCAGGCCCACAAAGTGAGTTTAATACCGCACTTACAGCCACCAGGCAAGTGATGGAGCGCTGTATCGGCCTTTTAAAAGGCCGATTCAGATGCCTCCACCGCTCTGGTGGCGAGCTCATGTATTTTCCGGATATGGTTTCGAAAATTGTGGTCCTGTGTGGGATATTTCACAACATCACCATAAGGAGTGGTGTCCCATTGCAGCCAGAAGATGCCTTACCTGAGGATGGCCCCCCCGAGGTTGGTCGGAGGTCAGTATGTGGGGGGGCCATACGCGATGATGTGGTGGCCCGATATTTTAGGTAATTATTGACCAAACAACAGTGTGTATACCCAATGTGTTACGGTTTTTTGGCGTTCATCTTTTTTGATATTAATTCTTGCACCATCTTCTGTTTGTTTGCATAATCTTTGCCACCCCCACGATGACTACTTCCTGCTACCCTTCAAAAACCTTTATGTGGCAACTTCTGGAATATATTATGACACCCATATTGCTACGCCAAATTTGTGAAATCATGTGGGCATGGACCTTCGTCAACCAGTTCTTGATTTGTTGTGTGTTTGTTTCCTGTTTTTGGTATGTGGTGTATTTCTGATTATCACTGTGTGTTTTGTTTGTGAGTGACCACTTTGTTTTTTGATTTCTGTTGTGAATAAATATTTGGAGAGTGTAATTTGTTTCCTTTTTGGGCACGTTAGAAGCAAGTGTAAACAAACTCCCAAACGTTAATTTTACCTAAGGGGTAACCCAGTAATGAAGCAAGTGGAGCTAAAATGTAATATGTTTTCGGGGTACTAACCAACACACCAAGGAATCCTGTACAATCAGTTGGCTTCGTAAGATTGGCCTAAGCAGATTGACCACCAAATAGGAACCTGTAAAATGTTGTAAACTATCATGTTGTCCACCCCAAAAAAGGAAAATGACATTGGTACTGGGAGGTGTTTCTTGTGCCTGTTTGCCTTCAAAATACAACACACAATCTGTAGTTAGATTCTTTGGCAATCCTTGCTTGAAGAGTCTACTTATGTCAGTGTAAAGATTCTTGGATTTACTAAAAACACATGAGACAGAGCGTGAATTAAAACTGATTTATTTGTAAACAATTTGAAAAAAAAACAAAACAAAAACTAATTCCTAAGGAGGACCGCCAGATGGTCAAGGCCCTGCAGAAGCCCGGTGACTTGCTCCCGCATACGTGCCACACACTGACAGATTTCTGCCCGACGCCTCTGTTCCTCTGTGGGTGACAAAAGTTTGGGGATTAATACATCAATAATGAAGCAACATTCCAAAAAAACACAAAACAAGCAAACCAAAACTTAAAAGCTTGTGGCAAAAAAAAACATTCCATGGATAAAACCCAGCACCCCAAAATGTCCTAGGCCAAAAATACAAGGGCCCTAAAAAAATGCACACAGGTGTGATATGTGTATGGTGAAATCAGCAGGAACAGGTAAAGACAACCCCCAAAAATACCCTAAGGCGACAGAAAGCCAACAAAAATGGGGACGACACATGATTACATACAAACAGTTTGTGGTGCCCAAAACAAAAAAAAAAAAACATACCGTTCGGCAAAACGCCAGAGCGAGAAGCCACTCCCTCGACCACCTCGGAGGTGGCTACATTCCCCAAACCTAGGGGCAGGGTGTTGGAAGAATCCTGGGAGGGGGTATTTGGAGGAGGGGCGGATGGAGGAGAGGGGGAATTGGGCTGGAGGGGAAGTAGACCAGAAATCTTGGCCACAGGGTCTGGGGAGGAGGGGGTAATTGAGGAATTGGGGGTTGGAGAGAGGGGCCGGGACCGGCGTCTTGTCTGCCGATGACGCCGTAGTCTTTGCTGTGCCCCTAAAAGATGTAAAAAATATTGTGGTTAGTTTCAACAGGAATCCAAATAATAAAAAAAAAAAATATATAAGTACAATGACTAAATAGGACAGACATGAAAACATGCACATGCAGATATGACTACAATGACTAAATAGGACAGTAATGAAAACATGCACATGCAGATATGACTACAATGACTAAATAGGACAGACATGAAAACATGCACATGCAGATATGACTACAATGACTAAATAGGACAGTAATGAAAACATGCACATGCAGATATGACTACAATTACTAAATAGGACAGACATGAAAACATGCACATGCAGATATGACTACAATGACTAAATAGGACAGACATGAAAACATGCACATGCAGATATGACTACAATGACTAAATAGGACAGACATGAAAACATGCACATGCAGATATGACTACAATGACTAAATAGGACAGTAATGAAAACATGCACATGCAGATATGACTACAATAACTAAATAGGACAGACATGAAAACATGCACATGCAGATATGACTACAATGACTAAATAGGACAGACATGAAAACATGCACATGCAGATATGACTACAATGACTAAATAGGACAGACATGAAAACATGCACATGCAGTTAGGGCCCACAAGATAAACGTGAAAACCACAGTCCATAAAACTTACTTTCCTCCATCTGCATGCGAAAGCATGCCAGCAAGCGGGGCGTACGCCGGTGCAGGTCCGACCACCTGCGCTCCAGCTGGCCAATATGTCGGCGTGAGCCGAAGGAGCGCAGGCGGCGACGTACCTCCGCATATGCGGAACGCTTTCTGCTATTTGAGATGGGTGGAGGCTGACTGGTGATCCGCCTGTCCATCACCTCCGTGAGCACCAGAAGTTCGCGCCTGGTGAATGCAACGGATCTCATGATGGCAATGGTGTATTTTTAGAAAATTATTTTTAATAAAGCACCAAAAAAAAATTTGATTGGCTAATGTATTTGGGAAATTAACAGGACAAATTCTATTGGTTAGTGTATGAGTCATGTGTTCGACAGGGCCACAAATCTCTTGAGAGTTATGATAGGCTTGATGCAGTGACATGCGTAAGCAAATTTAAATAAAGAAATGAACCACAGAAAATTTGTGGGGATACAAACAAATAGAACAATTGTTTAATTGTGGCTAACATGTCTTTTGAACAATAAAAGCGAAGGTTTCAGCCGTACGTATTCTGCGAGTAAACACAAACACGGACAAGATTAAAGTTTATTGCATTGTGTTGAAAAAAAACAAACAATTAAGCTAATTGATACATTGATTGGCATGATACGATTGAGGGAGGTAGGCAGAAAAAACGAGCAGGTAATCGGAATCTGACAGGCCCACTTCCGGTTTGTACTTGTGCGTGCGTTCCCTTCAAGCCATTTCGGGGATGTACGCTCGCTATTTGGCACGCTCGTTAGTTAGAGGAGGGGTCGCCTGAGTTTGGGGCGGATTTTTAGCTGCGTACGAAAATACGAGCGAGAGCTTGAATTTAAATATTTTTTTACGTACGCCGAACGTACGTACGCCCACTTGCGAGTGGCTCTGAATCAGGCCCATAGTCCACATGCTGATGTTACTCAAAATTGTAGGTAACCAGAATAGAAAAGATATTATGGATTGATAGAATGTATTAAAATCCACATGGGAGGGACAGAGGGCCTGATTCATATCCGGACGCTCTGACCAGAGTGCTCGCTCTGAATCAGGGCCCTCCTACCTAAACTTGGAGTGGCCTCTTGGACGCTCGCATATGATGATGGTCGCGATGGTCAAGACCATCGCGACCATTGGGCTTGCGACGAGACCCTGCGGTAGGGTCTCGGTGACCGCAAGCCCTGGAGTGATTTTGGCTCTATCAGAGCCAAAATCACTCCCAGTGACATCACTAGTGATGTCAGTGGGGCCGGACCCAGACGGTAGGCGTTCCCATGGGAACGCCTCTGTCTGGCAGCCACGCCCCCGGCACGCCCACCAAAGGGGGCGTGCTGTCAATCAACATCGACAGCACGCCCCCTTTGGTGCGAGACCTGGAGCGACGGCTTCCCGTCACTCCCTGGGTCTCGCGCATGCGCACGACGGAGCTCCCTCCGTCGTGCACGTGCGCACTAGGGCACCATCGACCCGCTTGCGAACGCTCAGCGCTCGCGAGCGGGTCTGAATCAGGCCCAGGGTCTCTGATAGGAGCCCATCCCTATGATGTATAAAAGTAAAGTGATCCCCTAATGCAATCACTTTACTTTCTGCTTTGGGGGCCATCTGTGCTACTTTATATATGGTCTTCAGAACATGCATGTGGCCATTGCAGAGGAGGGTTCCTATACATCCCTCTCATGTTAACTATTGCTATCCATAGCCCCATAGCCAATGGGCCAAGGTCCAGAATGCCTCCCATTCCAGAGCTTAGTACTGTAAATCGGGCTGCTTTTGCCATTGAAAATGGGGGATCGAAGCAGGTATTTCTGATAATTGCTGTAGTCTCCCTTACATGCATTCAGGGGATCTTTTCAGGGGATATTCGCGCAAATATTCTTTGATAAATAGGCAGTTTTGTACTGTATAGAAAATACAATAGTAAATCTCTAGCTTCAAAATGGATGCAGCTAAAGACCTAAAAGTTCACCTTCTCCATAAAACATATATTTTTTAACAACACAAAAGAAGGTCCAGCACTATCCAATAGGGTACTAAGAAAGAATAATCTGTCTTTATAAATGACCAGAAAATCTTAAACATCCATAGAAGTGTCCCACATTCTTTTCTTTGAATATACTCAGTCATGTATTCGCCACACCGGTAGGGTTACTTCTTAGTCTTAACACTTCTACTGTCAGGACTGGTATCCTATTCCAACCCTGTTATCCTAGGACTCTCCAGGGGAGTTCATGGGTGTAAGTCTCGATGAGAGGGTGCTAAAAGTAGAGTGTATACCTAAAGGAGAGATGCAGTAGCGGGGTTGCCTTGCTGCCTGGTCCCTGTGGTACGGTGCTATCTGCTGGGTCTCGTGTGCGCACCACAAGTGTCCGGAAGTGAAGCCATGATGTGCGTTTCGTTCGGTGTTGGGCTTGATCACATACCGCCTGTGTTTTATAATATTCAATACAATAACATATCCTGTATGTACTAACTCTAATGTCTCCCATATATCATTCTCGGGGAGGTAAAATGCTGATTTGGGAACCATAGTGACCAAATGTTACCCTTTTATGATTACTTCAGGAAATAGTATCAATATCCTGGGAGGAGAAGAAAAGTATTATTGCATGTAAATAAAAAATGACTTCCAACAACATGGAGACCCTATGCTCTCAGGGCCTGATTCAGAGCCGCTCGTAAGCGGCCGCTCGTTCGCTCCGAGCGATGTTCGCACATCTGCGCATGCGTATGGGTCGTAATGTGCATGCGCCAACCAGTCATTGTGGTCGGAAATTGAGCGCTCGCAAAATAGCAAGTGCCTGCTAATTTGAGTGACAGGATGAGACGTTTGTGGGTGGTAACAGGGGAAGGTGCTTGAAAACGGGGAGTGGTGATCCGAACGCAGGCGTGCCAAACGGTCAAAACGGGCGTTTTAAGGGTGTGCATAATTAACAAAGCAGCGTCATCGACCATGTCACTTGGTTGTTTCTTAGCCTGAACTGTTCGCATGATTGCGGTAGGAAAATCCTACCACAAGCACTGCGAGCATTTCAGACGCCTTTCGATGTACTCGATTAATCGAATAAATAGCGGAGATGACGTAGGATGCGAGCGGCCAGGGGGCATCTTTACAAAATAGCGAGCGCATGTTTCGTTCGCTCGCTCAGACATAGAGGCGTCAACAGACCGCAAAGAGCAAGCACTCAATTTAAATAGCCGGCCCCTTTTTCTGAACGAGCGAGAATAGCGTCCGGCTCTGAATCACACCCTCAGTCCTTTAAACTTTGGCTAGCAGGTGGCATAAGATACCTCAATAACCTGGCTGAAGGCCTAATTTCTTCACCCTTTGCAGATGTGTCAGGGGTCTGGTCCAATCTGCAGAACCATTTGTGATATGTTCTGACTAATCGGTACGTGTCACAACTGTACATTCATTACCAGTATCATTACTAATACCATGGGCAAACCATTCGCTGTTTGTCAGATGTTCTCCTAACACCTATTTCAGTCCAGCACAGTAAGCATACTACTGTCTCTTATACATATTCATACATACATCAAAGCTTACCCGAGCATAAAGACACTACTGCTGCCTTGGCATATCCATCTGATGATGTGCAACAGCATAACCATGGGGAACATCGACACTATGGGGTCTATTCACTAAGCCTTGGAGAGAGATAAAGTGGAGGGAGATAAAATACCAACCAATCAACTCCTGTCATTTTTCAAACACGGTCTGCAAACTGACAGTTATGGGCAGATTGGTTGGTATTTATCTCTTTTCACGGCTTAGAGAATAAACCCCTAAGAGCTCTCATGCTGGGAAGGAGATCGCAATGGCTAATTTATGCATGCCCATGAAACAGAGTTTAAACAGTCCTAACATGCCTGTGTTTACCTAGCCACCCCCCGTTACCTCCTCCAAATGCTGACTACCTGTCACTCTCTATACAAGTGAATCCTCTGTGCAAGCGTAATTGCAAACCAATCGATGAGTGTGCGCTGTATGACTTTCATGTCTGCACAATGGCTAATGATTGCTCAATCTCCATAAAATATCGGCATTCCATAAATCTTGGAATCAGGCCCTCTGCTTGGAAACAATCATCGTCATTTTCAATGTCTGCTTGTTATAGTGTTGCAGGTATATCAAGTCTTTTTAAACAGCAGTGTTTAATTTTGATGTGTACAAGTCACTGATATCCTATCTTGCATTCTTCATGTTCACCAGTACATAAAGTTCTTAAAATAAAATAAGGTCTCGCAATAAAAAGGTATTGCTAGTGTGACCATGCCCCCTTATTCCATCTAACTAACAAGCAAATTCTGGGACCTGTAGGGGCTGGATGTTTTCAGGGGATGACTGTGACCACCCCGATGGTTACAATACCGGCAGCAGAATTCTGACGTTCAAAATACAGACAAATGCCAACGGTGAGTATTAGGGTTAGGGACTAGGGGGAAGGTTAGTGTTAGGCTGCTGAAGGGGATGGTTAGGGTTAGGTTGAGGGAGGGAACAGGTTAGGGTTAAAACTCATCAGGATTTTGACTTCCGGGTTTCCGCTGCCAGTATTGTGACCACTGAGCTGGTCAACGCCTAAATATCGTACCCAACCCATTATAGGATAATCCTTTCTCTGCTATTGCAATAATAATAATAATAATAATAATAATAATAATAATAATAATAATAATAATAAAAAAACATATGCTATATTATATATGAACTCCTGTACACATTCTTAGTACACCTTCATCCATTGTACTCTTCTTATTGACGAGTGCAAATATCTGTTCCTCTGCAAATGCTACCATTTTCCTCTTCAATACAATGCACCTTGGTGTGCCAAAGCAAGTTTAGGCCTGTGATGTCACCAAACAGGATTTTGCCTTGCGTCTTGGAGGTCTTTCGCATCGTAAATGAGCTTATTGAGTGCATACTGGTGATTTTGGCCAAGTTGCTGATATTTGGGTAGACATTGCAAAATGATTATAGGTGTACAGAACAGATTAATTAAAAGTAATCCAATGAATGTCTTTATTTTAAACAAAAAAGAAATCACTAATGAGTGTTTTATGTTGTTTAATAGTGATTCAGCACTAAAGATTTTTGTATCATCACTTGATCAACAATTAGATTGATTAGCTGTTTAGAGTTTTCTCCCTGGCACATGTGGATTGTACATGGACTCTAGCTGCAGTGCTCTCCTTTCCAGTCTATTTCTTCACTCTGATGAGTTGGATGAGTGCAACTAAGCACAGTAACACAGTAACAAGCTTTTGTTCTCCAGCTGAAGCCAAGCACTCAAGGCCTATGATTGTTCTAAATTATTACTTTGCTCTGCAGTCATGGTTACAACATATGAAAGCAGGAGTAAAAGAGCTATAAAACTATCACCTAATGCTTTTTTTCAAATAGAATAACCATTAACGATAGGGTTAAAAAACCCTTCACTGTAGAAACATGACAGCGATAGCTTTCTTAATGCAGAAGCTACTGTGTGTCTATTTTTTTCTTCTATAAAATAGCACTGCATAATAAAATAAAACAAAAAGGTCTTTAGTTCTTAATTAGGAATTTGTGGGTGGATACATAGGCATCATTCCTTATATGTCTGTAGGCCAACCTGAAATCCAGAACTAGTATATAGCTGAAATAAAAAAAATATATAGATTAGATGCACACAGTACTTCTGCTTTGAGGCTATTAGCTTTCATCAGAATTCTTTCGGACCATGAGATGTTTTTGATTTACATTTTTGCTTTCCAAACTAGGTCGCCCTTTTCCCTAAAAGTCTAGGTTTTAAGGATATCCATGCTTGAGCACAGATGACTAAATTACTACTTTAGCCATTTTGATTCAATCCTCTATGCTGACGTATGGATATTCTTATACCGTGGACTGTTAAAGGGGGCACGGGGACTGAGTTTATGAAACACTGACCAAGATATTCCATTCAGCTCATATTTTTTGTTCTCATGAGACGCCACAAACTAGAGCTCACCTATATTTGTGGAAAGAATGTCAAGAGGTGTTTTGTCCAAAAGTATACACATCACATGAAAGCCGAACCTCTTACTGCTTTAGAACCTCCTCTGTCATTACATGCAACATTTATAAATTTCCTAATAAAGAATACTGTAGCTTGTATTAGCCTCATGTCTGTCTTCAATTAATAATGTAAGTGATGGGACTTTTAGGAGTATATTTACTAAAGTGCGGGTATTTAGAAGGGGAGTTGTTGGCCATAGCAACCAATCAGATTCCAGTTATTATCTTCTAGAAGGTGCTAGATAGATAAGTAGAATTTGATAGGTTGCTATGGGCAACATCTCCACTTCTAAAAACCCACAGTTTGGTAAATATACCCCCTAGGGTCTTATGGAAAAGCACAGGTGCGATTCCGTAGAGTTAGCTCATATTTTTAAAGCAGCAATACTTTAAAGAACAAAAGCAAAACTGGAAATGCGCCTGTGCCTGCATCTAGCAGGCTATTATATAAGCTCTTGGGCTTTTTTTGTCTTATTACAAGTGGTACTTTTATGGGTGTAAAGATTTCTTTTACATTGTGCAAAACCTAGAAATGTTCTCTTTGCAACTTGACGGCACAAAGTGGATCCCATTAAAATATTAAGGGCAAGTTCCAGCCTACACCAGTCAAGTCCTTTTGTGGAATGGATTGGCTGTGAAACTCTCTGCCCCATAGGAAATGACCTAAAAATCCCCCCTCTACTCTGTTTTATCTAATTTCAGTAATCTGACTCTGCCCACAACCTTGGCTGCTGCAAACGTCTGTTGGTGAGTGCTGCCATCTTGCTCTGCAAACTCATGCATACAGTATTGAGAAAGTCTAGGCACAGGAAGAGAAATTGAGGGGCATAGCAAATAGAAATGGCACTGCACATTATGTGCTTCTTAATGAGATTCAATGTTAGCCTATAGAGAAATACAAGAAACAACTTGTATATCTTTTTATTTTATGAGGCAATGCTATTTTATCCTGGAGATATGTAAATACATTCTATTTTAAGAAGCCTATTGGCTCTAATGCTTTTTTATTAGGTTTCCTTAGTGTAAGTATAGTCTATAATACAGTCAATGTGTCTCTAAGTCTATACTTCTGTCTGTCAATACATCAGCCAATTTGCAACTCCGCTCTTCCACAATCTGAGAGTACGGCACTTAAGACCTAGTACTCTGTTCCATTTACCATATATAATAGTTCAATTCCATTAATGTGTATGATAAGGATTTTCCAGGTTGTGAAGGATAGAAAATACGGTGTCTTTTTTATTGCTATCCATAAAGGATATATGATCGCATCATGCTAGTTTTGCCTTTAATCTGTGTAAGTATGAATAGCAGATTGAATTGTATATAAATAAGAGCAGAGCATACATCTATACCACAGTCCCAATTGTTTTTTTTTATTATTATTATTTTTTTTATAAACTCCTCGTCTGTTAGACTACAACGGCTAAAACTAGCAATTCTATTAGCAGTGGTATTGAATTAAAATGTAAATTAGATATTACATATCACTGATTTCTGTATAATTGGGGACTTATTCATCAAAATGTCCAAGCAGCAAAATGGGACATTAATTGAAACCTTTACTTTGATAAATGTATGTGGAATAACCTTGTTTTAATTAAATTATTTGACTTCTATACTGAGTGAAATAGCGCTGTTTTTGTTTTAGTTAAAAGATGTTTCTTTACATATAAATTCATAATGAGGGCCCTTCCTATAATAAAGCCCAATTTCTGTACATTACTGTGCTTATCAAATGTAGTAAAATAATTGGGTATGAGCAATATGAATGTGGGATATATGGTAGCTAAGATCTGCAAACTTTCTTTGTTCTAGGGAATAGAATTTCCACCATCGGCGTTGGAACGGGGTGGTGGGGAGGCAAGGGGGCGGCTTTACCCCCCCAAATCATTTTAATGGCGCCAGTGGAGCAGCAGTCGCGGACAAACAGGGGCTGTGCATTATAGCAATAGGCTGCATATCCCCTGCACTGCAAGGAGGAGGTGTAATGTGCCGGCTTTAAATTAAAAGACTGCACATTACACCTCCTCCTCTGTGCAGTGCAGAAGCTGTGCAGCCTACTGCTATAAAGCACAACCCCTGACTGTCTGCAGTCGCTGCTCCAGCACCTATGCCAGCAACAGGTAAGTTGGTGGGGGGTGGGATGGAGGGAGAGGGAGGGGTAGGTAGGGGAGCGGAGGGGGGTGCCAAAATTAAATGATATCTCCCTCCCACATAAAAATCATTCCGACACCCCTGATTGCCACCTAACAGCTGGGGGCTTGGGGAGCAAGAATCCCATTCACTGAAAGGCAGGGGATTAAAACTTTTCCATCACTAACCTGCCGACAATAACAGTGAACTGCACCTGCCCAGCAGGGATGCAGTCAGGAAGCCGACGGTCGAAATTCCGACCGCTGTCTTCCCAACTATCAAATCCTGGCAGGGTACTAATGACAGGCGTCGAAATCCCTACGCCTGTCATTATACCTACCCTGGGAGCCTGATGCCCGGAATACCGAAGGTACGCCGGGCGGTGGGCATGGACAGCCGTGGGGGGGGGGATGGTTAGGTTAGGGGCTCCCGGGGGGGGGGGACAGGGCTAGGCACCCCCTGGGAGGGTTAGGGTTAGGCTAGGGGAAGGGGGAGTTAGGGCTAGTCACCCCCGGGGGGAGGTTAGGGTTAGGCACCCCCCGGGGAGGATTAGGGTTGGGGGGGGCAGGGTTAGTTATACTTACCTAAATCATCTGTAGGGATTTTCACTGCTGTCGGTCTGCCGGCGTCGGAATTTAAACCATTGGGCCGGTGGTCATTCATACTGTTTCCGTCCAGCAGGTTAGATCGTGTGCAGGTCACATGCACACTAGCATCTGGGTGAGGTTACACTTTCACTTTCACTGAAGCAGATTTTTGGATGCTTACTAGTAGTAAAACCAAACACTAAAACACCTCAGGGTTGGATAATGAGTACAATAACATCCACACTTTGGAGTAAATTATTTACTAAAAATTGTGTCTGGTCCGAGATTGTAAGAGTTTAAACACACACATCATCGCAGGAACACAGGTGACTTGTCAACTGAAACGCAAAAATTTACCAAGAATCGTATTTTGCTGAATTGTGTTTTTCGATTGTGAATGTGATTGTGTTTCCTACCCGTATTCTCTGCAGTCAAACACACCCGAACATGCAGCCTGCACATATCAGTGAGATGCGTGCAGGTTTCATGTTTCTATAATATTAAGAAAATAAAGTGTTAAAATATATTTTAAGAAAATGGAGTGGGGTCCGCCTGCATAACTAGCACCGGGCTCTTTGAGCCGGTGCTGGTTCACAAAATACCAGGGACAAAAAAACGTAGGGGCCATCCATATTTAATAAACCAGCACCTTGCTCTTGGATTTGATGCTGGCATTAAAATTACAGGGAAATAAGGGTTTTGGGGTGGTCCCACGTTTTTTTACTACCAGCAATAGGCTACATTAGCCGTGGTGTAATGCCACAGCCAGGGGACCATTTCACTGGATCCCCCGGCTAAAGCATTAACACCCCAAACTAGTCAGTCCAAGCCGGGGATCCCAGGGGAGGTGAGGCCCTCCAATAAAGGGGTCCTCACTCTCCTAGTACCCCCGGCCTGGGCTGAAGACGGGGCTATGCTCGGCACCCCTGGCCCGTGGGTGCGGAGTTCATGTTGTAAATAATGCTGTGATAAATAATATTGTTTTTTTACAGGGGGGTAGTGGTGCCAGCAAGCCCCCCCATATGGTACTTGTGGAACTACAAATGCCAGGCGCTTTTTCTACATCTTCAGTCAGTGATCTACACTGCCGGCTCCAGGTAGGTGCACGACAGTTGTGATGGACAAATCCTGCTGTAGGTGCAGCAAACTAACTGGAGAGTTAAACTGTATATTTATTGTGTATCATCAATGTAGCCATTGGATTCACACTGTATTTGGCAGTGAAACCTGGATAACAGTGCTACCACAGGATTGGTACCTTTTCATCAACGTACTGGACAAATCAGATTTGTCATGGCCCTCTGTGATCCATTATAGTCTCTACGAACTTTTGTCTCTGGAAGCATGAGACCCATGCAGAAGAAAGGATGCTTTATGCTAAGCTCTAGGCTTTTGCACTGCAAAGGATCTGCAAGCCTTATAACAAAACTTTACTTCTGGCAGAGACTCTGGTCACTGGTCTGTATGTGAGAGTCTAGGATTGTCCAGAGACTAAGGGTTCTATGTACTAAGCCACGGAGAGAGATAAGGTGGACAGAGATAAAGTACTAACCAATCAGCTTCTGTCACTTTTCAGGCTGTGTTTGAAAAATGAAAGTTAGGAGCTGATTGGTTGGTACTTCATCTCCATCAAGGCTTAGTACATAGACTCCATAGGTACTAGCACTGGTAAGCCCTCTCTGGTGAGCCAACTAGATCTTTTAGAATTTGCTAAATAGTTAAATGCTTGACCCAAGTAGCCCTGATGAAAGCCTTTAGAAGGGTGTATAATGAAGTGAGAAAGTGTAGCAAGGGAGAAGGTGGACTCTCCTTCTCTTTCTGTCTAGTCAAGCACATAAAGCAGAGGACCAGCTGCAATTGAATTTTTAGTTGATTTTTTCACAGAGTCTTATCTGTGGTATCAGCAGATAGCAGTTTATCACAGAGTACTGCATTAGGAGCTGGGTTAATATCTGGCTAAAATGAGTTGGCAGATATGACAGGCCTATGAGACTCCTGAGCACTAATGAATACTATTTATAAGTCAAAACCTGAATGCCTGCTGAGCAGTTTTATATACCTCAAAATGCTCATGCAAGTCCAGTGCGAGGAGTATAGTTTCTGGGGAGGTGTCCTGGCAGTTAGAGTCACCCTTGGATCTGGTATTAGGATTCCAAGTCAGTGTGGGAATTATCGGGAGGGGAAAGTGGACGTGTGTGAGATAGACCAGCAGTCACATTGTTATCAGGAGAACCCTTATTCAAATAACTAATTTACAAATCTTTTGCCTCTCTCAGGCAATACCAGGGAACTTTATGTCTGCGCCTCAGCCAGAATAATAATAATAATAATAATGTTATTTATATAGTTCTTCTCTCCTAATATGACTCAAAGGCCCTGATTCAGAGCCGGATGCTCTGACCAGAGCGCTCGCTCTGAATCAGGGCCCACCTCCATTAATATGGAGCGTCCTCCTGGACGCTCGTATAGCTGTGGGTCACCACCCACAGCATATACAAGCGTGCAGGATGATGGTCGCGATGGCCTTGACCATCGCGACCATCGCCACTGCGAGTGGAAGCCTGCGGTTGAGTTTCTCAACCGCAAGGCCAGGAGTGATTTTGGCTCTATCAGAGCCAAAATCACTCCCACTGACATCACTAGTGATGTCAGTGGGGCCGGCTTCTGACAGTAGGCGTTCCCTTGGGAACGCCTCCGTCTCGCAGGCACGCCCCCGGCACGCCCACCAAAGGGGGCGTGCTGTCAATCAACATCGACAGCACGCCCCCTTTGATCAGACACTACGAGCGAAGGAAAGTCCTTCGCTCGTCGTGTCTCGCGCATGCGCATGACGGAGCTCCCTCCAACGTGCGCATGCGCAGTGCAGACCATCGACCCACTTGTGAGCGGACAGCCACTCGCGAGTGGGTCTGAATCAGGCCCAAAGTGCTTTACATTTGCCTTTACAGCACAAAATACAAAACAAACTTAACAAGGGACATTAGTGAAATCCTCGAGAGAACAGGTGAGTCTTGAGTCTATTTTTGAAGGATACTTGAGTGGAGGCCTCTTGAAGTGTGCAGGGAAGTGAGATCCATAGATATTCCTGTAGTATGTAGTATGTAGTATTTAATTTTACCGAGAGAGTCTGAGGGATTTTTTTCTCCACACAACTGATATATGAGTAGAATGATGAGGAGGAGAAGGAGTAGCTTAGTTAAGTTTCTTAGTATGTGTGAGCCTGCTGCAGTCATAGGTAAAAATATGAAATATATCTGTGACGGAAACAGACTCTGTGTTTTCCATCCTTAAACTCTGACAGGGCCATATCCAATTAGCCATGGTAAATTACTGCAGCTAATTAGCTCGCCCGGGCTATCCAGTTAGCCCTGAAGTCGGCCTGACAACGGCACTTATCAGGGTTTTTCTTTTTCGGGAACTGATGTGTCACGAAAAATAATCCACGATAAGTGCCGTTTTTTCACCCAAAAAAAGGCGAGAACACGAGCTTATCGCGGCTCCTATGTTGTTAACGGGCGAATTATCCTATTAATTTGCTGGTTATATACAGATGTGTCCTCACACACCTTTTCTTTTTTTGCTTCATACAGCACGATATGCTTAGCATGGCTAAGACGCTCCACCACGAGTAGCGATTGGATAAATTCACAAATTTTTGTTTTTATTGCAAAAGTATTTGTATAAAGTAGCAAATTTGAAGAAAAATCACAAGGTGTGGCTAAGTGGCAGAGTCCATGGTATGGCAAATAGGGCCATATGGCTAGATTTTAGGAAACTTGTGTGTGGACACATCAGCACACACACATAGGGCACCCACGGCTGAGCTGAATCCCACAGCCACAGCGGTCTGGAGCTGCTCAGCTGGTCAGACAAGTACAGTATATACATAAAAGTTTTTGGCCCCCTTTTACTTTGTTATGCATATTATATAAAATAGGGGCCTTCACAAGTTTGTTGCCCAGGGGCATTCAAAAACCTAAATTTGGCCCTGTTGAGTATTAAATACTAGCTGGGATACCCAGTGTTGCCAGAGTTGAAGAATGGACTTGCAACCTTCAGTTTTTACACTGTCCTCACTGAAACCCCATTCCATTGATCTTGAAACTGTTTGTCAACATGGTTTTAGCCCTGAAAAGGACCTATCAATTTATATAGAGTATTTATTTTAGACACTGCAACCTCAAAACTGAGGCATAAACAATGTTGTTTGTTTTTCCATGGGGAAAGCAAGGAGCTTGTTGGTCAATACATGCTACCTTCAAAGATTGACCTTGGGCTATATTGATGGTCAGGAGCAGAGTGATATACAGGAAAGAAATCAGTGTAGCTACCCAAATCACTGTGGCTTCAGAAATCACTGTAGAACAGAAATAAGTGCAGAACAGAAATCATTGCAGATCAGAAATCTCTGAAAACCATCATTGGAGACCATGGCATGTGAAAATGTGCTTGGAGGAATTAAGTGACTGTCAGTGCAGGTGAAGTGTGACAGTTGTTCCTCCGACTCACTGCTCTTCCATTGGAGTGCTGCCTGCTCCCCACTGGTACATATCAGCCTGTGCCTTCAGATCAGTGCAGTTTTAGGTACTGCAAGACATTTTGAGTAAACTTGCTGAAACAAAAATTTGAAATCAGAGACTACATGGCCTACTTTGTGTGCCCCATGTAGACCTTCATGGCCCTGAGAACTTCAAACATAGCCAAAAACCTAATCCTGGTCAAACTACATCACCATGCCAAATTTGGTGAACAAACAGACAGACTGACATACACTTTCTCACTTATTATATAGAAATAAAATATGAAGGACCAGCAATGTTTTTATTGTAAATTGACTCTTTAACCAAATATCGGGTTTCCACCTGATGCGGTCGGGCAAAGGTACTTTATCAATTATGGGCAGAACTGTTCTGTCAGCTCTGGACAGGATATAATAAAATAAATTTGCCTTAACAGGCATCCCTGTCAGAAATTCATATTATATTTATTTATATATATTTTAATGCCAACATACTTATAATAATATGGAGGAAAAAATTAGATCACAGTTTTACTTCAACATCTGAGGTAAATTGATCATCAGGCAATCTGGCTGAATGATTTCTCATTTCCTCTGAAACATTCTTTTCTCAGATGAGGGAGTCGTGGACACTGATATAGCCATTATCAAAGTTAATGTCCATTTTGACAATAATATCAGGAAAAAACAGTGTGTCAGTGAGAGAAACTGAGACTGCATCCTCCATCCTTCAGCACTGAAGACAAATCTGCTTCAGTGTAAGGATGGCCATTATCATCGAAGGTTGATGTTGAATGCTTTTACCATTGAGTGAGGATAACCAGATGGTTTCCCTCCATCGATGGTAAAGCATAATTGATTTTTTTTTGCAAGGTATCAGGGCATGGAGCATAGCTCCACCCCTGACACACAAAGCCCCACCCCTGGTTCTGATTCGCCCACAGGCCATTCAAAGAATAGGGATGACCATCGGTTGGTGAAACTATTGATGGTCAACCATTGCATAGTTGGTCACCATCAATGACCACTTGCAAAAATGTCATCAATGGTAACCACACCGATGGTCATCCCTACTTCAGTGAGCAGGAGCCCCGCCCAGCTGCTAGTGTGCATGTGATCTGTGCACAACCTTTTCTGCTGGGCATGCATGACTTCACGGTTATGCGAGAATACACTTGGCTGATGGATCGGCTGTTTGGTTGATCCACCAGCTGACAGACCAATTTGGTGTGTATACTATGCATGTGTGCATATACACTTACCTACTGGGCTACAGATATGTCTGGTACCAGGAACCAGTAGTGATATCATTGTCAGTGGTTCCTGTGGCCAGCATATGGGTTAGTCATCTGTGCACACCGGCAGATGTGCACAATATATTTGACAAATTTAATGTTTTTGCTGTGCTGCACTGCCAACGCAATATATCTGTGAACTACGTCATTCACAGATGTATTGAGTGTACACATTGGGCGATGGTCCTGATGATATATAGTTCATCAGCTGTGCGCACTATATATCGGCCAGCATGTACCTGGCATTAGTTCAGCAGGTTAGTAATGGAAAATTGTCACTCCCTTAACTTTTAAGGAGTAATGGGATGCTTGCTACAGTACCTAAGCTACCAGCTGTTGCTAGATAGCATTTTCCCAAAGAACAAAAAAAACAAAAAAACAACAACACATGTGATTAGACTGGTGTTCCAATTAGCCACTCATGTTCCATCTACAGTACCACATAACACAGCATAAAGCCTTTCAAAATCAGAATTTAGCTGTTAAAACATGGGAAACCCATTAAATGTAATGTTAACAGATGTTCTGTTTGTGTAGTACAATGATATACTGTACATTGAAGACACATCAATAAATAAACAATTCTTACACCCACATTTAGACACATAAAATTGGACCAAAATAAACCTCCCCCTGATCCAAGAACTCCAAACTTAATCTGTCCAAACCATGGCCAGAAATGCAAATTTTGGGGAATCACTCCTCCCCTTTCTAGATGTTATGAATCACTGTTTAGTAATGCCAGCCTGAGATGCTGTTACCTCCTTTATACTCAGCAGTGAAACCATGCACCAATCAGAGGTTGTAATTCATTTGGATCACTACCAGAGATCTGATGTTTGAGTTTATTATTATTATTATTATTATTATTATTATTATTATTATTATTATTAATAGTTAGAATGCTTGAAGGTTTGGAGACTAGAGGAAAGTCTTGTTTTGCATTAATAGCCTCCTGTGCAAGTATTTGATATTGAATTCAGCAGAATACATGTAACCAATAGAGGGATTGATAGTGCAGATCATTTAGTGAGAAAGATCAGCCTCACAGCTGCATTCAAAATGGATTGTAGTGGTGAAATTCTGTTTTGGGGAAGGCCAGTTAGGAGACTATTGCAATAATCAATGCAGCAGATAATGAGCGCATGAATAAAAGTTTTATCAGTGTCTTGTGGAAGATATGGTCATATTCTGGATGTTTTTTTAGATGTATGTAACAGGATTTAAAAGCAGATTAACAGGGGTATTTAATTTGGAGCGAAACTTTCGGAATCGGCGATAAATTATCGCCGATGACGCCATTTTCGCCGATTTCAATTATCCCTGTATTCAATTTCAAAGACTTTTCGCAGGTTCGAAAGTCTTTGAAAAAAAATGGGGATAACTTTTCACCACTGAATACATGGTGAAAAAAAGTGCAGAATTGGGGTTTAGGGGTGCAGGCTTAAAAAATAGCCTGCACCCCTGGGAATGAGATGTAAAAAATAACTGTGTCAAAAAAAGTAAAAAAAAAAAAATAGGGACACCCCAAAAAATGTATTTAAATATTTAGGGTGAAAAAAAAAGGAAAAAAAGTGTTTAAAAATAGGGAAATAGGTTCAGGGCTATTCTGCAAATATGCGGCAGGTGTTTTCTAGAATAGATTATTAGCGGCAGGTGCATTTTTGAAGAACTTTTAAAAAAACACTTCAGGGACTTAAAAATATGCTAGTGTCCATCTTCATGTACCCCAAATTTGATGGGACCACTTAAAAAAATGAAAAAAATACCCTAAGTGCTCTTCTGCATCACTTCCTCAATGTCGGAAAAAGAAACACTTGCCGCAGCTATTTAAAACCCCGACTTTCATTTGCAGGCTAAAACGGGGGTACCCATAGTGAACCCCCATGTTTTGACAGTTTTAGGGGGGTCCTACAATTTATTCCAGGTAAATCCCGTTTTTTTCGCCGATCCTATTTCACCTGCTCCCATTTTCGTAGCTTTTTAATTGAATACGGGGATAAAGTGGATGCGCGCCCGATGAGCTTTTCCTGGGAAAAGCTCTGATGTGGAGCGAAAAGTCCCAGCTCCCTTATTGAATACCCCTCTGAATGTGTGGAATAAAGGACAGTTCAGAGTGAAGGATGACAAATAAAACAAGAAAAAAGTGCTGATCTGGAACTACTGATTTAAAAAAAAATAAATAAAAAAAAATATATGAAATAATTTTTTATAACCACAAAAATATATCACAATTTTCATGAAACACACTTCCAATACTAACACCTATTTAGGCACTGTGGCCCATATTCAATTTAGAGCGAAAAGCCGAGATCGTCGAAAAAGTTTTGCCGATGACGTCATTTCGCCAGGTGGAAAAGTATCACCTTATTCCATATCAAAGACTTTCCGCCTAGGCGGAAAGTGAATGCAATGTAATAGGCGAAAAAGTTTCGCCTATGAATAGCAGGCGGAAAAAAGTGCAGAATTGGGGTTTTGGGGTACAACATTGCGGGAACTCCCGTGCAGCCTTAAGACAATCCCCAAAGGTAAACTGCATCAAAAGGTCTTAAAAAAGACGTAAGAAAACCCCCAAAAATGACTTTCATTTTGGGGGTGAAAAAAAAAAAAACAAAGTTGGGGGACAAAGTTAAAAACTAGCGAAATAGACTCCAGGTGGGGTTCCCAAGTATGGCCCAGGTGTTTATTGGATTGCAGGTACTTGTGGATTTTTCACAATTTTTTAAACCCCACCTTAGGAACTTTTAAATATGCTACCCCCTTTTTCAAGTACCCCAAATTTGCTGGGACTAGTTATTTTCAACAACAACAACAAATTCTAAATGCTATTCTTCACCACTTTTGCAAAAACACCATATAGCACCTATTGAGACCATTTAAAGTGGCCAAATACCTTCAGCAGGGCTATTTGGGGGTACCCATAGTGAACCTCCATGTCAGTGCATCTTTTGGAGGGTTTCCCCAAATCTGACAGGACTTTTTGCCTGCTTCAGTTTCGCCGGGTGCCGTTTTCGCGTCCTTTCAAATTGAATACGGGGATAAGCGGGGACGCTATACTTTTTTGCCTGCAAAACACGCGATGTAGGCGAAAAGTCCGGCAGGCAAAAAAGTATCGCAGGTGCGAAACATATTGATTACGGGCCTATGTATTAGCTCAGATTGGTTTAACATAAAATTTTCAAAACACTCTGCGGCTACAGACTATTCTCCTTGTATTTAAAAAGTCCTTCTTTGTTATTAGCAAAACCAGCCAAGCAAACAGGTGATCGATATTAGGAGTCACTGCAACAATAGTAACAAGTCTCTTTCCTGCAGGACTAAAATGTACAAATAATGTAACGACTTTAAACTCTGTCAATCAGACACATTGTGGTCAAAACTTTTTGTGGATTATAACAAAGTGTCTCTTGAGTTGATATTTTATAAATGCATCAATCTGTATCCAGTATGAGACTTTAAATGTTTAGTAATATATGCTGGAACAGAAATCTGCAATCATATTGGGATCTCTCAGTCCTCCATAATACCCTTCAGTGAAATCAATGTCTTGTAATTACCAATTAGGGTTGGCGATAATAATAATACCAAGGTTTGTACAAACCACGTCCCAAATACAGTATAAGGTTACTTGCCTGTCTTTTTAGAGCATTTATTCTCAGGGCTAGAAAACCACTTGCCACAGCTTAATCCGACATGCTGGCAATGCTGAATCACTGACCAGTAGTTACCGGACGTCTGCTGTATATATGCCACAGATGTTCTTATGTATTTGACCGGCCAGCAGCTACTGTACATGAAAAGTATAGTCCACAAAGAGCTGGTATGGGACTGGTATGACCCTATGTAATAGCGTGCAGCTCAAATACGGCATAAGTGATAGCACGTTGTACAGCTCCAAAACATGCTTGACACAATCAGAAGTCCTGCAGCTATCAAATGCCAGAAAGTGATGTCAGCTAACGTGTATTTCCATCTTAGTCGCGTGTGGTTTCTCCTCTATGGAATGCTCTTCATCTTTCCACAAAATGGTGGATGCTGAAGTCAGTTTATAAGCCCATTACAGGTGCGTGTAAGTGAGGGGTTAATCTAGACAAGCTAAAACAGACAAAAAATTCTCTCAGCACTCTGCACAGTAAAGAGATTTGCATCCTATATAATAATAGTAATGCAGAGATCTCAGTAAATATATTTGCAAACATATGATTAAGCCACCAGCCTTGCCAAGGCACAGATGAAAGCTTTTGGTGGTCCTAATGCTACATGATAATAGCACCCACATTAGGTCATACATTTATGCATTTTCTTGTTTTACATTATAATAGCATATACATTAATATATTTCTAAATCGAGAACTAACTCACCTGGAGTCACCCCAGGAACCTCCAATATGACACTACAAGGTCCAGCACACCCTCCGACTACTGATCCCATTCATGCCTCTCAGAACATTAACACAAAAAATGGTAGTTGCTCAAATCAATTTATAAGTCCATTACAGGTGTGGATAAGGGGTTAATCTAAACAAAAAACAGGCTGAGGGTATCCCATGTTCCAGGATGAGCTCATTACCCCTTCACTACTTTTCAGCATTCATTTCAGGAAGCACCTTCAAGGTGAGAAGTGTACAGTAGTTGGAAGGTGTGTTCTCCTCACTTGGATACTAGCTTCCAGAAACCACTGACGCTATCTTCTGAAGTGCCAAAGTAAACTACATGATGTAATGAATGATTGAACGATAACGATATCGTTATCGTTCAATCATTCATTATATCGTGCAGTGGATATGATGTCAACGACCAGCGATGCGCGCTCCTGCTGGTCGTTTACGACGTCGCTCATCGTCCGAACCTGCTGTCCAATCTGACGATATTGTCAGGTTGTGCAGGTTGGGGGATGAGGGAGGATGCCGGCACTGAACGTTATATATAATAATATAATAATATATAATATAATGAACGATTGAACGATATCACTATTGTTCAAACGTTCATTACATCATCTAGAGGGTACGCGGCATAAGTAGATTGTAATAGTCTACGCAAAGAGGAACTTACCTGTAATAGTATTTAGTATATATATTTTAATGATTTTTTTTTATCATGCTTATCCTTGCATGTCATAGATCATTTTTGCATTCTGGCTTTATCCTTTGCCTGTAAATATCCTACAAATATCCTGCAAGGAAATCCTGTACAGATAATTATCATACTCTAATGACCATGGAATTGATCATCAGTGCATACAGTATGTTTTCCAGTTTAAACAAAACAAAACCATGTCCATATTCCTACTGACACTTTCCTGCCCCTTACATTTCTCTATAAGCCCTGGACTCACATTTATATGAACTTTGTATTGTAACCAATCCTCCACATTGTAATGATCTGAAATCTATCTGGGTGATATTAAACTCTCCCCTAGATTGTAAACTCCTAACAGCAGGGTCCTCCTCCCCACTGTCTCACAGCCTTCTCCTCTAGCACTTCTATACAGGGCCGGATTAAGGCTTGTGGGGGCCCCAGGGCAACTAAATTGTGGGGGCCCCTTTCAAGCCACACAGAGCCCCCGCAGGGGGAGGAGATTTCACTACCTATAGTTAATTTACTCAGACAAAACAAAGCTACAGCTGCAAATATGAAGGATTACAAAAATAAATCCTTTCATAATTAACTATATTGGCACTGCAGAACCAGGTCAAAGAAAATGCAGTTTGCTGGTCGGAGCAGCGCTGTACTTATACTGTTAGTTCTGCAGTTAAAATACAGTAAATGTCCATTGATCTGCTTTTAATACTACCTTACCCAAGTGTTCCCTTTCATAATAAATATCGCAGAAAGACCATGATCTACTACCCCTTCCCCCTAGCCACCCTGAACCTACCACAAACCACACGGAGCCTATTGCTCCACTGCTGATTACTTACCTGGGTGACGGCATGCGGTGTGACCTCCTGGCAGAGCTGCACCCTGGTCCTCTCATCGTCATCGCGGACATAATGTGTCACATGGCGCCGATGAGAGGACCTAGGAGCTGCTCTGCGCTGTACGCAGCAGCACTGACTGTGCCACTGCATACAGTAACACCAGATCACGGCAGTGAGCTTCAATCTGGGAACATATGCCACTGGACACCTGTTCTCGGCAGGGTCACACCGACCCTGTGTGCAGGCCCCTCCGTGTGTGGGGGCCCAGGGACGATAGCCCCTGTCACCCCTCCTTAATCTGGCCCTGCTTCTTTGACAGCCTTCACCTTCCCAACTGTATTGTGTATGGAGAATTGTGTTGCTAATTGTTACTTGTACTCTGTTTATAATTTGGTTACTGTATTGTAATGTAATGTTCTGTGTAACCTTTACTGTATGTACAGCGCTGTGGACCACTTGTGGCGCCCTATAAATAAAATGTAATAATAATAATAATAATAATAATAATAATAAAAATAATAATGTCACATACCGCCGCTCCTGTACTGGTGTCAGCTGCATAAGTTCCGGTTAGTCTCTTTTAAAGTTTAAAATCTCTTTTTATCTCGGCTGGCTGGGCATTATGCATTGCTGCTGCTAGCCAGTACAGTAGGAAAATGGAGAGAGACCACATACTGTAGGCAGTCCTGCAACAAGCACAATATAAGGAAGTTTACACTAAGCATTCCTTGCTTGGGGATTTGTGTATATTGCTGGATAGCCTGCTACTTGCTTCCATTTCTTCCCTGCTAGAACCCTTGGACACAGACCTGAGTATGGAACTTTGGGTCTGATTCACACCCGGTCGCAAGCGCAGAGCGCTCACAACTGGGTCGATGTTTGCCCACGAGCATGCGCACGACGGAGCCGGTTTTGTCGTGTGCATGTGCAAGACCCGGCTAGCGACGGGTGCTGCATTCGCTCCGGGTCTCGCACCAAAGGGGGCGAGCTGTCACTGGTGAATGACAGCTCGCCACGTTTGGTAGGCGGGCGGGGGGGTGGCTGGCTAAACTGAGGCATTCCCGAAGGAATGCCTGCCATTTGGGGGCGGCCCCACTAACATCACCAGTGATGTCAGTGGGAGAGCTTCCGGTTTTATTAGAGCCAGAAGCTCTCTGGGGCTTGCGGCCACAAGACCCTACCGCAAGGGTCTCATCGCAAGCCCGATGGTCGCGATGGTTTTGACCATCGCGACCATCAACCTGGCCACTCACAATAGCTGTGGATGGAAAGGACAGGGTCTGTGTACAATCTCCATACGGCCCCCACCCATCTCTAGCTGGCCATATGTGTCAAGTAGACCATGGTACCATTTTAGAATGTACTGCACTTGCGCATATCTCAAGGAAAATGTCACACAGTATAGTATACTATAGGTATTGGGTGACGGGTGTGCTCTTATTATAGATACGCTCATGTTCAGGGCCATTGAGAGCTGATGGGGCTTGTGTACAAATAGAAGAGACATGACTTCTCAAAAAAATAAAAAAATACTCTGCTCTGTGCCACAAAGTGGGGCTGTTCACTGCAAAGAGGGATATTTTTCCCACTCAGCAACTGACCCATGCACCAGCCAGGCCCCTCCAACAAGCCAAAAACAGACCTGCTTCAGGATAGTGAGTCTATCCTGAGCAGGTCCGAGTAACAGAGAAAGATGCACAGTTCTGTGAGATCCGTGCATCTTTCTGTGTGTAAAAAAGTAAACAGTAACAATAAAAAAATACAAAAAAAATATGTGCATCCCCTCCCCACAAGCATAATCAACCCCTGGCGCTGAAGAACCTGTCCTGGTTCTTAAAATACAGGGGAAAAAATGAGTAGCGGTCCCCTGTATTTTAAGAACCAGCACTGGGCTATGCTGAGCCTGTCCAGTTCTTAAAATACAGGGGAAAGATGCATAGGGATCCCTTGTATTTTAAGAACCAGCACAGGGCTCAGCTGAGCCGGTCCTGGTTGTGGAAATACAGGGGACAAAATGATTAGGGGTCTTCTGTATTTTCCATAACCAGCACCGGACTCTTTCTTGCGGGGGTGTAATTCCACAGCCAGGAGAACTCTTTCACCAGCTTCCCCGGCCAAAGCATTACACCTGACTGCTAGTCAGCCCAGGCCAGGGATCGCTGGGGAAGTGGGGTCCCCCCAATAAGAAGGTCCCACTCTCCAGGGCACCCCAAGCCTGGGCTGATGACCCGGGCTATCCCCGGCAACCCTGGCCAGTGGGTGCCATGTTGATTGTGTATAGTGTGTGTAAAAAATAGATGAAGTAAATTGTCTTTTGCTGGCAAACTATAGGTCCCAGAAAGCCTTCCCCGCATGCTGGTACTTGGAGAACCACAAGTACCAGCATGCAGGGGCATTACAGGCACGCTGGTGCCTGTAGTTCACCTGCAAAAGTAAAATAAAGACAAGACACACAACCTGTGAAAGTAAAGTTTTATTAAAACATACATGCACACTCACATTCACACACACTCACATTCACAAATTCTCACCTAGAATCCCTGTAGCCAATCACATTCACTTGTCCAAGTAGAAATCCAGGAATACCTGTAAAATTCCATACTCGCCTTTTCCTGTCTGAGATTACATGCTCTTCGGTCCATGTAGGCATACACAGGGTTAAAAACAAAAAAACCGCATACACGAATCCAACACGGACAGGAGGAAGGGTATATGTTTACACATACCATTCCTCCGCAAGAATGACAGAGACCCACGTGTCTCCTGTCATTGCCGGAGCCACCAGCCAATCAGCGGGCACCTCCGTAGAAGCTGTCCTCTGATTGGCTGCAAGCGGTCAGGCTGCCTGTCAGCCTTTCCCCATAGACTTCAATGGTGGGAAAGCTCCATTGAAGTCTATGGTGGGAACCACTACATTATAGCCTATAAAGTTAACCGCAATGTTAATTGAGGTGAACTGTAATTGTAATGGGAATGGTAGTAGTCAGAGTAGCCAGTTCTGAATAAACAAAGTCTAGGCAGTCTAACAGAACGGGTGATATGCCTGATTGTCGTTTTACTCACCCATCTTGACAGGAATCAGGATGCTTTTTCTGTTCCTTCCAGTAAATCAGAAGGGGGTCCATATCGGATCAACAGGCCATTCTGGACCTTTCTACCCATGCCCTGATGGCACGTCTGAGCAATTGTAACTCACTCAATGGATTGTGCTCTGTGGTAGAAGCCTTCATGAAGGCTTTTGTATAACTCTGAACTTTTAATGCTAATCACATTAAAAAGTCAGAGTTTTCATAGGAGTTAACTCACAAGTACTCGCATTATGTAATAGCCTCAAACTCACAAGTTTGCAGGCTATTACATTTGGTGAGGTTTTTTTTTTTAAACAATTATTTTTTGTTGAATTTTCAATTTTGTTTTTGTAAAGACATAAAAAATAAAAAGGGAGGATACAGAAAAAAGAGAAAAGGGAAAAATATAACAAGGGGGGAAATACAGGCAATTGTCAATCAAAATATCACATATAACTAAAAATCAAAACAAAGTCAGTGGATGATCTACACAGACAGTAAAAAAAACCACTCCAGAACTCCCATTATACTAACCAAAATATAGAACACATCCAAACTTTGATATATCAATGTGTGGTTATTGAAAGACCTGAATCCGTCATTATAAATTCCTGCCAGCTGAACCACTTAATCATTGGTAAGTTAGCAGAAGAAGAGTAAGAGCAATTTAAAGTTTCCATCCGAAAACTATAATTTATTTTGGACTTTATCAAAGATAGGGGGGAGGTTTATCCTGCTTCCAGAACTGGGCAATAGCTGCCTTGGTAGCAGTAAATACGTGGCTAATAAAATATCTATGGTGGGTAGGAACATCATCCTGAAATAAATTTAGAAGAGCAGTAGAGGGGGTCAGAGATAGCCGCATACCCGTGACCTTCAGGATCAAATCTTCCACCTCCAACCAAAGGGGGCGTATAGCAGGGCAACTCCAGAAAATGTGGAATATCTCGCCTATTTGGCTACATGCACGCCAACACAAATTAGATTGAGCAGGCCAAATTTTGTGTAATCTATCGGGGGTCAAATAGATGCGGTAGAGCAATTCACATACATTTCAATATGCAAAATACATCTAGACCAGGGGTTCCCAACCACGGTCCTCAAGGCACACTAACAGTCCAGGTTTTAGGGATAGCCATACTTGTCACCACAAGTGACTGAATTAGTGACTCAGTTATTTTGATTTAACCATCTGTGCACAATCATGGATATCACTAAAACCAGGACTGTTAGTGTGCCTTGAGGACCGAGGTTGGGAATCACTGATCTAGACATTTTAAATACAGAAAAGAAAAGGGTAGCCCATTCATGGGAGTCCAGACATATATTTAGGTGATATTCCCATTTAATAATGGCCGGTATCTTGTCCGGCTCTTCCACTGTGAGTAGAAGAGAGTACCAAAAAGATATACCTCCTTTGCGTGAAATTGAAGATATGCGTGAAAATACATGGGGAGGAATCATTTTCGACGAGCCTGCTAAATGCGGAAAGGACTGTATCCAATGTCTGACTTGAAGAAATTTGTAGAAATCTTTAGAGGGAATGGAAAAGCTAACCTGTAATTGGGCGAAGGAAAGAAGATTACTATTCAAAAAGAAGTCTCAGAGAGTACGGATACCATTGAGGTACCAGGAAAGCAGGTTTAAATTTGGGATTAAAAATGATAAACCATGGATAGAGAGGTGGAGAGAAGGCAGGTTAAATTGTAGAAGGAGAGACAGACTATCCCACGCTTTGAGAGAAGCTATTGTTACCCTGGACATAGATTTGAAAGAGACTCTAAAATTGGTTGGAATCCAGAGTAAATCACAAAGCGGGAATTTGCCTAACATATCACTCTCTAACCTGACCCAGGGTTTAGGGTTAAGAACGTTTGACCAATCACTAAGCTGGTCAATCAAGCATGCTGTTTGATAGAGTGCTAGATTGGGGTATGCCAAGCCCCCAGATGATCTGGACATCATTAAGTATTTCTTAGCGAGTCTAGCTCTCTTATTATTCCAGATATATTTGTTCAGTATCGCATATAATCTATTTAACCATGAAGAAGGGAGGGTCCTAGGTATTGACCTAAATAAGTACATGAGTTTAGGGAGAAGGGTCATCTTGACGGCCGCCATTCTGCCCATCCAGGAGACCTCATGGTTCATCCAATCTTTTGTGAAGGAAATAAATTGGTTTAAAAGGGGGCCATAATTACATTCAAGAAGCTTGTCTTCATTAGCCGTCAAAGAAATACCCAAATAACGGAGAGACAGTGGTTGCCAGTTATAATTATATTGGGATTTAAAGGAGCTGGGGTGGGACATTTAGTGCTAATACCACCGTTTTGGATGTGTTTAATTTATAATATGAGGCCGCAGAATAATCATAAAGTAATTGTTGTAAAATTGGGAGAGAAGTTTCTGTGCGCGTAACAAACAAAAGGACGTCGTCCGCAAACAGGCAAATTTTATGTTGAGACCTATTTATAGAGGGACCATGAAGAAAAGGGTTGGTATGGATGTGTTCTGCTAAAGGTTCTATTGCTAAAACGAAAATG